>JAUMHI010000068.1:1245747-1298809 GCA_032359435.1 Enteromius unitaeniatus | reverse complement strand
ATAGTAATAACAATAATATATATATATATATATATATATATATATATATATATATTATTTAACATACTTAAAAGAAGCTATTATTATTATTATTAATAGCTGTCATTACTTATTACTTATTTTATTAGTTTTTTTGATAATTATTATTGCAGAAAACTCATTAAATATTTAAATGTAACATATAATTAATTACATATTTAGGACAATAATCTGAACATTATTATTATTATTATTATTGTGTGTATAATTATATTTTACACTTTATATATGTATAAATAAATATTATTTTAAGTAAATTAAAAGTATGTGTGTGTTTTTATAATTATTTAATTTAATTTGTGTTATTTAATTATTATTTATAATGTAATATATTTTTTGCTAATTATATATAATATTTTAAGTAAATTAAAGCGTGTGTGTGTTTGTGTGTTATATAATAATATAATTGTCTAAATAGTTGTGCTAATTAATATTATTTTTAATTATTATTGAATTATTATTATTACTGCAATATTAATTTGTTAATTAACATCAGTGTGAAAATGCTCTAGATATGTGTGTGTGTATATATATATACTCTGTATATATGTATAGTTATATATATATAAGTTTATTTAGCTCTTAGTGTTTATCAGGGTTGTTCAGGTTGAGCTCAGACTAGCTGAAGTGTGTGTTTGTGTGTGAAGACGGTAAAAACGTTGACGGGACGATTCTTCGCTCCTCGGTTCTGGAGGGATTTATGCTGATGAGAAAAAGACCTGTAGCTGAACCTGCTCGAATCTCCGTCCGGAAGAGAAACTGATCTCTTTAGTTTCCAAACCAAGGGCCCGGGCCATATTTCTTCAGAAGAAAACAAGATCTGGCGTTGTTTTGAACGAGCCAAACCTCTCTGTAATTATGTTCAGATCTGGTCCTGCTTCAGGTTAAAACATCAGATGAGACTGGAGTTTCAATCCATTATTATTATTATTATTATAAAGCTTCTTAACACACATATAGATGGTCTCATCTCATTGGTCAGTGATGACGAGCTGTTTCTAAGCATGACAGATCATCTTAACACCGCAGCAGTCTGGGAGCTTCTCAGTCTCCACTTGATTTTATTTGTTTGCAAACCTCTAACCTTTGACCTCTGACCTTTAACCTCAGCTAACCAGTTCTCTCCGAAGCTAACCGTGACTCTGTCTCCGGCTGGAGCTAAACCAGCTAGTTCTGCTGCCCTGATACTAACCCTCCTCAACTCCTCAAACAAACATAAACTTCTCTAAACCAGGAGTGTTTTGCCTGCTTCTGTCCTCCAAACGCTTGCGCCGCCGTTATTCGCTCGCCGTAAATACTGCACCATTCCTCTCATTTACACTCGCTTTATTGTGTTTAGTTAAATATTTAGAGTGAAATATTGATTATAAAAATGCTATTTGAATTAATTACTGATTTAATAGTGTACAATTTACACAGGTTATTAATACTATTATACAAATAAAATAATTTATTATTAAAATAAAAATTCAATTAATTAGAAATATATTATTCATTTATTCAATTTGATTTATTGTTGATTTTAATAATATAATACAGTCATTTATATGAAAACTACAGGAAAACCCTTTTAATGAAACCTTTTGTTATTGTATTTTGTGAATCGTGGCACAGAATTATTCTAAAAATATTTTATGAGTCAATATAAACGCATGGAAATATTTCCTAAATATGTACTGTATGTGTGTGTATTTATACGTACGTGATAAATATACACTGTACACATATATATTATGTGAACAAAAAAAACATTTATTTTGGATGCGATTTAATCGTGATTCGAGTTCATAAGAAGCAGGCAAAACATCCTTCACGCTCAGAGATGACCTTCATGCTGCTGCTGGACAAAGAGCTCAGCGAGAGACACCAAACCAGAAGAAATCCAGAGCCCTCGACACACGATAGTGCTCTGCTGTGTTCACCCAATTCAGACGAGGATTAGTTAATGCTAACATTACTGGATATCTCCAGGCAGCATTTCACAAGTGAGGTTTTTCTTAAAAAATAAAATAAAATAAATTACATTAAAAATATTAAATAATAATGTTTATTTTTTTCTTTAAATTCTGCATATTATTTATATAATCTAAAATATAAACTGTTATTATTATTATGTTATTATTAAAAACATGTATTTGATTATTTATTTTTACGTTATTATTATTATTATTTTTATTATATACATACCATTTTCTTAAATGCGTGTGTGTGTATGTATATATATATAGATACAGCACACACACGAAAATGAATGCTTTTATTTTTGATATATTTAATTATGATCAGTCGTATTATTTCTAATATTGTATAGTATTTGTACAATAAATATTAATTTATAGATTTTTTTATATAGTTTATGAAGGAAAAAATTTATTTTGTTGTATTGTTATATAAATATGTTTTTGTCAAAAAAAAAATTAATAAATATAATTCATGTAAAAAATATTTACATTTATTTAAATCGTTTTTATTTACAAAAAGATATATGCATTATATGATTTCATGAAATGTTACTTATTGTTTATGAATACTTATTTTTTAAATTAATTCATATTATTATTTATAATGTATCAATCTATTCAGTTTAGCAATATTTAAATGTTTTTTTAAATATTTATAAATAAAATTATTATTATTATTACTAAAATTATTTCATAACATTTTAATTATCATCAAGTATTTTGTTTATTAAAGCGAATAAATGAATACATTTATTAAATGTAAAATGTCAGCGTGGGTTGAGGTTGTCTGTAAGTGTATCTGAAGTGTAAAAAGCTCGGCGTCCGGCACTGGAGGGTCTTTAACCTTTACTAAATCTGAGATGATGATGATCTCAAACTAAACTAACCAGTACATGAGGACACTCATAACCTGGCATTAACCGTCAACTAAACTGATGTGTGTTTCATTTTGTGTCTTTTTCCAGAGAGTACTCCCATCCGAGGTAAGACAGCATTATAAACACCACTAACCTTAAGCTAACCGCTAACTAATGACTCCAGAGCAGCTCAAACGGGACCGGCTCTCCTCTCCTCTTCTCTGTGTGTGTGTGTGTGTGTGTTTGTGTGTGTTCGTGTCTCTGTGTGTGTGTTTAATGTCAGTGTTGGGAGTAAGACAGGTGTCGGGCTGCTGTTTACCTTCTTCTGTGCTATTTGCGCTCGGTTCGTCAACGACGACGCTGCTTTCCTCTCAGTCCTGATCTCATCTCCGAAGCTAACGCTAACATTACGCTAACAAAGACCATAGCAAGAGTCCAGAACCCAGAGACTCCTGCTCCTGCTCAGATTTGGAGGTGATATCAGGACTGATGTTCAGAGTTGCTCCTGATCCATGTTCATGTCTTATATCTGATGTTGTTACTTGACAATAAATTGCCTTTTTTCCCAGCGAGCAGGTAGGTGCACATCAGCCATCTGATTTTACATTAATATTGTGGGTGAATGAAGGGTTAACAGCTGTACTTCAAATGTTTATCATCTCAATGAGAATTTTGCACTGTTTTTCATTTTGTATGGTCTTTTCTTTACAAGATGTTGGTCAGTTTTGTATGTTTGGTGCCTACATTGATTGAGATTTAATTAATGAGTGTTTATACGAGTTTTAGTTTGCGATATTGTAAACATTGCGATACGTGATAAGACTCAATATACATTGTGGTGTAATCATTTGATCGTAATCATTTTTTCCCATGATTAGTTTTGTATTTTATGTATATTTTTTGCTGGGAAATGATTATTTGCAATCAAAAATTTAAGTTTTTGTGTATATAAATGAATAAAATGTAATATGTAAACATATAAATAAATATACACGCATGCATGTATATATTTAGGGGATTTAGTTTTTTTTATATGACATATTTTTAGATATAAAATATGATCTAAATATAAACTGAATGTGTGTGTATTTATATACACATAATAAATACACACAGTACACACACACATATTTTGTAAACAAAAACTTTTTTTGTTGGATTTTGGATGAAATGTATATAAATATTATATATAATATTTAATCACGATTAATCGTTGCCCAGGACTGATGCATATATAATAAAATGTTTTGATAGATATGTTTTTTTTAGTACGTTAGCACAGCAGCTAGTAAAGTTTCCCGCCGAAAAGCTCTTTCTTAGATTACACACACCAACGTTTATATTTATGATGCAAAAAAACGCAGCACATTAATCATTTTTCTGCTCGCTAAACTGAACGTGACTTATAACGTAACATTTGCATAATGAGATTAGTGATCCAAGACAGAGCTCTCGCCCCGGGTGGCTTCTGCAAACTCTGGCCCAGTCTGGGCTAAATGTGCCGGAGCAGAACAGTTACTTTGCGCTTTTGGGCAAAATTACAAAGCGCATGCTCTGATTGGTCAGAGAATTGGCCGCGTGTTTGCGTTTGCTTTGTAAACATTACCTTAACTCGTGCCGGATTGGTCTGCTTAAGTTTGGACCTGTGCACTGCTAATGACTGTCAGCGCCGGCATGCGTCATCTGCGTTTTTATGCCAGCGCTACAAGCCAACAGATGGAAGCTGACAACAATTGCGTTACGTATCGCCCCCGTGATGATGCTCTCGCATTTAATGACCTTGGTGTGTGTCAGTTCACAAAGACACGCATCCTACAGTCACTGCCCTTTTTTGTGCATATTTTCACTTTCGCTTTTTGCATATGTTTAGAGGTTTGTTTATGAATAATAAATATGAGAGAGGAACGATTTAGAATAAAAAAAGATATTTACAACTACACATTATACACCATATGCTGCCGGCTTTAGTGTGAGACAGTAAAAAATAAAGTAAAATAATGTAATACCTTGAGTATAACAAATAATACATAACAGTCAATTCCACAAACACATCAATCATTCCCTGGCATCGTCCGCTAATTGAATTACCCAAATGGGTCTGTAGATGCTGGAAAAAGTGTGTGTGTGAATTGAAGATGATCTGGTTCCTTTAGGTTGAGAGCTGTTACCGAGCCTAATCAAGCATGAGGAGAGCCGTCACTTGCACACGGCCTCTAATAGACAGCTGCATGGTAGCGCTGGTCACGGTTCACGGCTCCCCTCGCCTCCACACCTGGCTGCCACGCTCCACGCCCCAGCAGAGCTGCCTCCTGCCTCCACTTAACAGACAGCCCAGTCTGTTTTCCCCCATGATCCGAGATCGGACGGATGACGGGAGATGACAAGACTTCATCTCCCGAGGCCATCGCTAAAGCCTGAACCGGTCACAGGTCAGCGGTTACCTCGTGTCCGTCAGTCACGACCACGAGCCAATTCCGGCTGTTCGTGACAAAAACACTTAATGGCCAGTTTAAAGGACACGGGTCGCATTGACACCAAAGCGGTGGAGTATTTCCAAAAAGAGCTTTCCTGCAATCTGGGACTAGTTGGATTTGCCTGCAGAGGTCTTGGGGCCAGTTTTGCTAAACAGGGCAAATTGGTGAGAGAGCGCGATTCCAAAACGGCGCCGACAGACGGTTGATTTGGTTATTGTTGTTATTTAATAACAATGCACAAATTAAAGATGCAACATCTCATTTAAATATCAACCAATTGATTGGGAAAACAGCAAAAACAGAGGCCACAGTATGTTGAAAAGAACTGGAGGCCAAAGAATGAAGGGTTTCAAGAAGTTTTGATAGAGCTGCTACTGTGTGGCTCCTAGTTGAGGGTTCAGATTAATATCACCTCAGTCGTGTTATTGAAGGTGGAGAGAGCACTGGTTATTCGCTCCCCCACATACAACTCTCTATTCATTAGGCCACGACCGTCCTAAAATAACTGTGTCACATGCCTTTTCAGTGCTAATACATCACAGCACGTCTTTAGAAAATGTTAACCGCAGTATTTTAAAGTGGGTTTGCACTAGTGCAAGCTGTTAGTAAAACTGACCCTGGGTCATCGGTAGACTGTAGAGCCAAAAACAGAATGGCTGTTAATCACCAGAACCTTACCCATACTTGATTTTGCTAATTTGGCTCCACCAAATTCTGGAGACTTCCACCCCGCTAAATTGGCTTACACATAGTACACTCAGGCGGCTTTTGAATCCGCTAATGTATTCGTTATTGTTCAGCTTCAGATAATAGTTCATAGCTCAAGGGCTCATGTCAGCTAGCTGGTTGCATCTTGGCACGGATATTCATAAAATGACTTCCACTTGCCTTTCATCATAAAGGGTATTGTATGGCGTTATGACTTTTTGAGCTCAACACTATTGGTTAAAGTAAGATAAGAGCTTGTTTTGTTGCTAGCGGTGCCGCTAACGGAAGGCTACACCGGCAGCCTCAAAGACGCAAGGAGCAGGATGAATAATGGAAATTCGAAATGTAATTATACATAAAAGATAATAATTGAAAACATTCTCAGGCTAAGCGAAAGGGAGATTTGAGGGAAAAGTGAGCGGGATCAAAGACATTTTCTGACAAGAATGATTTTGTTTGTGCTGTTGTTAAATACCCCTCTTGCTCTGTGAGATATTTGGGAGAAAATTGGACACTGATAAAGGCAAGGACATTAAAGGTACGCAGAAACCTAAATAATGATTATGCTAACTTTTCCTCTCTCTACTAATGAGCAGTAAAGAGGAAGAGACTGAAAGATTTAAGAAAGACTAGGAACACTGTCATTCCCTTCCCCGATTATAGATTCTCCGTGAGCTTATCCGAACCCAAGTGGAAACAGGGATGGGGGAAAAAAACACAGCTGCAAATATGTAATGAAGTCAGTGGGGAATCGTCAATCGGCTGAATAGCAAGCAGGAGTACCCAAAATAGTCAGGTTCAGGAAGGAAGGAGCTCTGAGAAAATGTTCTTGCTTTGGAGCCACTGGGAATTAATTTGTATTTAATTCATTTGGATATGTTATGTTTCTTGCTAAGATTTCCTCAACAACATTACTCAATCATTAGCTAACTGTTCATAGAAAAGGGCATCACAACCCCAGTGAAGACGGGGAGAATTCAGAGCTCCCCGAGAGCTCGGCGCACCACTGTGGCATGGTTTATTTATCAGCCCCAGCTCCAATAACATTAAAATTCGTGCCTGTTTTCTGCAGTCGGAGGCTCCAGAATCGACGGGAGAAGGAGGCCAAACGCCTGGTGGAGATTTCCACCTGATTTTCCGTCAGCCTCACATAGCACAGGTTGTGCGCGAGCGCTTCTTGTTCGCCTGCGCACCTGAGGAGACTTTAGAATGCTCTCCAAGCCCACCTGCTGTCGCCCGGCCGCCTGCTGCGCCAATGTGCACATCAAACGATCCGTGTATGAGCACACACACTCTAGAAACCACCTTCCATTTCTGTCTCTCCCTGCCACGCCTCTAAACTCCCTGATCCCATCATGCTGTTGATCCGCCGCGAGCAGGTGTGAGTCATCGACCCAGAAGCCAGAATCTCGTTGGCACACAGAATGTTCCACAGGATGCAGACTGTGCGCTTAAACCGCAGCGTGAGTCCCTGCTGTTGATGTCCCGCCGCCGCATGTGGTGGTAGCCGAAGGTTGATGTCTTCGTTCAGCCAAAATGAATGTCTCTCCACGAGAGTGGGCCGTATTGATGCTACCTGTCGAAATGCAGTGGTAGAGTACTGCAAGACAGATAAAGAAGAGTTGGGGTGGGGCAGCTTACTGGGTAAAGTACCAGTGGTAATGGAACAGTTGTTGGATCCAGAAACTTATCATGCCTAATCATCTCAGTCGCGGTTGCTCAGGTTATACATTCAAGCCTAAATTCTGCTGTTTTGCTTCAAGTGAACTTTGTAGTCGCAATGCATCATGGCAACCATGGGAAAGTGCGTTTAGTGCTGTTAAGAGCCCTCAAAACAATTGATCACATATAGTATAATATAATGCTAATGTTGCTTGCCTGAAATGTTTTCGCAGACAGTTGAAATATCTCTTATGGGGGGTTGGGTTTAGTGATTTAGACTCAGAAAATTAGTCCCTGCTGGTAACTGCAGCTTTATAGTTTGCAAAAATCTCACTTTCCCATCTGCGGCTGAAAAACATGCAGTAGTTGCTTCTTGAAGCTATGGTTGCCTATGCTGTTAAGAGTCCTCTAAACATGTGATCATATGTAGTGTAATAAAATGTTGCTTGCTTGAGGGAGGGTGGGGTGTTTTGGTTATTTATTCTCAGAAAATTAGACACTGTTGGTAACTACAGCACTTTGGTGGCATTAGCCACTGAACCCAAACCCTGTGACCCTAACCCCTATAGAAAGTTTTGATAGATCTCAAACTGCATGTGTTTTGGCATATGTATCAATGACCTTGGTTATGACCCAACCCTGGGGCACAATATGGAGGAATATCTAGTGTTTATCATGCACTGCAAATAGCCATTCTCAGACCTGCGGTATGCACTGACATGAGTATTACTACATCTCTTGGGGGACCAAAAGAAATAATTCATGCCGTGGGATTTAAGTGTTGTGCTACGCTTCAGCCCTGTGCAGCACATTTCGACATGAAGTAATGGATGTTCAGCTCACAGCTCACTCTTGACCCTCACCAACTTCCCCCCTTTGGGACCGGAGTGGTTTATCTCCTTCGACTCCACACCCTGATACTTCCCAGCACGCTGATTGATGCGATCCAGCACTCCTGCGAACACCATAACATTGCTGCTAGTTCTCTTCCATTCGCATTTGACGGGACGCGTTCAGACATATTTAGATCAGTCTAATTTTTCTTGCCTTGAGTGTTGAACTGCTCAGATTCAACACAGTGAGTTAGTGTTAAAAGGCAAAGTTGGCTTTCAAACGGGAAAGGCCTTTGAGCAATTTCTGAGGATGCGATGTTGCACCAAACATACAAAATAAAATGGTTTCTGACAGTCTCGTTACTTTCAAACTTCTAATAGTTTGCTGTCTTCTCCCTCTCTCTGTGTTTTTCCTCTCTGTCTTTCATCCCTTTCTTTGGGGTGTTTTTTTTATTTTTTTATTTTTTTTATTTTGCTCCAGGTGCTCTGCAGATAGAAAACACTGAGGAAACGGACCAGGGGAAGTATGAGTGTGTGGCGTCTAACGTGGAAGGTGTCCGGTACTCTTCCCCTGCCAACCTGTATGTGCGAGGTAGGGAGCAACCTGACTGCGGAGCCCATCAAAAACAACCAATTACAGATGCACGACTGGTCACATGACCTGATGTATATGATCTACTAGATTTTTTACACTAAAGCACATATTGCAATAACAAAATATGCTAATTTTCGAAACATAATGGGTAGTTTTCAGTCTTTACTTTGATGGGCAGAAACTTGGGCTGTACAGGTATGTTATGTAATCAAGTTTTCAGGTTGAAGAGGATGATGGTAAGTCTTGATTTTGATTGGCTGATGCAATAAACCAATCAAAATGCTAATCTAATTCCCTCAAAAAGGTAAAAAGGTAAATTGTTGCAAGCTAAACAATATGCATGTTGCTTCTCACAATTCAGAATGTATCGTGTTAACAAGTAATTGTTAAATCTAAATAATTAACAATCTGTCTTGGTTCAATGATGATTATTATTCTGAAATGGCTGTTTTAAAAACATTGCAATAGCACTGACAACTCTTGCCGCTAACCTTAAGAGGAGTTGAATCTCCAGGTTGATGATTTTAATAAGTCGAGGCAGATGCATTTTGCGCATGTATTATTTATTTAATGCATATTAAAAAAGACAGCGTATGGGATGGGTTTTACCCACTGTGTACCAAATAACTTTGTTCCGGATAAATTATTCACCGGCCATTATAAAATGGGTCAGAGAGTTGTCATTTCATTATTATAGTTATTGTTCTCCCACTAGAAAAGATGCAGATGCTCCATCTCAAAACAACGGATAGTTTCAATGAAATTTCTGTCATTTACTCGTGTCAGTCCAAACAAGTCTGAATTTTGTTCTTCAGCAGAATGCTAATGATGAGATTTTCACCTTAGACTACATTCACTGAACATTAATGAATAGACCAGGTTTGGATCAACATTAGGGAAATGAATTTAAATCATTTGCGAATTATAAATGCATAGTTGCAGCTATAAAACATAAATGATTGACTTTTGGTGTGTTTTAGCAGCTACCACCACTTCAAAAAATAAGCCACAAGGGGCTTTACTTTTACAGTGACATTTACATGGTAAGGGTATTTTAGGTACGTTATGCCTTATAGCACCTCTTAACCATGGTATAGTCCGTGTAAAACTATGACCTCATGTGGATTATTGCTATTTTTGAAGTTTTACGAGACTTTAGATGTTCAGTTATATTTGATCTGATGTCTAGTGACATTTCAGTAATTGGCCGACTGGAGATTTCTGAAATCTATTCAAATTACTGTAGCAATAATTAATTCAACATAGGTATGCTAATGTCTCACTGATTATGCGCATACTGCATTAAGACAGTATGCCGTCTTCTTTTGTTTTGTTTTCAAAGCTTAATCATTGGGTACAATCAAATATTTTCTTTTCTAGAGTTAACAGCACTTGAAATTAGCAGCTACGATGGAGAAAAAGCTCAGGCGAAACTGCATTTACGTGTCGCATTATAGCACAACGCCTTTAAAATCGGTTGTCTTGATTGTAGCTGCTAACTTTAATGCTAATTGTGTGGGTTTTTATTTGTATGGTCGGTTTGATTTGGTTTGCACTTTGGGTTGTTTCATTGATTTCTGTTTTTGTGTCTTTGTTTTGTTCCTGTAATTAAAGCCGCAGTGGCAGCTCTTCGGGTGGCTAAAGACCTTGTAATTTTGCATTGTTATAACATGCTTGAATTGGCGCCGAACGCAACCACTGGGGTGAATCAAACTGTTTGGGTCAAAGCAGGTTAACGCGGCAGACATGTCGCGTGTCACGCAAGAAATAATCAGGCGACATCAGTCAGAGAAAATGTAGCAGCTAAAAGCCTTGAGGTGGCCTTTTTTACTCTCTCTGTGTTTCCCCTATTTTTCTCTTCTCCTCATGTCATTGTGTTCTGCATCAACCCCTTTACATCCCTCAGAGCTTCGAGAAGGTTGGTGTTTTTTCTTTTTTCACTTTTTTTAACCCACATTAAAAACGCAAAATCAACATGTATTAAAACCTTAACCTTGACTGATCTATTGGAAGGATCATTGGCGATTCGGAGTTTAAAATTAAGCTGCTTAAATAACTTTAAAATTCTGAGAGATTTGATTTAAGTGCATAAACTAGTAGTAACTAACCCGCTAATTCGGGTTCGTTTTCCTTTTTACGTTTAAGTTTGCATTGTGGGGCCTTTTCTCGTTTGCATCCTTCAGTATTGCTTTTGCCCAAAGAAAGTGCTTATGCTGTCATGGAAATCTCGCGTTTGAATGTAAACCACGGCCTGATGCATGATGGGAGAATGTAACTGCGCTTGCATGCCTCGAGACGCAATTCTTTTGGCTGTCGTGCTTTGTTGCATTCCTGTGTTTTCGTGAGGTTTATTTTTTTCTTTGTTTTTGTCCAAAACGAGAGTTCAAGTCTTTGTTGGCGACACATTCAATCCGTTCCTTGTGTTGTGGTGTTCGTGTGATGTACACCCTTACTTATGTTCATTTTCGACCCCCTTTCCGTTTTAGTTTCTGGTTTGTTAGATGTGGTTTGTGTTTCTGTGATCTGTCGTCTCTTGTAGGCTCTTTCTGCAGACAGTTTTCCCGCCGTCTTCTCAATTACAAAGCCGTTCTTGCACACAAAAGCTTGCAAAATCACTTCTGCTAATTAGTTTTTTGTGCCACATGGATCATTGGCAGATATAATGACCTCCGCACTTCATGTGGCCCCCCCAGAAAACAGGCTTTATTTCACAGCCGCAACAAGCTAGCGATATTTCCTCGAGATGACTGACTGCCTCTTGCCCTTTCGCAGTCTGCAGGCTCAATCAAATCAGGATTTATCATGCGCTCGAGTCCTCAATGCCAGCGTACATCTGAAACGCTTCTTACATCACTGCAACGTGCCGTATTAAAACCCCAAAATTGGACCGGAACAAAAAGTGGGTGCTTTGTTTGTGAGTCTCTGTGCTAATCCTTCGCTAATGCAGCCGAGCACAGTAATTGCACGCCTGTTTCATATGCATATCGAAGTCCCGCCGGCCCTTTGGCCTGTAGGTAATTCAGCTTTACGTGTTGGTTGCTTGCAGAGCTGTACCAACCACTACAATATTTACCCATTTTATGCTCGAGGAGATCTTCTGAAGATATGTCTCATTTTATAAGCGATATATATATAATTTATTTCTACAAACATCTTAGATTAATAGATTAGAGTACTAGATTTTTTTATTTTTATTGAAATGTTTCATTTTAGAATTTTATATTTTTCCAAAATACATATGTATATATATATTACCATTCTTAAGGGTTTTCAATTCATTAATTGTGCTTTTTGTTGCTGTAGAACAATAAATCAGACGTAAAGCTTGCATTTAGTCTGATACGTTTGTCCAATCGTGCGGATATCTCATCGCTCTTCCCAGTGTAGTGATGTTTCAGATGGCCGTTTGTCTGTCTGTCAGGGATAATGACACAGAACAAGAGCCTCTGCTTCACTTGGCTAATGCTAACATGTTGCCGGCTATCTCGTGATGTCTGAGACTAAATGGCTCTCTGAATTATTCAGTTTTTACAGACACTGTGTTGTTGGGAGGGGGGCGACGCCACATGAATTGAGGGTATAAATAATGAAGCGCGCTTTACCGCTACTCTGTCTCTCAGGGTCTGGCATTTATTGACAGAGCTTTATTTTTCATATCCGGCTGTTCCCACTGTGAGTTCTGTGCCCCCTTTACCCTGATAACTTGTTACTGCTGCCTAGCATGTAGATAGTGTAACAGACTAAGCGTATTAGTTCCCTAGCTGCATGCTAGGAATAAAAAAAATGCATTTTAAACATTAAAGAAATGCTAGTGGCTAGCATGCTGTAGCTTGAAAAGGAGATCAGCAAAACATTTTCAGTGGAAATGTTTCATTTTCAGCTAGACTGTGTTAGCCACTACTATAAAAATTGTGCATGCTAATGTGCTGCAGAAAACAAACCATCTATTATGTTAGCAGCTGTAATGGCTAGCCACTCTTTTCACATTTCTCTCGATTTTGTCTAGATCTTCTTGTTAGCCGTCTACCTCAGGCGTGGAAGTTAATTGCCTCCGTATGGCAAAAATCCCCCTCTGAGCCTCGACTTATCTGTTTCTCTTCTATTTCGCACCAAATTAATAACAGAAATGATGATTCTTCTTGTTCCAATGAAGTCGCTAATCTTTCATTGTTGCCGCTTGACAATGAAGCTCTCAACCGTTCTGCCATTCAACTTCACATAATGCAAAAATGTTAAGGAGTCAAGATCCCAGAATGTTTTCAGGGTATTATTAATAGTAATTAGCCCTCGAGACGAGGAAACGAGACCTCACAGATTCACTCTGAGATGCTGGAAAACTGAGCTGTACCGAATGTCATGCTAAATGTTACAAGTATGCTCTGTGTATGCGCATGGAGATGCATGTGAACCCCACTGCCACCACTTTGGGATGTTTTGCATGTCCTTGCATGCTGTGTTGGTATTCAAATAGAAATGCAAGCTAGATCACACCCTCTACTTGTGGAAATGAAGGCTAACTTTTATCTGAATAAGTGTTGTAAAGGGACAGGTTTTGGTGCAAAATCTAAAATGCAGTTCAGCCTCAGGCTTTAGCTAAACGCCACTCATGCATTAACCAAACAATCAGGACATAGTGTTTTACAAGTGCACCAATTTTCATTACTAGAACCGGTCCAAACTCCAACTAAGGCTGCTTTGCATTGCAGTGGCGGAGGTGTGTATGTGTGTGTGTTAATACGGGGAACCCCTGCCATCTGCATGCAAATGGCCTCGCTACCTTCAAGCGAAATGGATTATTGCGGGTTTTGGACATCAAACAGGGTGTAATCTCAGCTTCAAGGTGACATTAAAGGCTGCATATTATTTTGGCTTCCCTTCCTACCTTCATTTTGGGGCTGGACAGACTGTCTCACCAAAATGGCCGCGAATGTCCACCTTTCGATTCTTCCTAGTCAGGAAGCACAAGGAGTGAGGCACTCTTTGGCCTTTTTATTTTGTCTTTCTCTGTCCGTTGTAAGACCTTGTGAGTTGTCTTTCTCTCCACATTGGGCTTGAAATGGGATTTCGTCTCTGGACCTCAAAGAGATCACTCTCGACCTGCTGGGCTCCCTGTCGTAGTGAATGAGGAGTGTGTCCATCCGATTGGACTGCTCTATATTCCCCCGAATATCGCAGCATATAGCACCATCGCACATCAAACGTCAGGATTTTGAGCTATAGGACCATGTGTCAGGACTTAGATAAAGCCTAGGATGGCTTCATGCGATGGCATTTCAAAGGCCGATGCATAGATAGCGGCAGCTGCAAATGTCGGCATACGTCTGAAAACATTAGACCCGCTTATGATTCCCGCCTTTGCCGCAGTTTATTTGAGAGCGATGCTTTGTTGCCTGAGATTTGAAGTTGCCAGGCTCCTTGCGGTCTTTTCAAATGGTTGTTCCATTTGGAAAATAACCCAGTTGAGTCTGACTTTTGATTAGACTCGGGAACGTTTGAGTACAGATTGAGCGTGCACCAATAGGATGAATAATTCACATGGTGAAAGGTTGCAGCCCACATTCGCTCAACTACCGAATTTGACCCTAGGAAAACAAGCTTCAGTTTTTAGCTGGCCAAATGTTGCATCACCCATTTTCAGGCCCACACGTAATATGTGTCAAGGGAAGTCATATGTGTGTTTATGTAATAAATTGGTTTATTTAACATTTATCACATTTTAGAATATTTATTATCCTAAAATCAGTGCAGGATATGCTTAAGCATTAGCAAATTACGTCTGGGCCTTTCCATCATTAATCCACACTAGAAGAATCACGCTCGTCTTGTCACTGTGTTCTGGCACTGTCATAACACAACTGCACTGCGATTATCTGTGTGTGCTGTGTCAGATTCACCAATTTTGACATTTCAATTGTGTGGATTCCCTAAAATGTTGCACTTGGGGAGGGTTGCATGCCTCAAATATGTGTTGGCTGTAGCTGTAGGCCTGGTTGATAGTTTGGTGTCGTTCTTTTGACGTCATTCCTGCAATCACAGTCATGCATGCACATTGTGATATGTGGGCTGCTCTTTCACTTTTGTTGAACATTTGTTCAATATGCATTTATATGGGGATGGGGGTCATCTCAGTATGTCATTGTTTATTTTAATGTTGTTTTTGTTTTGTAAATGAATCAAGAAGTATTTTTCCTGATTTAAAAGAATGATCCAGGTTCAGTGGTTGTGGTGTGATGTTAATTATCACAGAAAATAGTTTAAAAAAAGGATAACATTTAATTTACAGGGTTTATAAGGGGAAAAAACAATTATGGAAGTCATCATGCCTCCCCTGGTTATAACTTAACTTAAATTGAACCTGGAAATTTTTTTAATTAAAAAATAAATAAATGAACAAAATCAATCTTAAAATGAATAAATGTATGATAAAATGTATTAACAAACTGTTAAATATTATTATACATTTATGAACTAAAGACATTTAGTTAATCTTATCTTGTTTTACTCCAAGATTATGAAATGGATTGAGTTATAATATGATTCTCACTCACTGGACACCAACCGAGGTCATCCGTCACATGGCTGTCTGAAACTGTGAATATACTTATGTTTAATAATTGCTGTAAGGCATAGGTTCAGAATTTAGAATGTGACACAATAACTAGAACAGCATTTCTAAATGTAATGTTTATTTCCAAAAATATAAAATAATAATAATAAAATTGTAAATGCTCTAAACATTCAAACTAGATTTAAACCCACTGAACTTTCGATGGGATACAAATTCCAGACTTTATGCTATTTGGCTGCTGTTGTCCGAGGCGATGGTGAGAGTTTAACCGTGTGTTTCAAGCCCCATTGTGTGAGACGTCAAACCAATATGCTTTTACTCCAGTTGGCCCAGGGTTACAGTCTCCTCTTTGCCCCAGTCCCCACCTCTCACCCCCCGTGTTGTTACCCTTTTGTCTACGTCTACCATTTTGTCCTTCCCGTCTGTCTGGTCCCCCTCTTCTGTCTTGCAGCCTAGGTCTTGTTCTGCCTTGTGCCCTGTCTCTACCTGTTGTTCCTGTCCACGTTTTGTCTTTGTGGGGTTGTCAAGTTTCAGATGTGTTTTTGTTTTGTTTTGTTTTCCTGAGCTAGCCCCAGCACCCATTGCTGTCCCTCTGTCTTTCCTTTCTCCTCTTGCCAAATGTAAATGAGGCATGACCCCCTCACCACCCGCCATCTTAGGACACACCTAGCACCACCCTACTTCTTGTTTCATTGTCATTTTACATCCACCAACATTGATAAGGCAATTGCCTTGAAGATTCTTGGGGTAACCAAACTATGAAGTTTGGCACAATACTAAATATTCCATGTAGCAGGTAGCACTTTAACCAGAACGCTACTACTAGTAACGTGTATTCTAATTATAAGTCTATTGCACTGTTCCAAAACCTTGCGAGATAACTACCTAGATGTATAAACATACACCTAACACCTATTGTTTCATATGCAACCGTTGCTTTCTTAGATAAAGAGAATTACATGTATCTTTCTGATAAAAGGTCAGTCTCAAAATCCACACAATAGGTAAAAGTGTATGGGATACTTTCATTCAATAGGTTTCAGATGAATTATAAATGCACTGCTTTATCAAGTATTTGTGTGAGAAACAATTAGAACATTTTGGTATTTAGAAAGTTGACTTATAAGGGCAGCTTGCTAGGTTTTGGAGCGGAGTCTATATTTTTAAAGTCCTATGTTTCCATCGTTTCTTGACTTTTTAACGAGTCACATCAAAATAGCAAGGTTACCAAGAATGAACATGCCAGACAGGCTATGAAAAAAGCCTGTTGCACAACCTGGCCAATTCCATCTCTGCCATAACTCATATCGAACCCTTTCCCCCAACAGATCATTCATCCTTTTTCTCTCGTGTGTAGGTTTGGCATCTCAGTAGTTGAGGTGCATCGCTGTCATCATGGTAGACTAGCATCTGTACCAATCATGTGCCCTTATTTGGTCAATTTGTGATCATTTTCTTTCTTTTTATTGATGTGTGTGATAGTTAGTTGAGTTGAACTGACAGCTCCTTATTGACTGAATCCAGAATTTCCGCTGTAAATTTTGTGTTACGTCTAGCCAGGACCGCAATGTGACAATACAATCCTGTCACATTACGTCATATTGGCTGGAGACGATAAAAAAAACTTTCTCTGCATTGAAGTGGGTTTCCCCCCCTCGTTCCTTTTCCCAACCCTTCCCTTTCTTCCTCTTTCTGGCTCTTTTGCGAGTTCTATTCTCTTATATTTCTATTTTTTTCCTATCCAGTTGTCTTTTGTCCGGGCATGCTAGCGACCCTTCAGTTATATTCCTCTATGCATTTTATCTCAAATTCTTCTCTCTGGTTTTATTGTTCCCATTTACTCTTTGGTTGACCTCTACCTATTTCTGCATGATGTCTGTGAAAATGACAGCTGCATCTATCAATGGAAGCGTGTCAGATCTTTAAAAGGCTTTGTCCAGTTGATCTACTCTCAACCACAAAAATCTGATTAAGGTTTCTCATCTTTAGTCCCTCTTGCAGGGACTCACATTACTAGTGCAGGTACGTACCAAAGGGGTACGTACAGTCATGCACATGTAAAGTTTCTTTAGCACGGGCAGATTTTAAAAACAAATAATAATAATTTTTAAAAAGTGTTCTTCGCACTATTTTAATACCCTTAGTATTTTTTTAACAGTAATGCATGCTTTTCGTTTTGTAGTTATAAGCCACATAGAGATCTAATTTTAAAGATGAGAAACTCATAATAGATTTTTGTGAAATTTCTCGTGCTGTGATGGGTCAAATATTGGTCAATGGAACCTTGTTGCTATGAACTTGTTGCTTTAATGTCAATCTATATTGTTGGTGAAGCAGTTTTGTTAATTTAGTTACTTTATCATTATTTTAATTTGTATAAACTGAAATGTTTGTGAAGTTTTAGTCTTATTTTTTTTTATATAGTTTGTTGTCCTCTCTTTAGACAACATCATGTGTGTTCTAAAGGAAGGTTAATTTTCATTGGCGTGTCATTACCTTTCTCTTTCTCTTTTTCTTGTCGCAATTCCTGCGCCCTTTGCAGTTCGTCGTGTGCCCCCACGTTTCTCCATCATGCCCCCCACCACCCAAGAGATCATGCCGGGCGGTAGCGTCAACATCACTTGCGTCGCTGTTGGCTCACCCATGCCCTATGTCAAGTGGATGCAAAACTCTGAGGACCTGACGCCTGAGGACGAGATGCCAGTGGGCAGGAACGTTCTGGAGTTAAACAGCGTCCGTGAGTCAGCCAACTACACCTGTGTGGCCATGAGCAGCCTGGGCATCATCGAGGCCAATTCCCAGATCATTGTCAAGTGTAAGAATCCATTGAGTCCTACAAGGTCACTCGAAGGATCTCTGGTCAAAAGAAATTAAAAATAAGCCAAAGCAAGTATTTCAGATAGTGTTTAGTCCCAATATTAAATGTTTAAGTCCACGGTATTTTCTTATCCCCCATTTGCAGCCTTGCCGAAACCTCCAGGTACTCCTGTCGTAACCGAAACTACCGCCACCAGTATCACCATCACCTGGGACAGTGGCAACCCTGAGCCAGTCTCCCATTACATCATCCAGTATCGTGCAAAATCTCCTGAAAGCAAGTTCGAGACCGTGGACTCCATCACCACCACTCGCTACAGCATCGGCGGGCTTTCTCCGAACACTGATTACGAGATCCGTGTGTCAGCCTTCAACACCATTGGCCAGGGCCCGCCCAGTGAACCGGTTGAGGCTAGGACTGGGGAGCAAGCTCCTGCTAGCCCACCACGCAATATCCAGGCCCGTATCATCTCCCAGAACACCATGATGGTACGCTGGGATGAACCTGAGGAACCCAATGGACAGATCAAGGGTTATCGGGTCTACTACACCATGGATCCATCTCAGCCCATGAGCATGTGGCACATCCACAATGTACAGGACAGCGTGATCACCACTATTCAAAGTCTGGTGGCCTCCGAGACTTACACCATCAGAGTGCTGGCATTCACGTCCGTAGGTGATGGACCCTTCTCCGATCCCATTCATGTAAAAGTGCTTCAAGGAGGTTAGTTTGTCATTTATTAAATTCTCATGAGGCCATTGGCACCAAGAGTTTGTCAATTTTAAGCATGTTTTTCACTTTTGGGCGCGCAAAAGATGTAGGATGACGAGTTTCACAACTAAAGAATGTTTGTTTCAAATATTGCTTGAACTTAATTGAAATTAGAAATTGATCTAGTCTGTTTTTTGTGTTTGGTGGTTAAACAATGTTGCAATGGGTTAGGGTTATGTTAGGGTTAGGGGTAGTGATTGAAAAATGTCTGTTGTCGCTGTTTGAGAAGCTAATAATGTAGCAAGATAAGTTTTCCAATTGAAAACGTGTGTTTTTATTGGTTGAGCTAATAGAGTAGCAATAATGTCTATTGCCAAATTGGGTGAACTAATAGTGTAGATAATGTAACTTTTTGGTTGAGCTAATGTTGTAGGAAGGTGAATTTAAAAAAGCATGTTGATAATATTTAGCAATTGAAATTTAACAAATGTTGCTAGTATTGTTGATACCGGTATAGCAAATTCAGTTTAACGATTGAAAAATGTCTGTTGCTAATATTCATTAAACTGCAAAGGTGAGTTTCGCAATTAGAAATTTTCATTCTTAGTATTGGGTAAGGAAACAGTGTATCAATAACAGTATAGTGATTGAAAAAGAAAATTTCAGTGGTCCAAAGATATAGCAAGATGTGTTTAGCAGTTCAAATTGTCTGTAGTTATTATTGAGTTAACAGTGTAGCTAATTAACGCAAGTTATTTAGCTTTGAAATTTTATTGCTGTTGAGTCAAAAACATAGCCAGATGAGGTTAATAATTGGGTATGACTTGATTAGATCATTTAAGCAATTGTATGTTTCAGGGTTACAAAAATGTAAGTATACTACTTTAACCAGGTAATCGTTAACTAAATCATGCACTAAATTTACAGGTGTACATTTCTTTCTATTAAATTTATTGTCTATTGAACTGTCAACACTGGCTCCATTTGTAGTCCCTGGACAGCCGACCAACTTCCAGGTTGGTGAAGTGTCAGACACGAGCGTTGAGCTAACATGGGAACCAGCCTTCGAAAAAGAGGGAATCATCAGTTACGAACTGTATTACAAAGAGGGCGGGCAAGAATCTCAGGTGCCTTCTTTAGAACAAAACTTGTCAAATACGTTGGCAGGACAACACAACATTAGCAGTAACCTTATTATTTTCCACGAAACAGGTAAAGAAAACATTCGGCCCGTCCTCTTCCTTTTTGGTGGAGGGTCTGCGTGCAAATACAGAGTACTACTTCTCTCTGGCTGCCGTCTCCAACAAAGGCATTGGAGCCTTCACCAATGAAATATCCCAAAGGACATCCCAAGCCAGTATGTAGCCCATTTCCTTTCCTAAGGTCTCGAATGAAGGGTTGGGGGGTCTAACATTTTATTTTGATTGAGAAATGCCAAGACATAATGGGTATTTTATGCTTTTGATGGGGTTGGGATACAACGACACTGTCTGATAGGACCACCATAACCTTCGCCCTTGTTTCCCAGCGATATTGTTTATCGACTCTGGAAATGTCATGAGTAAATGATAATGCTATGCTTGTGTCTGCAGTAGATATGTGTTAAAAAAAGGACACTTGTCTGGTCCCAGGTTTATGACAGGTGTTCTGGCTTTGGTTCTTTGCGTTGTGTTTGTTTATTCGTCTAAATTGTGCGAAACAGCATCACCTCTGAGCCAGAAGCCAGTTTTGGCTACATGCAGGCTGCGAAGGTGATGTTATTTTTCCAAATGACACGGCAAAGCTCTTGAATAATTTCTTTCTGTGCATGTTGAGAACGTGTTTTTAAGAAGACGATAAAAACGAGCAGAACAAATTTGTGTAAATTGTTCATGAAAACATTCTTATGTAAATCGCTAGACTATGTAAGAATAGTCATATGCGCGATTAGTTCTGCTTGAGTTTCATTAACGAGGCCCTCTTACTTTGATGTTTTAAACAGTATATATTTTAAAGCCCAAACTTTTAAATGACCTGTGTTGTTTAGTTTAAAGGATTCCTCGCCCCTTGGATTGTGTCACGCGCACTTCTTTTTCTTTTTTGTTTGGTTATTCTTTCATCTGGGTTTTCTCTATGTCACAGTTATGTACTTCAGAGATTTCCTACATGTGAAACAAACAAATCAATGTGGGTTGATTGATCTGCAGCAAGCGTGCCGTTCGGCTCCCTGCGCGCTCCCTTCTTTCTTCTGTGTTCGTATTTCTTTTTCATGTGTCAACAGCAAATGCACTTTTTCCTCCCATGCGACTGAAGCGCACAAAATATTATTGACTCTGGGGTCTGCCATGGCTTTCCACCACATCTAGTCCCTCACTGTGTATTACTGAAAGCAGCACAGTCAGTGGCCGCTGGCGCCTGCAGGTAGTCAGCATTTACTCTGGAAGAATGGCTGAATTATTCAAGCCTCCGGCCTAAAAATACACCCTCGCTGAGTCGCATCATGATTCAGTGCATGAAATCATCAGTGCTTGTGGGGAACCTTGCAGCTGGCATGTGCCCTGTGCTAAGAAATTGCAGTTACTTGTGTTCAGCTTGTACAAAAAAGGGGCCCAGGAGTCTGAGAGCATGAGTGGAAATGCATCTACTTTTATTTTCATTGTCTTTCATACCAAGCTAAGAGAAATTTCAGTTGCCATTTAAAATATTTTTTAGCGGGCACAACACTTTTAGCTTCAGAGTAAATGAATAGTGGGTGACAAATGCATTTGTGAATCAGGCATTTCTGCAATTCTGCATGATGATACAGAGGAAGGGGGGGGGAAAAGTATGTGCACCTTCAAAATAATTCCTATAATTGAGCTTAGATTAGTGTGTTTTTAGTGTTACGGCTGAACATGAACTGGTATTCAAAAACCATGTTACTTCTGTAATCTGGCGTGTTTCTTGGTGAAATGGGAGAAAAGCTTTTTCAATCAACCACTGATTGGAAAATTGGAATTGAAAAATAAGGCAAATGTTGCCTCCGAGGTGAGCAACTTATTACATACACAACTAGATAAACTTCTTTTTTTCAGTGAAAAAATGTATGCATTTTGTTTTCATGATGCTTTTTGTTTAGAGGTTCCTTTTATAGATTAGTTTCTTCAGTCTTGGATACGATTACAGTGGGTGGAAGATGCTAGGAAGCCATGGCAGCGAACGTGGACCATTTTAACTCATCTTCTGTTTCTACCTGTGCAGCTTGTTGGTGCAGAATGGGTGGGATGGGGTTTGGTTGAGTGGGTGCTGGGATGCAATGAACCTGCTGCATTGACACATAACGTTACATCTGAGTGTGAGAGAGCGAGCACTGAGTGCATGTATTTCCTCCCATTACCCCCGGGGGGCGCTCTGTTAATGCATCCTTTGACCTCTGGCATGTCGTACGCTGTGTGTGTCCCCTTCTGTTCCATCTCTACGTGTCTGTCCTGCTGTTGGTGTCTTCATTTACTGTATTCTGAAACAATGCGGTGCACTTTCTACCTCCCTTTTATTTTCTAGCTCTTCTGTTTCAATTTGTCTCCTGAAATGAAACTAAAGCTCACCTTCTCCGGCTTGACGTCACCTGGTTTTAATTTATTTCTATTTAGTACACAGTTCAGACAATTTTATTTCATTTTGGTTTGCTTTTACTCGAACACACTTGAGGAAACAACTCTCAGCATTTTTATTTATTTTTTTGCTTTTGCTATCAGGGTTAAGTTTACCGTGACAAGCTTGACATGCAGCAGCAGCACTTAGCATTGCCAAAGCAAACCCATTAAACTAAAGGTGAGAGTAAGTATCCCGGCGGGATGGCTGTAGGCTTCTTGCTTGAGTTACGGGACCCCGCTTTGTCCCGCAGGGTATCACACAGATGGGAGACGTGGTTCACTACATCTGCCGACATCTTCCCTCGAGCATATACTAAAGTAGTGCAGATTTACCCATAACAGGGTCAGGGAGGCGACAAGCTTGGACAGTTAGAAGTGATTTAGCACAAATGCCCCACAACCTAACACATAAACAAACATTACAGTGTGGATTCCTGTGAGGTAAGTGACCGCCGTTCTGAAGAAAGCCCAGTCTGCCATGTGATGTTTCAGAAGTCGGTCTCATAACCTACTTGACATAGCGTCCATGTAGTTGTATAGTGACCTTGAGGTGCAGAGCTGTCATATACACCAGCGGAATTGGTTTGGATTCCTTAACAACTTGGCACAAGCTGGAAAGAGCTCCTAAGACGTTTAAGCCAGAGACATGGATTACCTCTATATGTATACGCTTTGAGCACCAAGTGGCAGACTGGACTTCCTGGTGAAGGCGCGAAAGAAAAGTGTATTGTGTTTGTTTCCTTTTTGGTACGGTGCTGTTCAGTTGATGCCCAGTCAGGTCACTGTTTGTGGGTCAGACCACAGTTACGAGCCCCTGCAATGGTCCAGCAGAGAGTACTCCGCTCACCCTACATATCCCCCAACTCTTTGGAGGATATGTCCAAACTTTGGAGGGTTAGTGGAGATAGACACTCCTGCCTCGACCAAATGGGTGCGAGTGGAAATGCGCTTAAGAGTCAATGGCTATTGAGTGATGCTAAGGTTTCAAACAAAAGAGGGTCCACAAACTGGAGGCAAGGGTTTCTGCACTGGTCTTCATCTTGGGTCAGTAGTAGATTAAGTCCAACCAAACTTTAATCGGTTGCCAGCTTAAAAACAAATTCTAAATCTCCAGTATGCCGCTCCAGTAGCAGCACCACAATTTTGACAGTAAACATCTTTCAATTTTGGTTTTATGGCACAAATCTTAGTTTTGAAGAGTGATTTTAACTTCCACAATCGTTGCAATTGATTGTTGCTCTCATAGAAGTTAGGTAAAATAATTCCAACCGTTTTATCCAAACATAACTAAGATTTTCACCTCCCAATTGCTGGTGCATTAATAAGTCGTGTTTTTTTGTTTTGTTTTTTTTATGCCTTTTAGATTTTGATGTTGAGGCTCAACTCTTGTTTTTTTTAAATAGTCATTTCTTTTTGAACTCTGAAATTCAAGGCTTTGTTGGGTTTTATGTATAATACATTCCCAGAATCATGAGTCTGAACCTTCAGGTAGTTCTGCAGTTCCCAGATACCAAAGTTTCTTGCCACACTCAAACCAGGTTGATTTACTAGAACTGAATGTAAATACTCTTGAAGAGAGGAAGTACATCTTCAGAATATATCTTCAAACGGAAGATGAAAATCCAATAAAACTTTAATCCAATAAGCCCATTTGGTGAATAAACAGGGCTCTGAATAATGTCGCTCACTGAACTCTGGGACACCTGTGATGAAAGTTGGCTGGTGACGGGAGAAATCGGTTAACCATTTCTCAAACAAAAGCACAAGCGGGCTGCTGATGGGTTGAATTGGGCTGGATTATATAACTTGGATATGAATGGCTGGGTGTTAGTGAGGTGCTAGCACTCTGATCTCAGTCTTGTGGACCCTCAGGCTAGTGTTAACAGTGAATAGTGCAGACTGATGAAAGCACAGGGAAAGCTCTCTCCCTCCGATCACAAAAACATCCTGACATCCACATTATTGGACTAAACCAATGGACTCGGCTAAATGAATGTGAATAATTTGAATTGAGCTCTATTGGGTGAGCTCGACAGTAGAGGGAGAGGGCCGAACCCAACCGACTCTGGGGAAACATAGCCTCCCTGGAATCGGGTGCTTGTGGTAAGAAAGTCTTTAAAAGTTAGTGTTTGAAGATGTCAGGTACGTATAATGTACAGGAAAATGCTTTGTGTTTTTTGGTTTCCTTTTGGTTTTTGCTGTTTTTAATGGTCTTACTTTCTGTTCGAAGCTTGGTGGCTTTCCATGATTCCTCTGAGTTGACATTCCTAACATTTTCTTTCCAGCCATTATTTCGCAGAGAGTTTTCCTCATTTTCCTGTAATCCGTCTTGAATGATTTTGTTTTGCTTTCCAACGATGGTGCTCATCCATTTGAATTTTAGTCACAAATATGTTTTTTTCCCTGTCTGTCCATTTCCCCCTCATTCATTTGTGTTACTTATGGCTTCAGGGATCAGCGCGACACAGTAACTTTTAATGCTCGATTTTACAATGGAGATAAATGTTACGGCGCTTTGAACGGTATAATGCATTCATATGCACGAGCATTTAGTAAGCAGAGACTCTGTGCATTTCAAACAAGACTTTTATATTGATTTAGAACGGCACAGACGTTGTAATTTCTGATACGTGTGAGGGAAAGTACCTGACAAAAACGCCTCGAAATACCGCAATGAATGGCCTTCATTCAGATGCAAATAATGTGATCTATTTTCCCCTCATGGTAGAAATATATCCTAAGAGCCCAGGGTATTTGCTGTGAAATATGGGCTAAATCTTTGGCTCGCGCACAGCCGGTTATAGTTGGATAAACTGCTGTATCTTACGCCCAACATCTGTGGTGTTACTTTCCGATCTGTGACACAGAAATCAAGCCAAAGTTAAACCTTCATGCTTCATATTTATGCATGCATGCCAAACACCCTGACCCCTTCAAAACCAAGCTCTTCTGTTTGCATTTGCCCTTTGTGTTTGTTTGTTTTTGTTTTCTTATGTTTTAGTATGTCTCTGCTTGTTTTTTTTAGTTGGTTTTTCCCTTTTATCATTTTCTTTTTCTCTTTCCCATCTTTTCGTTTTTTGTTTTCCACCCCCTCCTCTCCCCCTTTCCCAAACCTGAGCAGAGCCCTCTGCCCCCCCTCAAGACATTAAGTGCTCCAGCTCCAGCTCCACCACCCTGCTGGTAAGTTGGCGCCCTCCGCCGGCCGAGAGCCAGAACGGGGTGCTGGCCGGGTACATAGTGCGCTACACGGTGGTGGGGGCCGTGGCCGAGGTCAACACGGAGCCTGTGGAGGAGCCAGCGGTGCCCCCCAGCTCCAGTCAGATCCTGCTACAGCGGCTGGAGAAATGGACCTTGTACCGAGTCACCGTGGCGGCCTCCACCAGCGTGGGTCCAGGCCCCGAGAGCGAGCCGCAGCTGTGCCGCACGGACGAGGATGGTAACTTAAAATGTTCTTTTCTAGCTGAAATATTTCAAAGTTTACTAAAAGAGACATTTAACTGAGAAACAACACTGTATAAGATACCAATATTTGTTTTAATCTGAATTGAATCTAATTATCTTTTAATCTGAAATAAAAAATCTAAACAGAAAATTTGGCACCCGGAATTTAGTAACACGTTGAATTAAACATGAAATTTTGAATCAGGGAAAGATTACGTGTATCTTTAATCAGATGAATTTACATTGTGATTCTGCCTCAGCTGCAATCAAGGGTGAAGCGAATGGTCTGTACTATTATAAAAACAAAGAAACAGCCCTATTCAGGAACTTCTACAGAAGGTCCTAACCGTATCTATTGTTTGTCTCACAGAAAGATCTTTGGGAGAAGCTGAGAGTCTTAAGGTTTTTTGAAGACCAACAAGCTAACATCACTGTTGAAGAGCTGCTACTGTACCTTCAAATAAATTCTTCTCCTCACAAGCTTTCTGGTCAAGCTTACTTATTTTATGTATTGGAGAAAGTGGCGAGGCACCCAAACCTCTGCTTAGCCAAAGTAAAAACTTAAACAGGTTTTAAAGTGCACTCCAATAATCTTTATTTACAGCCTTTAAAAAGTTTTTTTTTTTAGAATATGCCAGCTTACACTTGTATTATTGTACACAGTGTTGATTCTCAAGTACATTAATCTTGTTTTACCTGTTTTCAACGTTTAACATTTTATATCATTAGATGTTTGGTCTAATGCATTTGGCTCTTTTAACTATAAGGCTGTAACTACTTTCTTACAGCAACTATATTTTTGTTCTTATGATTTCCCCCATTCATTTTCCAGTGGCCTTATATGGTCTCGGGCCAAGTTTAGTGAGGAGATAAATCAAAGATGCTGGACGAGCCGAGAGAAATGTTGATTATACGTCTGTGTAGACAGCTTACTCTTTTTGGGACAAGATCTATTGACTAGCGTTACGTGATAGAGGAAACATTGACTTAGCATCATTTTCATCCGTCACTTCTTTTTGTAAAGCACTTGGACAGCTTATGAGCACTGAAATAAATTCAGCTAGAGTTGTGTCGGACGTTCCCCGGTGACAGCAGTCTTTCTCCATGACTGACAGCACTAGTTCAAGATACAAGCTAGTAATCAATACGGAGCACAGCTTTTCACTGGCGCTTTGGGCCGCCCTAGGATAGATGGTTTTGACGGGCTGGTCAACCACTGTAGGCGGGTCGGGAGAGAGGGAACGCTAGCCCAAGACCTCAGCTGGGAAATCTCGTTTGACCAACCCACAACATGGAGTTATTTGAGTCGCAATGTGTTACGACAGTCTCATCCTTGGAGACTTGTACCACTATAGCATCTAATACAGAGTAGTCAGGCCCCAATATACAGTACATCCCCTTATGGCGTCTTTTATTGACCATCCAGGAAATCGGTCTCCTCCTTACAGTGGTACTGAATGACCGGAGGTATTAAACATCAAGGCCTCGTATAAAAGGATTTTCATTAGCTCGCAGGTAAAAGACTGCAGACGGTGGACTCGCGAATTGATCAGAGCTCAGATAAGAAAGATAGTGAAATGGAAGGGGAGGAAATGGTTGCTCGGGTATATGAGGGTGTGATATTACAGTTGATTAAATGTCCCAGAAGATGGGCGCTTAATCAGTAGCCTGGTTTTCACATAATTGAATGCGTGTACTAGCTGAGACGCAGGGGCTCAGTTTCTTTTCAGCCGTACAGAGATGGCGTGTCGTACGGTCTTAAGGTGCTCAGATAGGATTGGAACATTGCACTATTTTTAGAACACAGAGAGTTTGTCCTTGCCAATCAGGCATAATTCAAGTTTATTTCGTGTAGATCCTAAAATCTCTTTAATAGCTAATAAATGTTGGGGAAGCCATGTTAAGGGTATGATATCTCAGCAATTATGATTTCCAGCTATGCATTAATTGGTAGATTGGTAGGAGAGTTAGTTTCCTTCAAGTCCCAGTGGTTCAGAGTCTCAAAGGGGTTGAATTATTTTTTTTTTTAACAGACCTTTAATTTTGGTAAATAGTGAGTAAGAGATTGTTAATCACAAAGTAAGTCACAAAGAAAATAGATGGACATGCATAGATATATGCATTCATGTTGAAGTTCTGGTTTCATGTAAACAGTTTTATTGCATTGCATCATTTTTATAATTAACTGAAGTGTGTTAAATATTTAATGTAGATTTAATAATTTCTGTTTTTTAAAGCCCAAAAACATCTTTAAAAATCATGTTTAGGGTATGATATCTCAGGAATTATGATTATAGCTATGCATAACTTGGTAGGTTGGTAGAAAAGCAAGTTTTGTCTCATCTAGGTTGAAATATTTTTGTAACTGACCTTTATATTTGGTAAATAGTGAAACAATTCTAGACAATCGAGTGGTAATAGCAAAGTAAGTCATGGAAAAAGTGCATGGACAAACAGATATAAGCATTCTTATTGCATCTGTCTGAACAATAATTAGGTAAGTAACTCAAGTAAAAACACCTTAGCATCATATTGGTGAGTTTTGCACAGGCAAAAACCACCAAAAGGTAATTTTAATGATAATATGTTAATCTCAATACCTCATAGCATGTCTTCTTTTCCCATCGCAGTGCCCGGGGCCCCCCCTCGGCGCGTGGAGGTCGAGGTGCTGAACTCCACTGCCATCAAGGTGATGTGGCGCTCCCTATTGCCAGGGAAACAGCACGGGCAGATCCGCGGATACCAGGTGCACTATGTCCGTGTTGAGAACGGCGAATCCCGCGGCCTGCCTCTCATCAAGGACGTCATGCTGGCCGATGCACAGGTATGGTAACGCAACGATGGCACTCTGCTAAATATTACCATTTCCTGAACCAACAATTATCTGACGTTATCAAGAGAGTACAGACACTTGGTTAATATCTAATTTTAGGATACTGTTGCAGCTAATGCGAATAAAAACCTTGCAAGTATTTAACACACTCCTGGCCACTGCAACAAATGGATGAAAATCCTTTTATAAATAATTTAATCTGTGAAGTTCTTTTACAGCCTCTAGAACGCTTTCCACAAGCAGTCCTAAAACATCTTATCAGCCATTAGAATTGCACGGTTTAGTCAAACCTCTAATAAGTTTAACCTTTAAGGCTCTAGTGTCATAGATAAAGTCAACAAAAGCTGATTATGTCTGCCGTATTGAGCGCCCTGAGAGCTCCACAAAAACTTGAGGCGCTTGAGCACTGCGGTCACAATTCAGACTTGATTTAAAAGCACAAGAGAAAGAAAGAAAAGAAAAAGCAAGCGAGCGCCTCTGGCTGCAACCTAAAATTATAATACAAGCTTCTGTCATGAAAACAGCAGTGAAATTACAGATACCATGCGCCTTATTCTCCTCACAGCTGCAAATATTACAGCTCTGAACAAACCGTGACTAAAGCTTTTGAATTTATCCCGCTTATGTTTATGACAGAATCATTTACAGTTGTCAGCTGCGTGGGAATCGGTTGATATTATATCAATATCTGGGTCACGATTCAATAATGTTTGTTCTGTACACAAGGTTTTTTTATGAAATACTGATTCTTAGTGTGGGAATATAAATACAGTATTGTGAGGTGAAGACCTCAGTAGTTGTTTTCTCTTTTAGTCACAAGTTTAGTTTTTTCCATTAAATTTAGTACAAAAATATTCCTTGCACATTCATTCATTTTACATTTTAAATATTAATGTGAATGCTTTTCAAAACACATTTTTGGGGTTGAGCTGAGTTTTCCCAAAACCTTTAGACATTAAATTAAATTTGCATCACACAAGACAAGAATTGCTGTTGTGATCTGAAATTAAATTCCAAAACAGCCTTGTTATACTCTTTCTAAATGAAATGGTGAAGAAAAAACTGCAGGAATGACATGCTCAGATAGCAGCGGCCACTCAATTTCCTGCCTCGTCTTCAATCTTCACCATTTTTTTTTCACCCTAATCCACACTGACCTACTTTAAAACACTCTGCCGTTCTTCCATTTCCTTGGCACTTTTACCTTGTTTCGTCTTACGCTTTCCTCTCTTTCTTTCTGTCTGTCTTTTTCCTCTCTTTCAAACTGCCCTCCCTCTTTCTCCTCCCGGGTGGGGGATGTTAGTGGGAAATGGACGACACAGCTGAATACGTGAGTATGGCTGTCGGCGAGCGTTCGGTGTGATGTGAGAACCTGTGATGTTACATCAGACCCGCTTTGTAACTCGGCCATTGAGCCTGTTTATAGGCAGAAACTCTTGCTTTTTATAGGTGACAAGTCATAAACACTGTGGATTTTAATGTCCGAGAAGCCATGTTCAGACAGGAACTTGGATTGCTAGCTTTTTGCTAGATTTGTGGAAAAATGTGTTCCCTGCAAGTCTTAGTGGTTCAAAGAGTCAACATGGTAGAAATATTTTCTAAACTGGCCTCTAAAATTGGTAAATGGGAAACAATTCTGAGGCACAGAGTTGTGCATGGATTTTGAAGTTACAGTGTCACATAACTTTTTTTTTTTTTGCATTGGATTGCATTGCAAGATTTTTTATAATGAATTGAGGTGTGTAAATATTTCATGTAGATTTTAATTTTTCACTCAGATATCCAGAAAGCCAAGTTTAGGGCATGATAGCTCAGGAACTTTGTACAAATTGGTAGACTGGAAGAAAAACGTGTTCTTTTCAAGTTCAGCTGGTTCAGAGTCTCATCAAGAAAGAAATATTTTTGTAACCGACCTTTAAAGTTAGAAAAAGTAAGAAATGAGAAAAACGAACAAGTCTATGAAAGGCATAAACCCGGGCTATTAAAGTATTTTTATTGCATGTTGATGCATATAAATGGACATGTTGAAGAGAAAGTGTCATGTAAATCATTTTTTGTGTTACGAGATTCTTATAATGAGATGATTTTTGTCAGAGAAAGAAAACTAATGCAACCTCATGTCTATTGTGTGTGTGTGTGTGTGTTTTTGATGGCGATTGAAAATTATTAATGGTGCACAGGGGGAATGATGTAACATCAGGGTTCCTTTATGCCTGGCATGAAAGAGTGTGTTTTGTGCTGTGATGTTGTGCATTAAGTAAAGTATAAACAAAAAAAAAACTAAGCTTATTTTGTGCAAAATTCAAGCGACCTTTTGAAGAAATGAGATATGCAGTGTTGTTATTATATATTTTTATAAATAGATCATTTGTGTAACCCAAAAATTGCATGAATATCTTGAACTGGTTTGATGTGAAGCTCAATTCTCTGTAAGCCGCGGGACCCGCAGTTGCTTTTTTCTCTGCGAGCGCTTGGCATTAATTTCCTCTCCGTCATGCGCGCTGATCAAAGCTCACTCGCTTTTACGTGAAATATTGGAAAATAGGAGGGCGTCAGAAGGGTGTGTGTGCGCACAGCTTACCGGCCGACCCAGAGAGAAATTCATTATACTGACGGCCTGTTTGCTCAGGCTCTCTGTTGAATTAATTCACAGGCATGTGTCGTAGATGAGCAGGAATTGTAATCTATAACCTGGTCATGCTGGATGACACGCTAAATGCCAATAATAAAGATCCACCCTGCTGTAGAAATGATGTGCACTTCTGAATATATATGTATATGTATACATAGAGAGAGAGAGAATTATATATTATTTATTGGATATATATGTCATCTATAAAATGTAAAAAAAAAAAAAAAAAACATTTAGAAATGTTATGCATGTATGTATATATATATATATATATATTAGTGCTGTCATACGATTAATCATGATTAATCGCATCCATATATACACAGACCTATATTATCAGACAAAAACTTTTATTTTGTATGCGATTAATCATGGTTAATTTGCAATTAATCATTTGACAGCACTAATATATGTGTGTGTGTATATAATTTATCGATACATTTATTAAATTGCATTATATTTCTGCTATATGCGTTTAATGTATCATTTTAAAAAAGACAGCAGAGAACAGATTGCAGGCCGTGACATTGAAAAGAGGGGAAAGTGACACCGGGCCAGTGCGGGTGACATGTAGTAAAGTCTTTCAAAAAATTCAGTTCCCTAACATAGTGCTAACTTCCCTCTTTGTGTCCATTAACCATAGGAGATGGTCATCGGGGGCCTGCAGCCTGACACCACGTACTCCATCACCGTGGCAGCCTACACCACCAAAGGAGACGGAGCCCGCAGCAAACCCAAGCTGGTGCTGACTAAAGGAGCAGGTCGGTAATAATGACGTTATCATTAGCCGAGCTCCAGAGCACCGCAGGCCAGGTGTTATGAGCTACAGGAGCAAAATGAACCTTAAGGGACTTCAATCGAATAAGAAAAAAACAAACATGGCCTACATAGTGTGTCTGGAGTACATAAAAGCTATAAGGGAATGTATAGCTGCATTAGCGCTTAGGCCTGCTTCTGTCACAAAGTTTCGTTTAAAGGCTGAAGTTTGAGTAACGCACTAGAGAGGCAGAATGATGGACTAGTTAACCACACGCTAGTAAATGAGCATGCTAAAAATAAGCAAAACCGCATGCTAGTGTAGCATTTTTCAAATGTTCTATTTTAAGGCATTATCAGACTCAATGTGTTCCTAATTGTTGGTCTACGTTGATAGATCATTTGGTTGTGTCCTTAGCATTGCATTTTTGGGACTTTCAGCATCAGCATCAGCATTAGAGTTATGTTAGGCTAACTGTGCAGGAAAGTGAATTTCTCTGAAATGGTAATAGTATTTTCTCTCTGCAGACAAGCATGTTTTAGCTGTTTCAGTTTTTTCTATTTATTTATTTATTTATTTTTATGAGTCTGATGCCATATAAAGTGAGTAAACATGGCACTCATACTGTCTGATTTTTTACTTCTGCAAACTCAATAAATAGTCTCTTTTGAAAATATGTTGTTTTATACATTCCTAGTGTAAGAATGATCAGGCTGGCCTTACTTAAACGTGCCGGTAAAGTGAATACCATGCTAGTGAGTTTTGGACACTACCATCATGCTAATACTATGTGTTTTGGTAAGATTTTCTGACCTGACCGTCCACTAACTAGTCTGTTTTGTGCATTCCTAGTTTACGACCTTTTGGCAGTTTGACTTTGAATTTTGTAAGATATATTCACTAGCCACATATGCGTAGTCGGTCGTCCTCTGCAGTTAGCGCTCATACTCCCGACGCTGACGAGACAGGTGTGCCGATCGCAGGTGTCAAGTGTGACAGCGGCGCCATATACTGTATGCATGTCATTCTGAACGCCTGTCTCTCTCCCTCTCACTCACGCAGTCAAAGGAAGGATGTCCCTGCGCTTCCCGCCTCCGAAAGTGTGGCGAAACGCTTACAGCAGACAAAAGAAATAAATAAATAAACAAGGGCAGACTCAGCCCTACTTAAAGAAGCAGCATCGCGCTCTTTCATGTGCCAGAACAGAGGGGAAGCTTGACCAATGGGGCTCAGAGGAGCTACTCTGGGGCACTTTCATGCCTCATTTCTGCTACATAATGCTGTCAGACAACTTAAGCCCCTGCCTTATTGTATTGATAAGGGCCGACCCGCCCCTTTCAAACCCCGAACCTTCCACAAGGCCGCCTGTCATCTGAGAGAGCCGGCCGTCCCCGAGCTGCCATTCTGCATGTCAGAGATACACTTCAGAACAGAGACTCGGAAGCGTGAAGCCCGTCAGTCAGGCTCTGCGGTCACGCCAAGACGTCTTTCCAGTTGCATGCAACAAAATAATGTGCGCTGGAGTGAGCAGTAGTATTTTTAGTGCTGAAAATTAGCCTTCTTACTGTTAAATAAAAGATCAACTGAAAAAAAACGTACTAGCTAGGTGCCAAGGCAGCATTTTTTATTTTTGTTTAAGTACTAAAATAAAAAAAATGTACATGTAAACAAAAAAGGCCAAAATTATGTTGGAAAACCTAAAAAGAAATATAAAAATATTCAGGGCATAATTTAAAAATATAATACTTACATTACAAAAAAATGAATAGTATTCATATACTATTATATATTTAACTATATTTTTCATTTAAGAATTACAGAATTATTAACAAAATGAATTAAAATGTGACCACAAAATACATGTCAGCTTTTTTTTTTGGCAATTTGGCAATTTTGGCAATTTTTGGCAATTGCTACAAATATACCCATGCCACTTAAGACGGGTTTAGTGGTCCAGGGTCACATATAAAAAACTATTTCAAATATTAACATAAGCTATGCTTGTATTTGAATAATTCAAAAATAGCACGAAAAACCCTTAAATTTCTGGTGGTTTTTGTATCATGTTTAAGCACACGTCAACCATATTGACAAACATTATTAATGCTGCGTTCAAAGAGCTGCATTATCGGTTTCCCGCACCTTGATCTCAAAGCAGATGTCCTTGTATCGATCTAATTGATGCTGCCTGTTGTCCAGGAGGAATGACACAGGAATGATTGATTCTGTTCTCATTTCAGAGCCGATGGACTGATTGATGTGCATGCTGTCAAACCCTTTGCTAATGCGTCTTATCATTCGCGATTCCGCATGCTTTAACCACAAACCTTCACATCTTTAAGTTTGGGCATCGGTAGGCCAGATTCCGATCAAGAGCCTTCCTTTTTTTAATTTCCTCCTGTCTCCCTTCATCCTTGTGGGAGATGAGCAGATTGCATGCTAATGCAGGGGCTGGAGGTGTTCTTCACGAGTGTCCGCTTGGACGGCCGCCACGGCTCAGGGAACAGAGAGTCTGGATGACTCACAATCCTCCTGGCGCTGTGGTTATTCTCTTCAATTAATTGGTCCACTTAGGGCCACTTGCTCCAGTCCTGGTTGTGAAGAGTGAAGCTCCTTGTTGGTCTCTGGAGCTTCTTGTCTAATATCGTCTGATACCAGGATACTGTGGCATGGAGTTGAACTTTCTGTAGGTTTTTGGATTATGGGATTACAAACTGGCATTATGGTGCTCATAAATTGATTCTGTTTATTTTTATCAATCGTATAGTTCCAGCTCTAGAATTAGATTGGATGAGCTGTCTAACAAAGTTGGTACGTATCCTGAAAACTGTAAACAGATAGCTGAGCATTTGGTAGAAGATTTAATTTAATTATGTATTTAACATATTAAACATTCGTATCTGTTTGTGTATCTAACCTTGTTTGGTGCCCATATACCTTTTACTATGGTAAAATCACTACAAACATAGTCATTCATGGAATGTTACTTTGATTAATTTCTTGTGTATTGTAGAAAACTTAAAGTCTGTTAATTACTTTGACCTTTTTTTTTATCCTGGGCTGAGGACATTTAGTCAGACGGTTATATTCAGACATATTTGGTTGGTTTTGCCCTTGTCTTTTGTATATTTGATATCAGTTCGGTCCAGAATGCAGCGCTGCAGTTTTCTCTGGGCTAAGTCATGTCAGCTGGCAGTCGTGCTTTATACGCTTAATATAACTCACTGTAAGTCCTGTCGGCAGGTTAATTGCATGTTAGCTGAAGGTTATTTTATTTTGTTCTCCGTTTTCGTAGCGGCTTCTCCTCCACTGGAGATGAGAAGGACAAAGAGAGAGAAAGGGACGTAGGGAAGAGGGGGAGGACGTGAGTGTGAAACGCAATCCTATCTTAATCAGTGGCTGTGGGTCAACAGTGGCCGTTAATGCAAGGCCTAATGGGAAACGTGCCTGTGGTCCTGTGGAGAGGATTGTGTGTCGTCCAGTGGAGTGGACTGGAGTGCCGTTGGCGAGGGGAAGCGAGCCACAATCACAGTGTCTCTGACCCTCGTTGTCCTCTCGCTGCGGCAGATTGCGCCGTTTCCTCATCACCTTCATCAGCACTTCCTTTTTTTACAGGAGTCATTTGTCCTCATGTCTCTTCTCGTGCTCTCCTTCTCTATCATACGGTTGTTAACCCACCATCTCTCTTCCAGTGATCTGTTTGACAACCATCTATTCCTTTATAGCTATAAATTATATATATTTATAGTTTTTCCAAAACAGGTTGTGCTGACCCGCAGCCTTTCTGAGTAAAATTTGGAGTAAGGAGTATATGTGCTATTAGTCCCTTTGGGGATAGTATATATGCTTATATAATAGCACTTTACAGGAACTAGGTTTGTAATAAATCCATTTAAAGTCATTTTAGATGGTTTTTCTTTAGTAGGGAGTACCAGGATGATAATACACCTAGTTATGCGGCAACAGACTTAAGTGAGATACGGTTCATTTGAATTGAATGTAATGTCCTCCTTTCTCTCTCTTCACAGTGCCTGGGCCTCCTTTTCTCTCTGTCAACCAAAACTCAGAGACTACCGTATTAGTGCGCTGGCAACCCCCAGATTTCGTCGCTCCGGGTCTTGAGGTACAAGGCTATCGGCTACAGTTCGGCCGAAAGGATGTGAGCCCCCTGGCCACGCTGGAGTTTGGCCCTCAGGAGCTGGAATATTCCATTAGCAATATCCACCGAGGGGCAACGTACATTATCAAAGTGTCCGCAAAGTCCAGATCGGGATTTGGCGAAGAGGCTACCCGAGAACTAAAAGTCCCAGAGGAGGTTCCTAAAGGGTATCCCCAAATAATGGAAGGGTCTAACATTACCTGCTGCTCACTCCAATTTGCCTGGTTGCCTCCGGTGCTAGCGGAGCGCAACGGTGCTATAACAGAATATACACTGGCTTACCAAGAGGCCGGAACAGCCGGTGGACCAAAGGAATTGCATCTGCCAGCAAGTGAGAACAGCTACACCCTCAACAGCCTGAGGCCCAACGCAGTGTATGATGTGAAAATTCGAGCGCACACCAGTGTAGGTCCAGGGCCCTACAGCCCACCGATCCAGTATCGAACAGTGGCCTACGAAGCAGGTACGGGTTGCTCATTTCCCCGCCTCAAGGGACAAACCTCTACAATGCAAGCACCTACACCCGATTATACCTACACCAGAAAGTTCTCTGGGAGCCACATACCTCACTAACACCCTCCCCCACAACAAGGTAAAATAAGTCAGTAAGTTAAAGTCAGTCAGTTTTGAAAGGGGAGGAGCGTCAATTTTTGCGAGGTAAGTGCCGATTGGTCAGACACGCCCAGCACATTCACTCATCCAATCACAAAACTCCCCTAGTATTCCAAGGTAGGCGAGATCCACGTCAAGGAGATCCTAGATCTGAAGCGAATCAGGCACATTTGTTTACTTTGTTTGGGTTTTCTTCTTCATTTTTTCGTTGTTTGGTTTAACGGTTCCTCTTTTCTGTACTCACCTTTCCCCCTCTCCCACACTGGGATGGTTTGCAGCATGGCGTCCCATGATGCACTGCTAACAAGTGTGGGCATGACAACTGTGTTTGGGGTTTGTCCTCATTCCTGTCAGGCTTTCTGCCACGGCAGTGCCTATCCAAATTCGAGAGCACGCAGCGGTGGGTTACTCAAACATAATGTGGGTTCAGCTATTCTGGAATCGTTCAGGGGGGATTATAGGAGCTGCTTGCCAAATGTTCTTGTTGGGCACTGCCGGGCCAGGGCAGGCAGAGTACTGTGCAATCCTGTGGTTCTGTGTTCACCAGTCCAGTCTAGCGTGCTGTTTGTCCCAACTGAGCGCCTCCCCCCTCCCCTTCACAGCTAACGCCACACACTGCTCACTCAGAGGGACCAAAGCCCCTCTCCTTTTGGGGAAAACTGGTCGCAAGCAGCGAACACTCTGTCAGCCTTCTTTCCCTTCAGCCTTGCTCGGCTTTTTCCATTTCTAAAGTGTCTTTTTCAATTTGTTTCCTCCGTTCACCTCTGGACAGATGTTCCTAAGAACTTCACCGTGAAACTGGCCACCAAAACCACGGTACTGCTGACCTGGAAATTTTCTGATAGCCGCTTCCCGTATCGCTGCATGGTAAGAAAACTAACGAATCCTGAAAATGTGTTCATTAAATATCAAACTTATTGCCAGGATCAGTTCTTGAAAAATGTATCGATGCACTTTGGTCCACAGATCGAGTACAACCGGCAGAAGGTTGACATTGACGCTAGGATGACCAAAGCTCTCATCACCAGCTTGCGACCCAACACCACCTACGAGTTCAGAATCACCTGCCAAGAAAGCAGCGATGGTGGGCCCAAACACAAGCTCATTGCACGAACAGCGCCACCTATTCTGGTCCGAAAGCCAGAGTTGGACATGAAAAGAGAGCCAGACAGTACTCTGACCATTGTCTTCCCACCACTGGAATCCAAAGAGTTGATCAAGTAAGGAAAAACAAAAAGGCCAGAAACACATTTTATGCAAGCATGTGACTGCACACACAAGCAAATTGGAAATCTGGGGTTCCATAAGCCTCTCTCACTTTCCTTTCTGTCAACTTCTGTCAAACTAAGGCATAAAACATAAAAAATAAATGTAGCCTTGTGGGCAGCATGCAGACATACAGCGCCATTGCTCTACAGACATCCCAACTCAAAGACCTTACCCAATCCTGCCCCCATCTCTCTCCCACCTCAAATCCTGCCAGCTGTAATCTGTCCTATCATAATAAAGTCACCGTAGAAGACAGGTTGCTCTATTGTTCACTATAGTGCCATTTGTGGTCATACTGACAATGCAGCACATACTTAAGAACTGCATTTTTTGTTTGCGTTTTGAAGAAGCAACATCAATCTTGCTTAGCTTGAAACATCTGCATTCACATACTTGTGTTGGGAATTTTTTAGGTTTTGTTAAAAATCGTTTATCTAGATGTTTCCAGTTTTATGGAACATGGAAAAATAATGACATTAGTGAATGGGTAGTCATTTTTCTGTACAGTTGTTTGACATTCACTTTGACCTTTTGCAGGGCGGTCTATGTTGTGGTGGTTCCTCTGAAGAAGGGAAGAGGTCCGATCCGACACATCAAGAGCCCAGATGAATTGGACCTAGATGAGGTGAACATACCCACAGCTTATTTTCTGAAGTCTTTGTCTGTGTGTCGCAGACACAGTGGAGACAAAGCCATGGAAAGGGTTCTTGCAAGAGTTATGGGAATGTTCCTGAGGGGTTTGTCAGGGAGAGGGGACAATTACACAGCTCTCATCCTTACCCGCTGTCAAACTGCCATGCTTGGCCACTTGACCTTGAACTGTAAATGGCAAATGGATGCCTGTATTCTGTTTATGTATTATTTGACTTCAAAATAATGTTTTGTTTTTTGAGTGAATAACCTATTTAATTTAACATCAGCTCAATCAACCAGAATAAGTTGAGTTTTAGATGCTGGTTTCAGTTCTCCTCAAGAAGTCTTTTTCTCCCACAGCTGTTGGGCGACAGAAGACTCGGTCAACGTCACGCTCGAACCACCCGTCAGCTCAAGCAGGTGGACGGGAAGCGGCCCTATATCGCTGCCAGCTTCAAGCCCTTATCCATGCCGCCGTCCTTCACCCTGGGCAACCAGATGGTGTACAGCGGCTTTGAAAACAGGGCTCTGGACCCCGGGCAGGAATATGTGTTCTTCCTCCTTGCTGAGCTCAACACCACCGGAGGGGTGAGTAAAATTTAAGTTTTAAGACTCATGCAAAGTGGAGAACACGGATAGCAGATAACCTTTTTGTTTTTGTGCAGAAGTCGTTTGCGTCCAGCCCCTACACGGATCCAATCATGGCTCCTGACGTGGATCCTCAGCCCATAGATACAGGAGGGGACGGACTCATCTGGGTGGTGGGACCCGTTCTGGCTGTGGTCTTCATAATCTGTATTGTGATTGCGATTCTTCTCTACAAGAAGTGAGTGGACTTTTTACATGTGAATGAATATGAACTTTTTCAACTTGTACAATTTACACTACCAGTCACAAAGCTTATCTTTAATGCTTGAAATTTCAAAAAAATTATGTATTATTTTATTGTCTTTACTAAACATTATATTTAAAAACAATAATATAAACTGGTTTTATGCATTATATTCAGTTTTTTAATGAAAAATAGTAATAAATTCATTAATATAAAAAAGTAAATAACAGAATAAATTACTATGTTGAAAAGATTACTATGATTAATTACAAATGACAAATAATAGAACTTCGAATATATATATAAATCAAAATATTTTGTAAAGACATTTAGTTAATATAGTGTATTTACAAATAAATTTCAATCTAATAAAATTTGTATTTATTTTTGTTAATATAATTTAATTCACAATAAATGAATTTTTTTTTTTTCATTATTGTTCATTCAACTATTTTGTAAGGACATTTATAAATATATTAATATAATACATTTTAATTATATGTCATTTCAGTTTCGGTCACAATTTTCAGTTACACAGTTAATGAGCAGTTGGAGAAGTCTTCAAACAAGCCCTCTGACACACTAGATGCATTTTGGAGTGCAGAAATACTAAAATAATTATTTAAGCTTATTTTAGTCCTCAGCATTGGCATAGTTTGGAAAAGTTCAAAGCGGAACTGAGAAGAGCAATCAATTCAATCGCATCAAAAATTAATGAGGTGATAGCTAATAGCTATTAGCTTCAGAGCGCGGCCAGAGCAGACCACTTTTAGCATGCAAACGTGCTGAAACTCAAAGGGAAGCTATTCCTCATTAGCGCCTCAACAGCCAGGTTAAAAGCGGATGACTCCTGGCTAGTATTTCCTCCCTCGGCAGGACCTTGAGTTTGACCTCTGGTGTCTGGAGATCGTATAGCCCCCGGTGGGCACAAACACACATCTTTTACAGGTCTGTCCAAATGCAGATGAGCTAATCTGGCTCCGCTAGCTTGCCCTGTGAATTTAAATGCAGTCTATTGATTTTTTTTCTTCTCCTCTCCCTTGTTCTCTTGTTGTGTTTTCTCCCTTTTATATATTTATTTCACTTCAATGCTTTCTTTGGAAGCAGCAAGCCTGACAGGTAAGGCTTAGCTGTACTTTATTGCTGTTTTCAAGGGGGCAAAAGAAAACAACCTGCCTCAGCATAAAAGCAACTTTTAATTAGATGGCAGAGAAAAACAGTGCAATGAAATGGTGGGTTCAACCAATTTGCCCCTCGGCTGTGGTGATTGTGGACATAGCTTTGTTTGTGCTAGCATCTAGCTTCCTCCATTATAGACTATAAACAGTATTTTCTGCACTGGTAAATAGTGAAAAAGTAGTGTGCAGACTTTTATTAATACATGCTAACGATATAAGTGTATGTCACTAATTGAATCCTTTTAAATCAGTCATTGATCAGAATCGGAAACACTGTACTTGTTGTTTTTCAGTCTCGTTTGTCAGATTTCATTGAGTCCTTGTGTTTTCTTTCCTTTTCTAAAGCAGCAAACGTAAAGAGTCAGAGCCACGGACGAAATGTATGCTGAACAACGCCGATATCACCCCTCACCACCCAACAGACCCGGTGGAGATGAGACGAATCAACTTCCAGACCCCAGGTATATTGACATGAACTTCAAACAGTAACTTTTCTCTGAACTCATCTCGCAAAACCTATGTTAAATGTATTTCTAGGTCATATTTCACCTCAAAATCTAATGAAAAATCAAAAGGAATATATTTAGCATAAAGAAAATAGAGTTTTTTTTTTTTTTTTTTACGTTTTTTTTTTTTTTTATTCGTCAGATTCTCCTTTCGAATGTGTACTTTGAAGTGCACCAGAGTGACATATATTGTCAATTAACTTAAATTTAACTATCAATTTCTGGCACACCTGCTGTTTTTTTCTAATTAGTGTCTCTACTCATGCAGTTTATTAGTTAATAATTGTGTACAGCCTGTCAGTCATCTTTATTTCGTATTTGGTTCAGTGTTTTGAATCTCCAAATGAAACTGAACATCCATATAGTTTCACAGACATTTTTGCTATCGCTGCCCTTGTCTCTGAACAAAATAGATGTTTTTCTTTGTCCAAATCATTAAGTTCAAAGGGCAGAATCCGTTTTGCTGGCTTTGCAAGAAGAAATAATCTGACATAGAAGAAAAATGGCTTTTAAATAGACTTTTAAGATTTACACAGATTTGGGAGATAGTATAGCTGAACATTATTTTTTAGGAAAAACTCAACATGTCTATTATAAATGCCTTTTGGGCATTTATATATCTCTTATAAGAAAAGAGCTATAGTGGTGCAAAAGTAACACACCAATGGAGAAATGTTAAAACTAGAACCGATAATCGTTAATTTATTTTTATATTATTAACAATTTATTTAAAATTTTTAATTGCCTTACTTTTTTGTTATTGATAGCTAACATATCAATGTAATTAATATGTTATTAATGTTATCATAATATTATTTATCTTTGTGGACACGGATAACCGATAATTATGCCTTTATAAAGAAATACAGATAACCGATAATTATCTCTATGCTGTTTATTTATTTCTTTATATTAGCTGATCACCAATGTATTGTGCATTCCTATTCACAATACTAATTATAATATTAATACTAAATTATAATGCAAATCATGATTACAGATAACCAATAAATACTGCGAACAGATACTGAACGTCCAGGCAGCTTCTGGAATGTTTTTGCCATTGCGTCCTCTTTTCGTCCAAATCCTCCAGTTCAAAGAGCGCCCTCATTTTCACCGGCTTTGCGCACTAAACCTACCCTGCCATTTCTCCATGGCTCCTTGAAGTGGCGCGGAGTGAATTTGCGGACGGCGTCTCTCTCCTGTCCGCTCTTGGCGTCTCCCCATCAAACAGCTCTCGTTTCAAAGGCGTAATCTCAGCGCGGCTGCCCCGAAGAGGTCGTAACGCCGAGAGCTCTCCTTCAGCACAGATAAAACGAGAGCCAGCTGAGAAATAGAGGTGGAGAATGCAAGAAAGCCACTATCGCCACCTCATTTCCCATAATCACCTGTCCATTGTGGGGCATCTTGTCCGGCAGCCGCCTAATAACACATCAGAAATGAGCCCGACGCACTTTCATCTTATTTCTCGCCTCTTTCGTCCGCTTCAACACTATCAAGACACTCGCCTCGTTAAAGCCATCCTCGTTGGACTTTATTAATTGAGGAGCGTTCAATTTGCAACGCGACGTTGTTCTTTTTAAGAGCGGGGTGTCATTATCTCTTTGCTTGGTGAATTTTCATTTATGTGGACATTTTAGCCCAATTAACTGGGACGGGGAAACATTTGCGACATTTCCATTAGCTAATAGGGGCCATTGTTCAAAGCGGCACACTTGAGTTCACATGGATGACTGGCACATATGGCGCACAACTTATCCTAATGAGACGAGACGCCGACATTAGGTTTGTTTCGTAAAGCGTTTAGGGTCAAGTTCTGCTCAGTTCCTCTGTGTCCCCTTCAGTCTGTTTGTGTTGGTATTATGAATCGTTTTAGAAAACAAACTGTTTTTTTATTAGCAAACTGTTTAATGCAATGTGCTCGCAGACGCTCACGAGTCCCGTGATTAATTGTGTCTGTAAACAGAAGATTTATAATCCTCACCCGTTTCCTATTTAGTCATTTTTGGGCTGCTTTTTAAAATCTTGCCACAATTTATTGTTTGTTTGTTTTCTGTTATTGATTTCTTCATTCTGTTTTACTTGGAAATGTGTCATATTATGGAAGAAAATTACTTTTATATTGACTTTTAATATCTACATAGATTTGAGAGAAAAGCCAAACAATGTTTATTGCAAAATATGTCTTATTAAAATATTTTAAATTGATAACCTATAGTTTAATAATTGTTTTAGTAATAGTTATTTATATTTAAAAATCAATAAAATCTTTTTTTATAACATCATAACATAATTTTTTTTTCAGAGACCGATGACTAATTATTATTTACTTATAATGCTAATTATTATATTAATTATGGATTATAATGCTTACAAATTTCTCTATGTATTTGTTTATTTACAATATATATGATCACCGAAATATTATGCATTTCTATTTTTAATGCTAATTATAATAGTAATCCTAAATTACAATGCTTAAATTAACAAAATAACTGATAATTAACTCTATGTTGTTGTTTTATATTTTTTCTATTGGCTGTATATCACCAGTGTATTATGCATCCCTATTTATAATGTAAATTATAATATTAATCCTGATAATATTTAAATTTACAGATAACCGACAAATGTAGTTAACCGATAATTATCTCTGTTTAAATTGATGATTATCTCTATTATATTTAATTTCTTTTTTTTTTTTTACACTTTTATAATATTTATCATTTTATTTGCATTTAACATTTTTACTTATAGAAGATATATTATTTACTGAACACACCTTTTGTTCTTAGAATCATTCCTAATTACAGTGTGATTTCAAACCAGGTCCGCTCAATAGTTAATCTACACGTCTGCATAGGCGTCATGTGCCTAAAGTCATCACAGATGGTTCAGACTTCCACAACAGAAGCTAAAGACGCTCCTCATGCGCTAGCGCTCCAGACAGCTGGACAGACGTTGAGCCGCTAAACTCTGACCATATGTCTTTTTACCGCTCGATCGCCGCCACCATCTGATGTTTTGAGGATTTATTCTATCAAAAAGTAGCATGGAGTTTGCCATGAAGACTCGCGGTATAAACAGTATCTGCAGCGGTTCATGTATGTTGACTGTGATGTTGGATGAAGGATGGCTGATATGTCAGCGAGTGTCCTACTTTCAGCGTCTGACAGACTGCTTGGCGTCGGATCCAACGGCGAGGACCCTCGCGAGGATTTCGGCCTTCATTCAAAGCAGGGGTGGTCCGTTCTCCTGCCTGGTTAAAAATGCACAATATAGTCTGAAAAATTAATCGGAAGGAGAAACTGCATAAAGGAGAAGTTCTATTTTCTGCTTATTAATTTCCTTGCATTTATCTTGTTTTTTCCCATTTCTTTCAGTCCATTTCAAGATTTTGTTCTCAACTAATTATCAGTACATTCAAAGAGGGATGCTTTTATTTTGTTTTTTGCTGTTTTTCACAGATTCGGGTCTAAGCAGTCCTGTCAGTGAAGCCGGTTTTGACTATGAAAGTTAGTGCTCACATCTCGCGCTGAGCTTTGGTGTTTTCTTATCTTTTTTTAATGCGTCTGCCCCACATCCGGAATAATGGGTTGTGTTTTCCGACTACATTTGCATATGACTTTTTTTTTCCCCTCCCTCACAAACTGCCGGATCTACGCTAATTTTCACTCCTGTAACCCTGGGAAAGTTAAAAGGAGTCAAAATTCAAATGAAACCTAAAACTACATCTCATTAGCAATTTCTTTGTCAATACAAGGTGCATAACGTAGGATAAAATCAAGTTTATAATCCTATCTTTTGCTTTTTTTGCATAAAAAGACATCATGTTAGCCAACATATAACAACTAAAAGTTTATTTGACTTGTTTTATGCTTTTTCTGACCATATTTAAATGATTTTATAATTGTAATTAATGAATCACTTAAGTAAACAAAATAATTATTTTGATAATATTATAATTTTTATTATTTTTAACAAACATAATTCAATTCAAATTTATTTGTATAGCGCTTTTCATGATACATATCATTGCAAAGCAGCTTAACACCAAGGTAATGATTTCTATTAAAGCTTAATATCTTATTATTGAGTCTACATATATATGCAACATATATATATATATATATATATATATATATATTGTTCTGCGTTATGCAACTGTGAGAGATTTTAAATGCAAATGCGTTTAACCGTTTCATCTTAATTATGACTGCTTTTAACTTTCATTCGTAACACGGCTTTTAATTTTTCCTTTTAAATTTGTTTTTCTACTTCTGCTTGTCAATTGCTTTGTTCTCACAGGCTGTTGGCTGAACACTATTAATCCACAGTAAAAGCAGCTGATCATGTAGAGACGGCTCTGCTGTATAATTTTTACACACATTCCAGCATCCTGTGCGTTCAGACCCCCAATTCCTCTCTCCACCGATGGGGTCGTTCTGCAGGCGGAGATAACGAGCCGAATTAATTAAACCCTCTGCAAACAATAGTCCGACATTTGATACATCCCTCCCGCCCCCCCAGAGGTACGAGAAACACGACTCTCTTCTTTTCTTGTTTTTATGGGGAAATATACAGAGCTCTTTTCCTTTTATATGTAAATGAACAATCGCATAAAATCGTTTCGCGAAACAGCGGCAGCGGATATCAAAAAGATTTGTTATTTGCATCACCTGTCAAGCGCAAATAAGAGACTGAAAATATGTAATTAGACAGTTTGCATCTCTCGCGCTCACTGATCTTGGGCTTGATTGCATGGGATAAAAAGTCTCCGTGCTGGAGAGAGAGAGAGACACAGAAATTCTGGCAGAGAAAGCAGATAGGAAATGAACAGCAACTGGAATTTGTCCTTGAAAGAGTTTATATCCGATTGGACCTCGCTTAAAGAGACTTTTTTTAGTGTCTTTCTCATAAATACTTAAAATGCAATGCAGTTAATTATAAAAACTGATAAGGTCATGCACGCAAAGCCACTTTTGTAATGTGTATTCAGTGCTTTTCCTATAAATTCCTATAAATACCCGTTAACCAGTAAATATCGATTCCAATTTGAAATATTCGACTAAGTTTACTGCAAAAGTTTTCATAATCAAAAAACAAAGTCATCTGCAGAGGTTAAAACGTTTTTCTGCACCCGGATCGGATTAAATGTAATTGTTTCTTCCATCTTTCGGGGAGATCATTCCTGATAACAAACAAATAACAGCTTATTTATGAAATGGGCACGAGTAATTGTTGTTGACACAGGGCAAAGTTGAGGAATACGTTGACATTGGAAAGTGCTAATCTTCCGAGTTTGTTGGGTTTCGATTGGCTTTAGATGGCCTTTCTCGTTGCATCATGGAGGCTGTTGGCGTTTAGCATGCAGGTCTGATCTCGGGTTGTTTGCCAAAGTTGCCCTTCGCATCTTCTTCAAGAGTGCTTTGGCATATATTACCTGGGTTCACCTTAAGGAGGGTCCAGACTGAGAGCTTGGCGAGGCTGATGAGAATAACATTTGTGGAATAAGAAAAGCATCAGTGTCCAGATAGTAGCATTGTTTTGCATGAAAGTCTGAAAACTAACAGCTAAAACTTTTATCTTGAGTGGTGTTTGCTTCTTTTATTTTCTCATAATGTCCAATCAGCAAGTGTCCTTTCTCAATCAAACCCAAGCCATTTGCTGCGTACAACATTACATAAAGAAAAAACTGGAAGTGAAATTGAGGATGGCTAATGTGATTATGCAGATTATCCATGCTTAATTAAATCACAGCACTCTTCGAGGAAGACGTCAACGTTTATCCAACTTTTGACCTCATGCCGAAGAGAGTCCAATGCCTTCTATAAAAACATTGGCAACCATTTTAGGAAGAGCTATGTCTGTCTTCTGCCGTAATCGTTACTAATTCATAACTTGATTAACTCCACAGCGAGAGGCCTAGGAAGTTTTCAGTCTGAGCAAACAGCAAAACTAGTGCTTGTTTGAGGAAAGGTCTTGTAGGTTGTTGCAGGAATAACATGGGCGACTGCTTTCGTGACATGCTTGCTTAGCTTTGGCTGAACTGAAGCAGAGAACACGACACTTCACTTTGCACCGGTACCATCAGGTCATCCTAACCCAGGCCAGAACTCTCAAATAAACCCCCTACCTCTACCTTACCCTGATTACCCCCATCATCTCCCCTCCACCTCAATAGCTTTATTTCCCATCATAGTGCAAATGAAGGATTATATAAGGAAATTATTGTAAGCTTCTGCCAAAAGGAAAGCTGTTAGAAATATTAAGGCTAGAGGTTTACTCCAGGGAAAGGCAATATTGTATTTTTTTTTACCTCTGGCTCACTCGTATTTTTTGTGTTTAGTGTGGAAGCATTCCAATTTTTTTTTTTCCCCCAGAGCAGCAAGACAAAGAAAGCAAGAACAGTAAGTCCATATTTTGGTTACGTGCAAGACGACATGCAGATAGTGTTTATAAGGCCTAGCATAAAATACAAAACAGAAGGTTCATGCTCAAGTCTACGGCAAACAGTACCCGAATGCCAGAACAGGGTTACGGTTAGGGCAGGAGTGTCCGATCTTGCTCCTGGAAGGCCACTTTCCTGAAGAAAGAACCTGCCACTAGTTTATAGTGTTCCTGAAGACCTTGATTAGCTGGTATAGTTTAGTTAAATTTGGGATTAAGACACCTCTTGTTTAAGGTAACATAACCCTATAGAATACCAACAATTCCAGATGCAATGTACATAGCAATTTTGTGTGCTTTTGGCCTTTTGTCTCGCCTTGGTGAAAAAGACGTTTTCAGATTTTGCATTTGATTAAATCTATTACGTCTCGGCTCTGCAGACATGAACGTATTTCTCAAGGGCAGATCTTGGGGGTTGTTTCAATTTATTGTTCCTGTGACTCAGTTTGAAAGGAGATTTGTTTGGTTTCATGAAGGCAACCAAGCACATTTTTCCCCTTGTCTTAGCCTGCTGAGGACAGACGTATGGGGTTTTTTTTACCGACCAAGTATATGAAGTGTCCTCCTGCATGTCGTTTTAAGCTAAGAAAGAAATTTCATACTGCAAAGCTATTATGAACCATCTGACCTTCTATCATTTTTGTAATTGGTCTGGGGTTTTTGTACACCTTAGCAATCGTCCTTAGGTCTTTTCCTTCATATTGTCTGTATAAATGCAGCTGGTTTTTCTGTATTAGAACGATCCTGATTGGTCCAATTGATGATGTAGAGCTCTGGCCTGGTCACACTGTGTTTCTAACATCACCCGCTGTTCCTCACTCCAGTCCCCACCTCATTGTCTCACCTGCTTGGGTGTCTTCCCCCACCCCTGATCCGTTTTCTCACCCAACTTTTGGGATTTGGCTTTTAAATGTCTATGCTGGCTCCGTTGGTCTTTCTGACCTTATCTTTTTGTCTCCTGATTGGTGCACAGGTATGATGAACCACCCTCCCATACCCATTTCTGAGCTAGCTGAGCACACAGAGCTACTGAAGGCCAACGACAACCTGAAGCTCTCCCAGGAGTATGAGGTACTACGTTGCACTTACATAAACTGGGTTTTCTAGCTAAACAAATGCTGGTGAAAAGCATTTGACTGACAGTTACTCACATGCCAAAGGTGTTTTGCAGAAGGTGTGGATGTCTTTGTTTGGAGTTCTGGGCTTGTAAATGTAGCGGCTGCTGATTAGCCTTCACTATTGCTGAATCAGCCTTCATTTGCATAGAGCAAATGTCGTCGTCCATCTTAAATCACAGCGTGCTACAGCAGAACCACCATCAACACCCCCGGGGTTTAATGCCATCTTAAATGGCTCCCAGCATGAGCAAGATCTGATATCTCAGCAGGAACATGGGTATGCTTGAGTTGAGCCAACCCACTGTCATTTTTGGGATATTGGTTTAGCATATAGATTAGCTTTAGCTGCATATGCTAACAAAATGACAAACATCATTCATAAGCAGCTAAGTCTGCATAGTAGATTGTGGAATAGGTCGAGGGTGGTTTTTGTATCTCAGTCACCAGCAAAAAGGGAGTAAATGAGCATAATCTGGTAAAATCACTTCCTACTTCTTATTAGTTTATAGTTGTAGAGTTATATACTGCTGCGTTATAAAAGTAATTCTGCTGAGAAAAGTGTTTGCACAGTGCTGCACTAAAAGACAAATTGTAATAAATGTATTTCTGGTGCATAAGCATGCTAAAATTAGCTGCTAAATCCGTTATCCCTTTGAAATGGTGCAAATTGAAATCGCAAATTATAAAAATGGAAATGCATTCATTTCACAAAATCTTCTAGGAAAAAATGTTTTTACACTTGCATGAGGTGGTTTTTTTAACAAATTTAAGAATGGAATATTTAGTAAAACTGCAATGAAAATGAAATTTCAGGTCACATGGCATATGTAAAAAGTCATATGATTATTCTTCAACTTACTATTACCTTCAAGAAACACTTCATTCGTGGCATATCTCAAGTATAAGATACTTTCTTGCCGTTAATAGATAACCCCTTATTTAAAATGTATAATGGCTTTGACACAGCCACCTGAGTTGATCCAGGGCTAGAGAAGAGGAAAAAATAAACATATATACATATATAACATGCTATGTTACTGCATGTATAATATGTTAGAGATGGAAGCTGATTTGAAGCAACAAAAAAAAAAGGCAAAGGGTTTTGGTCAGATATAAGGATGCGGGTTGGGAATTATGCAAAAACAAGCTGTGGATTACCAAACTCCCGATTATGTCATCACGCTTCCGTACATACGTGATCTGTTAGATCACAGCACAGTGTGGCATTTGGTTTGGAGGAGAACCAAACCAATCCAGGCTGTGTGTGTTGAAACACACGGGCGGTTAGCAGGGTGGATGATAAGAGAGACTGGTTCGAGAGCACGGACAACCTGTGGAGGATCCGTGCTCTGTTATTTGTGCCTGTAATCATCACAGGGTAAACAGCTACATCAAATCCCTCATTGTGGGTTATTTAGTCCTAGTTTCAGCATGCAGAGACGGTCGCCTAAATGAAAACATCCCTCAAGCTAAAAGAGCTGGGACTAAGCCATTGCCTGAGAACAGGCTCAGAATCATAATGGAATACTAAATTACCCCGATAGGGGAATAGAATATTTATTCAGAAATTCTCATATTGGGAACGTGGCGGCATTTATCTTGCTGGCGTCAGATAATTCACCCCCTCACAGGAAGGAACAGACTCTTTTATCAGTATTTCCTTTGCTATTATTCACTGTCCACGACAAAGCTACCTGGCCGAATGCTGGTGAATATTTAAACGATAGCAGGCGGCTTTTAATTACACTTTAATGTGCGGCTGTGATTGCGGCGGGAGGACTTTTATCTTGTTGTGAATGCTTATCTTGGCCATTTGTGAAGGATCCTCATTTAGCTATTTTCCGTTAGTTTGAGTCCTCCCAGGCCCCGTGGCCTCACTGAACCGTGCTTTTCTCAGTGTTGAACTCTCTTCTGTTTCTCCACCTTCTACTGATGTTCTAGCGGATGCAAACTCACTCTCTTCTCACATTAGTATTCGTGCCAGTGATGCTGAGGGATTGGGAAAAGCCCTGAGGGTTGCTTCACTCCGTTTTCTCTTTCCACAGTCCATCGATCCGGGTCAGCAGTTCACCTGGGAGCATTCCAACCTGGAGGTCAACAAACCCAAGAACCGCTACGCCAACGTCATCGCCTACGACCACTCCCGCGTAATCCTGGCACCCATCGAAGGTCGGGCAGAACTGCACACACACACACTGATTCTTTCAAAGAAAAGCGCTGCATCTGAAGGTTCCGGAATGACTGAACTTTGTTGTCGCCCACAGATGTGTCTGGCTGTTTATTTGAGAAATTTATTTCAGTGCAAGGTCCTAAAATTCTCCCAAAGAACCTGATAGATCTAGGATGTGCATTTGGGGGATCGCCATCCTTTTTTATGTCTTTATTATGTGTTTTTATAGTGTTTATCCATATAAATCAATTGGCTTTCTTCCCTTCCCACGCAATTTTATCGTCTGCTCGCGCATGTACAGGAAACAAGAGTCCGATAATTTCACAAGCAGCCGAAATTAAACTCGAATGGTATAGTGCACCGCCGTGACCCAGAGTGCCTTGGGTTGAGGTATAGAAGCTGTCGGGCTTTTGGAAGGAGGAGTAGAAAATCGGCAGAGATTTTGCTGTAATGTTGGTAAAACACTCATCTTCTTTTCCATTCTAAGCCGACTGTCAATCCTCAACGCTCCTACATTTATGCCCCCCCAGATTCCCTTCCTCGTCGTCGCGTCACCTTGATTTTCGCCACAGTTCGCCGCGACCCAATTTAGATGAGCAATAATGTGGCATAACAGAATCATCCCAAAGACAGCTCTCATAAATGCATAAATTAATCAAGTTCGAAATTTCCATTTTACAGTGCAGTGATTTCGCCATTAGACACAGCGGTGGAACAATTCGTGCAGGCAGCCGTGCTCTGTTCACTTAGCTATGACTAAAGCGAAACACTCCCGCGATCGCTTTGTGAGACGGGGAAGAGGCTTTTAATGGCATTCTTTTTTCCCCCTGATTGCTAATTTTGCCTTTTTCTCCAACGTAGCGGGGGCTAGAAAATGAGCACGGCCAAGTGTTTCATTGTTCGCTGTTAAAGCACGAAAACAACAATTTAGTACCGCGGGCCTGTGTTTGTGATTGAAGCTTTTGTGTTGGATAAACTGTACAATTAAATATGCCTCTCATAGGTTATTTGCCAGAGGTCTGAAGTGAGCACGGACCCGGAGTGTAATTACAAGTGACTTGTTCCTGAGAATTAATGGCACTTGCTCCTACTGGGGGATTTGAATAAACCCCTAACCTTAAGTGTTGAACTTTGTTGCATAATTTGTCCCTTGCTGTTTGAACATGAATGACACAAGAAATCAAGCAGTTTGTCTAGGAAAGGTATTTAGATATGTGGTGGATGATGAAATTATTAGCATTAATTAGATTTGTACGAGAATAACATGAAAAGCTGTCATTTTCAGTATCATTATCTCAAATCAACAGTGCCACGTGATTCTTCCTGATCATTCTAGCATGCCAATTTATTTTACTTTTTGTGACCTGTCATACTTTTTTAAAGAAATTAATATTTATTCAGCAAGGAGGTGTTAAATGGATAAAAGAAGACAGTAAAGACTTTTGAATAAATGTTGTCCTGAACTTTTTATTCATCAAAGAATAATACGAAAATTAGAATGATTTCTGGATGGATGTGACACTGAAGACTGGAGAAAATTTAGCACTGCATCACAAAAATTAATTATATTTTAGAGTATATTAAACTAGGAAACTAATATTAGAAATTGCAATAATATTTCACAATATTACT
>JAUMHI010000068.1:1198797-1245647 GCA_032359435.1 Enteromius unitaeniatus | reverse complement strand
AAAATTAATTATATTTTAGAGTATATTAAACTAGGAAACTAATATTAGAAATTGCAATAATATTTCACAATATTACTGCTTTTGATTTAAAAAAAAAAAAAAGTACAGCCTTTATGACCTTAAGAGACTCCATTATATACAATTATTTTTCACTTCCTGTAACTGCCTTGTTATTATTATTATTATTATTATAATTATGAGAAATGCTATTACTAGACCAAAACTAAATATGTTAAAGTCCAGACCCAGAACTAACCCTAAAGACCCTAAGATCCCAATTTCGAGGGCCAAGGCCATATTTATGTGGTTTTGAGAGGTCTCAAGACCTAGACCGCAAGATCGTTTACCTCTAGCAGTGGTACACAAGGGTTTCACTTCTGTTCCTGCCGCCTCACCGATCCTGAGCTTAGGCAGGAGAATGTTTGGCTGCTTTATGGGAGATTTACAGCAGGCCGCCCAGAGCGATGGCAGAAAGAGAGCGAGACTGGGTCCGGCGTGGGTTCTGCTCTCTGATTTACTCCTAGTCCAGCCTAATTCCATCGTATAGCATCTGGTCCTAAATCAGCTGCAGTGGATGCTGTTGGCCGGCCCTCAGAGAGCTAGACAGGGCTAAAAAAGCTGGAAGGAAGTGAGAAAAAGCTGCGAAGGGGCTCGATGGCTTTTCTTTCATGGGGATTATTTTCTATGATGGATATCTGTCACAAGCTCTGCAATAGCCTCTTACCAGACTGTGACTGTATATCATGTTATTGGAGCTGCAAGTTTTCCACAAGTTAAGAGACTCACAGCAACATCGTCAGCCATTTTGGAACTGTCTAGAAACAGGGGTATTAAACCACACTTTTGAAGTTGACAAGTAGCGTTATTCACGTTTTCTTGCACCAAAAACAGCTGAAATGTGTTAACAAGACGTTTGCATGTTGTATAATGGACTGTTTTACATAAGACATGTCCGTTTATGAAAGTGAATGGTTATTGATGATGTTCTGATATTTCTGTATTATAAATGTCACGTTAGCTTCGTGTTATGTAGCATAGCATCAGTTCTTTAACTCCTGTTTTTTCATGATAACGTCCCTTAATGTGCCATCTGTCATTCCGGCTGAGACAACCTTCTTGCTTTGTTTCAAGGTATCACAGGCAGCGACTACATCAATGCTAACTACATTGACGGCTACAGGAAGCAGAACGCATACATAGCTACGCAGGGACCACTGCCGGAGACTTTCGGAGACTTCTGGAGGATGGTGTGGGAGCAACGAGCTGCCACCGTGGTCATGATGACCAGACTGGAAGAGAAGTCAAGGGTGAGGCTAAACAAGAATGTGTACCTCTTATTAGCTCTGTTTAAAAACTAATAAGCTTAGTCTTGCTCCCTTGCAATGTAGCAAACAATCCAAAATGGAGCCTTATAATGGATTACTCAAGATTAGATTAGATCTCGAGTACTATACATGGGTGTCACGAAAAAGTGCTGCACGAGAGTACTGAATTAGCATGTTGCTAAGCTAACAACGTGATCCTCTCAAACATAAATATTGTGCAGTTCAAGTAAATAAAGTAAATTTTGGGACAATCAGGTGACTGATTTGGTTTGCATTGCATTCTGGGATTGCCTCATCTACAGAAAAACACATTCAGCATTTCAGTTTAGCCTAAAAGAGGTGTCTTTCATTTTGAAACGAGCTTAACTTGTGGAGCGTGCCAGTGGTGTTTTTAAAATACTGTCTAGCTAGGCAGCTCACTAGGTTGTGGAGAGGAGCTAATAGTCCCTAAGAAGATAATAGGCCATCTCTTTTAGCCTTGTTAAAAAGACTGAGCTTCATACTGAACAAATTGACATTATTCCAGTTGAAATGCCATTGCCGGTTGAGTGGCTGAGCAAAAAGGGATAGAGAAAAATTGAGAGAAATAAGGAAAAGGGGCTCTCCGATAACAACTGGGAATCATCTCTCCGTTCTATCGGGGGGCAGTCCGGTCCATTTACCACACAGAAAGGAGAGCTAGACAGAAAGAGGAAGTCAAGAATCCCTCATCTTGAAGACTCTCTCAGCCATGTTGTCTGGAAGTTCATCGAAGACGATTCCGTCACACCCTAGACTGTCAGGCTCAGCAAACTCCGTCAATATCTCAGGACACCCCCTCTCACTCTCTCTCACCATCTTAGCGGGCGCCACATGGCGTATTAGAGCTCTGTCAGATGCGATCAGAGTGAGCCGTTCAATCTGCAGCATAAGCGCAAAGAACGCATTAAACCTGAACATTTTTGAAGCAGCAAGCTGTCACATCGCATCAGGGCACGGGGGGCGGCCCGACTGCTCGCCATGCTCCGCATTGAGTGCATCTTTGCAGCGGGCCAGGGGTCTGTCAATGTGCCAGGTGTCGAAGGAAGGAAGAAAAACATTATGCCTGGGTAAATGATGTGACGTGGGTAGTTTGAGATTCCAGGTGTGAACCCCCAGGACTGAGTCGTTATTTGTGAATCAGTTCGGAGACTTACTTCTCATGTCGAGAATCCAAAGTAATTTAGTGTCTTTGGAAAAGGCTCCCAGATGATTATTTGATTAAATCTTGGTGAGATTTAGTTCAATGGCACCGTAATTCCTCAGCACACTGAAATTCGGGAGGTATTTGCATAGAGATACCCAAGTCAACGACCTCCAAAAAAGACAGCTAAATCCACATCAAAAACCTTTAAAGGTGTGTTAACGTTGCCTTACCTTCTGCAGATAAAGTGTGACCAGTACTGGCCGAGTAGAGGGACGGAGACCTACGGGATGATCCAAGTGACGCTCCTGGACACCATCGAACTCGCCACTTTCTGCGTGCGCACCTTCTCTTTACACAAGGTAAGTTCCTTTGTTGTAAACTAAACTTGGTTCTCATGAGAATAGGATATTCTCACTGGAGCTTATGCTACATCTATCATGAACGCGTGTAAAACACTTATGGGGTAATCTTCATTTTTTGGCTGAATTGAAGGTTATTGTTAGATAATTCCAGACCAATTCCACAAAACCTTGGCTTTTCAGGAGCAGGATTGGACACCCCAGTCCACAATTGTTTCTGAAATGAAATGTAGTCCTTTTCCTAGGAACGCTTTGCCTTAAATGTTTTCAAGAGTTGAACGTTGTGCATGGGCCTCTTATTTCCCTGTGGACCCTAGAGCAGACACATTACACAGTTTGGCTTTCGGACTCCAACAGACATACGCAGCCCGGGATGATTACAAACTGGAGCGTTTTTCCGAATCCCTCCCTTGTTCTCATCTCGGCTGCGTACACCAACACACGCGCATGTTTTTATAATCTCCTCGTTCCACATCCATCATCTTTTAATGCTACGCCTGCCAAAGAGAGGCACTTAGCTAAGTGGCCAGAGCAAAACGACTCCATGCAAAATTGGCATCCCAGACGGCGCAGCGGTCAAGTAAACATGAAGTGCTTGGGAGCGAGGGAGAGAAATAGAGAGGGGTCAGCCAGTTGCACGGTCAGACCGTAACGTGAATTAAAATGGATTGAGCTTTTACTGTAGTGAAGGGCGCCCGTAAGACACGAACAGAAGCATTGATTAAGCAGAGACTGTGGCACAGAGCATGAAGAGCGTGCTTATGGTTACGGGATAAAGCTTTCGTTTTAAACCCCCAGGAATGAGAAATGAGATCTCTTCAATATCTCAATTGATTCTCCTAGACAGCATGGAGAGTAATGTGATCTTCTCAGATTTGTCCCAGTAATCCACTAGTTTTAGAAGAGATCTCCTGAGCTATGAATGAGCAATTAAGTTGTCTTGCACTTCGATGGTCTTCGCATGACTCCTTTTTTTTGTCTTCGCATACAGATGAGGTGTGTTTGTGTTGCTCCACAGTTGTTGTATTGCATTGCTAGGCTTGAATGGTCAGAGTTTGCTTACAACCCTCACACACATACTTGCTGGAACAGTGAGATGTATTTATGTGAGTGCATATCCTGCAGTCGCGCACACACACACACACACAGTCAACCCAGAGTCATGAATTCTTAAAAACAATCCTGCACAAGCCCATCCACTGCAGAGAAACAGCCTGCAGAAGACAGCCAGAGGGAGAAAAAAAGTATCTGGCAAAACTGGGCCAGTTTGCTCTTAATTACATCGTTTATTTATTCATTTATTCAAAGGGAGCCTCTGTTGGAACAGCAGCGACATTGAAATGCAAAACCTCCCTTTAAAGACATCCAGGATGAGAAATAAAGGCTAGCAGCTAGAACTAGCAGGACACTGATGTCTCTCCCTCTTCTTAACGAAATCTCCTCTGCGGCAGACATGTTCTTGGCTGCCTTGTTGTGTTGAAATACACTGTAGAAGACATTTTAGTGGCACAAGGCGATTCCCGAACATAGCATGTTTATCACACTGACATGGAAGGTCCTTGAACTCCATGGTCTCATACTTGCATGATTAAATCGTGCATTGTTAAAACAAGGGCTAGATTTATTACCGGTAAGATTTATTCCTGTGTTTTCATGCAACTTAGCGTGGCAGCCCTTCCTCTTGTTTCAGAATGGTTCCAGTGAAAAGCGAGAGGTTCGACAGTTCCAGTTCACCGCCTGGCCGGACCACGGCGTTCCCGAGTACCCCACTCCATTCCTGGCCTTCCTCAGGAGGGTGAAGACCTGCAATCCACCGGACGCCGGCCCCATCATCGCCCACTGCAGGTCTGAAACCATTTCCTACCACAAGTTAATGTAGAAACAACATAAAGTGTTTGAAATAATAATAAAAAAAATTAATGCAGTGTCAATTACGATGGCCATGCAGAAATTTAATTGTATGTAATTTATTTATAAAAGCACACAATCCATAGCATTACCATAGTACACATGATGGTATTAAATACGATTGCTTGAAGAAATCAGACGTCAAATTCTCATTCTGTCATAATTGTGTATTTATTTAATGACGTAGGCTATTTCATCTGTCATAACTAAATCATCTCAAGACTTTAGCTCCATGTGCATAATAAAAATATCATAATGGTTTTTGTGGGGGAGCTCCTTTCTGCGAACTTATCCAGGTCGTACTAGAATTCATCCTTCTTTTTAAATGCGATGTATGTGACTACATATAAACATAAGACTTGACTAAAGAAGTAGACTTGTTTCCTCTTTCTTTTGTGAAATAGCGGTTAAATATATTTTTGTTTAAAATATGTTCAGTCCTGATGAATTATTTGCGATCAATATCACTTGTTATTGTAGAACATCGACGATATAACAAAAACAACGGCTTTTATCAGGTTCTTTTGTGATTGCGCTAGTTCCAGTGACTTTTTTTTTTTTATTTGTTTTCTGATTATTATTATAAAATTAATTTCTGTTATATGCCCCTCAGCAAGTAGGAAATTGAAAAAGTTGTCAAACACTAAATTAAATGTAGATGATTCCTTAAAGCTAGTAAAGTTCTTGATTACCAGCTGGAGAATTAGATTTTTTAGCTGCTAATACTTTAAGAGCTGCCGCTGCAAAGCATGATGCAAATCTAACACTCGTGCTTGTAGTTTCATTTGTGCGTTAATATGAAATCACACAAGCTACAGCTATATTTGTGAAGAGCATATTAAAAGAGCGCAGTATAACGGCTGACAGGACATGCGAAATATGGCCTGGCGTCTCTTCTTACGCTAATTTTGACAGCACTAAAAGAAACCAAACTCTCCTGCAACTTTCATCTCTGACTTGTGTGTGTTTTCAGCGCTGGTGTGGGCCGCACAGGCTGCTTTATCGTGATTGACGCCATGCTGGAGCGTATCAAGCATGAGAAGACGGTGGACATCTACGGTCACGTGACCCTCATGCGCTCCCAGAGGAACTACATGGTGCAGACGGAAGACCAGTACAGCTTCATCCACGATGCCCTCCTGGAGGCCGTGGCCTGTGGAAATACAGAGGTGGCGGCACGAAGCCTCTTCTCCTACATCCAGAAGCTGGCGCAGGTGGAGACCGGAGAGCACGTTAGTGGCATGGAGCTGGAGTTTAAGGTAACCATGTGACATATGAAAAGTCGGAACAGGTTTATTGCATGCAACTAGCCATCTCTAATTACATCTTATCAGATACTGTGGGAAATGTTGTTCTGGAGGGCACAACATAATCAGAAGTGCCATATAGAACCTCTAGTAGCAATCGACACCTCTCGGCGGCATGTTTTCTTACTGTAGACGCAGATGTGAAACTCTAGTTGTGACAGAGACGACCAAAAGTTGAAGACAGCCAGAGAGGGATTGTGGGAAGGGTAATTAACACCCGATGAAAACGGATGTTGAGGAGAAGCGATGTGCTCGCTAATGAGCAGAGAGGGATTGTGGAGCTCTGTTTGGAGACTGAAACACTCTTTCAGGTTTCTGGCCTCCAAGACCTTGAAAAGATTTAGTTCTTTCCTTTTTCTTTTTTTGCTCTTTAGTCTGGAACAAAGTAATCCTCACCAACTCAGGGAGAAGCGTTGGAAGCATTAGAGAGGTGGCAAACCAGTTAGTTTAATGATGGGACCCACTAGCAAGTCTATTTTTTTTTTTAAATCATAGTAGTAAAGCTCTTTTATTGAGTAGCTTTGTCAAAAGGAGTTATTTTAGACATCGAGTGGTAACAAAGATTGTAAACAGTTAAACTCAAAAGCATTGTTTAGTGTGAAACATGTTGAAGATTAGCAGATAGGCTGTTGATTCATTAAATGATAAGCTGTTTCTTCTAAAAAGCTGTTTATTCAGTGTAGTAAAGCGTCTCCTCTATTGACATTCATTAAAAAACGGCCTCTGGTCTTCTTTTCCGTTAGCATTAGCTGTTACACTTTTTTTGGGTTTTGGCTAAAGCCGTCTGGTGTTGCTAAAGCACTGCTAGCAAAGTCCAATTCATGAGTGAATGAGATCATCAAACATTAGCTACATGTCTGAATTGGGTTGCAAATTGGTCCGAAAATATGAAGTAGCTTAAATGTAGCTAGAAAATCAAGTTCTAGTCAGAAAATCAGATTGCTAAACTTTTAGGCTAAATGTATGATAAGACGGCAGACTGATGTGCTAGGTTTGTAAATCAGAATTCAAGAGTCATGCAAAACTAATATAATAACACACAATTTATGACTTTAATTTGTCATATTTACAAGGTTAGCATGGAGGATAGAGTCTTTCCCAACACAATGAGAGTGCTAGTGCTAATACGGTGCCTAGAGGGCTAACCATGTCACAAACCTCTTTTAAACTCTACCCCAGGCAGCTAAACCAGCCAAAGTGTGTGTGAACGCACACGTGCTTATTATTTCAACAGCTCGGTTCATAGCTGGCGCTTCCCACCGGAATGCCTCATGCCCTTCCACGTCCCTCTTTGAAAGCTACTCAAAGACTCAAAGGAAAGACAAACAGCCAGTGGCTGCTTCTGAAAGAAAGAAGAAAAAAAGACTAGGCCTGGAGCGGGAACTGAATGGATTTATAACCGGGCAACGGCATTACCTGGCGGAACAGAAGAGAGAAAGTGCAGCACAGTTTCGAGATGTGCCAGGCTCGTCCAGTTAAAAGGAGACAATGCTTCCAGACAACTGACCTAGAAAACGGAGAAGAATTACGGGCACTGTGGCTCGGTTGATGTTAATTGATGGTTACAAGCTCTAATTTGGATCATGACACGAGAGGTGGATGTGCGCGTACAAAACGGTGGCGTCCAGTCAGAGTATGAATGCAAAACGGCTTCCTAAAAGCGACAGTGACCCATTTCGCCAATTGCTGCTAAAGTTGTATGACTTTCCAATAGTTTCAGAGTAGTTTCATGCCACCTGATGGATGAAAAATGGGGATTTTGGTAATTATAACAGCAACAAGCATGGACAGGTTTCCTGCGAGTGCAACATAAACTGGGTCACCCAGTCTCGCCCATTTATAAACAGACTGAGACTGAGAGAAAATAGAGGCATTATACCAAAAATAAAGGGTCGGTGCGGTTAAACGACTGTCTGGGATTCATGTGTTACGCCCCTGAAAAGGGGAAATTAAGACACAAGTTAAAGAAGACACGGACTCGATGAGCTGTCTGTTTGGTGAGCTGTATTGACTGTGACGCACAGCGTAGTTCATGTCAACTAAATCAGCTACAACCTTTGATTTTGTTTCCCCCCTACAGGACACTCTTTGGATTACACTTAAAATGATTTGCACTTAAACAACAGCACTGAAAACAATAAGTTTAACTGTGCCACTCACATAAAATTATATGAATCATTTCGATTGTTTTACTCCTCTTTCTTTTGACATTCCAGTTGAATAACATTGATTCTGTAACGTATATATTTCTAAAGGTCCTATTGGTCTTAACTACTACACATGCAGCAAGTCATGTCCTTCAAGCCTAAATATCCGAAGTCAACTCTATTTAAAGGATTAGTTAACTTCCACAGTAAAAATTCAAAATCGTCCAACATTGTTTGAATTTCTTTGAAAAGGTTTTTCTACATTTTTTTGCAGAAAATATGCTGAACATGCGAGTTTCCGAAATTGGCTTGAATGAATCAATCGTATTTGTCTTTCTACAGCGTTTGGCGAACTCCAAAGCCCACACGTCCAGATTCATAAGTGCCAATCTGCCATGCAACAAATTCAAAAACCGCCTGGTTAACATCATGCCCTATGAGACCACTCGAGTGTGCCTGCAGCCCATCCGAGGGCTGGAGGGATCCGACTATATCAACGCCAGCTTCATTGATGGATACAGGTACTGCAGCAGAGAGAAAGAGACCCAGAGTTGTTTCGTTTTGCCATTTTAAGCACCTTAATTCACAGGCACTCATTTTCTCTTTGCTGTAGGCAACAGAGGGCTTATATAGCCACACAAGGCCCGTTAGCGGAGACCACTGAAGACTTCTGGAGGATGTTGTGGGAGAACAACTCCACCATTGTGGTGATGCTGACCAAACTGAGGGAGATGGGACGAGTGAGTGACTGTCGCCTTTAAATCCGGTGGCATTCAGCTTCCGGACTGTGTCATTTAATGATATCGTTGTGTGTTTTCACAGGAAAAGTGTCACCAGTACTGGCCGGCGGAGCGCTCCGCTAGATATCAGTACTTTGTGGTGGATCCCATGGCGGAGTACAACATGCCGCAGTACATCCTCAGAGAGTTCAAAGTGACCGATGCTCGGGTGAGTCCTGAAATACAGCGCACAAATATTGGGGACTGAATGATTGCCGTGTTCATGTACCTTTTGTAAGGCTTTTATCTCAAGGTACTTTGTGGCGTTCTTACGAAAATGGTACTACCATGTTGGAAATGCGATTGAAGGTATTTCCAGGATTATCATGGTATTTACATTAGATGTGTCCAAAAACACAGTACTACTATGGTACCATGTTTGAAATCATCTAGATACTGTAGTACTTTGATAATGTGGTATTGAACCATTTTTACATAGAATATTATGTTTTCTTGGCATAATTAGGGGGAAAACATGGTAATGCAATTGTATTTTCCTGTATACAGTAGTAATTACCACATTTATATGCCATGATACTTAATAGTATTATCATGACATATATATATATATATATATAGTAAAAAAAAAAGGAAAATCGTGTGGTAAAAAGATTAATATTAATGCAATTAGAAATTAATTTTATATAAATAATTGTAAAAAAAAAAGTGTATTTTACTGCCATTAGCAATTCAATATGAATATATTTAATTTTAATTATTATGAGTATTTTTTTTTTAATTTATATATATATATATATATATATATATGTATATATATATATATTATATTATAGAATTACTATAATTATTGTTTTTATTATATTTCTCAGTATCATTTTAATAGCATTTAGTAAATGATTTATGAATAATATGTTTAAATTAATATTGATTATAAATACTGTGCCATAAAAACAAAGTAATATAATTTCTCAAAAATCGTTTTTTTCTTGCTTTCTGAAGCACATTATTGCAGATTATATGAAATACAAAGTGTTTTGGTTAAAAAAAAATGATGTAATTCAATTTTGTTCTACATCTATTCTGAGCCAAAATACTGCTAGCTATCTTCTAATCGTGTTTCGCATGAGTCTCAGCAGTAGGGCTTCCTCTAGAAATGTCTGAATATGCCATCAAGCAGCGAGCGCTCACTTAACGACTCCAGCCCTCATCAGTTGAGTGGCCTTTCGTTACAAACGACCACGAGCGGACGGGCCCGAGACCAAACGAGCATCCCGAGCACTTTAATTGTGATTGAATCATCCAGCCCGGCTCTCCAGTAATCAGACTGCAGTGAGATTCAAAGAGAGCTTTAATCAGAGCTGACTGGAAGAGGCGGGGCCTGGAGCGAGGCATGATGGGACACCGAACAAGTCACGTATTTAATCAGACGATTGGACACACTTGGCTGCAGAGCTCAGTCCCGGCTCCTATACAACTCGCTTTCTTTCACTCTTCTTATGTGGCGGCAAAAACAAACTGCTTTTGCAGTTAATCATACACAGACGAATAAAGACTCGCGTGACTGACACGCATATATATATATATATATAGAGAGAGAGAGAGAGAGAGAGAGTGTTCAGTATATAGATTGGGATTTATGTCTTCTTATTATTACTCACCATAACTTGGATTATTAAAGCTATTGTTGCAAAGTTATGCAACAATAAATAAATTTGTAAAAAGAAAAAAAAAGTATAATAATTACATATATAATTAAATATTAGTAATAATGTATATATATTTATTGTTAGTGCTGTCAAATAATTAATTTTTTAATTAAAATTAAAAAAATGTGTGTGCTCTGCATATAAATACACACACATACAGTAAATATTTGGAAAATTGTGTTTACATGTTTATGTTCATAAAATTTATATTACAAGTGAATATATTTAATATATAAAAATAGCATTTTTGTGTGTATTATATTATGCAAACAAATATTTTTATTTTGGATGTGATTTAATCATTTTACAGCACTAATTATTAGTATTAATTAGTATTATGAATGAAAAATTGCTACTTTTATAAATAAACTGATATATTTATTATAAACTTTTATTAACTTATAATTTTGTCAAATTAAATTTCTATTCACATGCTGTATCAATACAATTTTATTAATAAATATAGTTGCATATATTAACATTATTAGTTTGTTTTAATGATCACACAGAAGAATTATTATCATTATTAATAATACTGTAATATTATTGTTATATAATATTTGTTATTAGAAAAAATATTTTATTCAATATCATGGTAATAATACTTATAAAAAAGGCATTGTGTAGCTGTGTATATTTATTATTTATTAATAATTTTTCTGCAAGTGAATGAATTATTTAATTTATTATTATTATAAATGATTAAATAAAAGAATATAAAAATATACATAAATTGATAAACCCATTAATAAGTTTATTATTATTGTTGTGTGTTTTGATCACTAGTAAAAGCAGAATGATTAGGAAGCAGTAATGTTTGGTGTTTAATTCGCTGGAGCTTCTCCTCCGTCTCTTGTTTCTCCGTCGCTCTCGTCTTCATCCGTCAGGGCTTCTCCATCCATCGATTAGCAGAGAGTCGCTGCGGCCTGTTAAAGATGAAGCCATCCGTCCCCGTCTCGTCTCTCTGTGTGCAGTGAAGGATTGTGGGAGTCAAAGTGTTTGTTTGTGTTTGTGTCTCAGGACGGTCAGTCCAGGACCGTACGGCAGTTCCAGTTCACCGACTGGCCCGAGCAGGGCGTCCCGAAATCAGGAGAGGGCTTCATCGACTTCATCGGACAGGTGCATAAAACTAAGGAGCAGTTTGGACAGGACGGGCCCATCTCTGTCCACTGCAGGTGAGGAGATATCCCATCAGCCTTCCGTGCAGCTTTTTTTACACCCACCTTTTATTTACATTAGATTCTTTCTCTTTTTTTTTATATTATACAATAACCATAAACTATATACATAATAGAAAATACAAACAAATTCAATTAAACCTGAACTAAAATGACAATGGAAATTACAAAAATATCATTCAAAATATTAATAAAACTAAGAGCAATAGATATATAGATTATATAGATATATAGTACTATATTATATATATATATAGTACTATTAATAATGATTAAGTGGCATTTATTCTAAACAGCATCATTTCTTGATGTTTGAATCTGATCTGAATGTAGCAGTGTTTCTGGAGTCTCTCGCTCTTCATCCGTCTCTCTGTCTGTCGCCTCGTCTTCATCACAGAGACCTTTTTGTGCTGCTTTTGCTCTTTTTGATCTTGACTGCATTGCATCATCTTGTTCTCCAGTGAAAATATCTAAATATTTTAAAACCAAAATACATTTATCTGAGAAGCAAAAATGATGCAAGTGGGTTTTTTTTCCCACACAAATGTATCAAAAAAGAATCTCATTTCTCCTTTGAGTAGAGCTTAGTTTAGATATTTGTGGTAGTTTTAAGCTTAAAAGTAAATGCCTTTTCATTTATAATGTTAAAATATTTGTACTGGAAACAAAATAAATTAATTAAATAAAACAAAACACATAAGTGTACATGTAATTATAGTTATATATAATTAACACATGTAAATTTATTTTTCTGAAGCAGAAAAACAAACTCTTTTATGTATAATAACATTATTATATAGGATTATTAGTATATTATACTGCACTTCATAATTTATCATTTAAAATATACATTTATAAATGTAATACACACATAGATAGATAGATGCCGTTTATATAGTTATATATAATAACGATAATATATAATCATAGCTCATATAATCATATATATAATCATTAACACTTGAATAACATTATTGACAAATTACTTAAAATATTTATTAATTTATTCTATTTATTTTTCTGTCTATTTTTATTGTATTTATTTTTAATCAATTATTTACATTCTCAATTAATATAAAATGCATACAAATAAAATGTAAATTATATAAAATTATATATTAAGAATATAATTTTGATACTGTAAATACTAATAATATTAATTAATTTATATACATATATATACATTTTATGATTTGATTATGTAAATTTGTATAATAATGGTAATAATAAAATAATAATAATAGTAATTGTTAACTAATTTATTATACTGATAATTATAATACTATTGTAATATATTGTATTGACATGTAACAATATTGTAATACATTAAATATTAATGAATGTGTAAAGGAAGAGAATTATAATTATTTTCACTAGATTTAATTGTGGTTGACCCCCTTCAGAAAGCATATTTTTCGTCAAGATGTACTTTGATTTATAAATCTTTAAATATTTATACTAGAAAACAACAACAACAAAAACTGAAGAAAATTGTGTTTTGTGGGTATATGAGAAAAATAAATGTATGCTTAATGAAAAAATGTGCCTCTCAAGCGCATTTATTTTGTCTTGAGAATGTTTTTGGGATGAATAATTGATTTGTGCAGGAAAAACTCTTTTGTCTCTGCCGAGGTTTTCAGCGCCGCTTGAACTCCGTCTTTAATCGTCCACTCTCTCTCTCTCTCTCTCTCTCTCTCTCTCTCTCTCTCTCTCTCTCTCTCTTTCTCCCTCCATCCATCTCTCGCCCAGATTTCATATCTAATAGAGCCACATGGTTTTGTCATTAATTGCATGATTACGTCGACTGAATGGAAGTGTAAATCCTCTCATTCAGCGCGTCTTCACGCCTGTCAGATTTGAAAGTCTATCTATTTAAGCAGCGCTGGGGCTGAAGTCTGAGAGCCGAGCCACTTCTTTCTTTCTTCAGCCTCTTTCTGAAGGATTCTGGCAACACTGCCGGACAGAAACTATAGCATTTTGTTTTTACCACAGTCACTGTCACGAGACTCCGAAACACTTTTTCATTAGAATCTTCCTGCGAGGTTGTGTCATTATAACGCCGCGCTGTGATTGGTGGATTGTCTCAACCAATCGGAGAGCTCAGTTCCCAGGTTTCCCAAGCCGTTTGTCACTCTCGATTGCGAGTGGAGGCGTGGAGTAAAATTAAGCCTGTTGTCATATCAATTATTGTTGACTTGGTGAAATCGCTCAGCGCCAAAGCAGCTTACGAAGCAGCCTTGAAAAATCAGACTTAAGACTCCTCCTATTTAAAGCGCTGTCATTGAGAGACGAGCTTAGATCACGTCTGCATTTCTTCAGACTGAACGAGGCTGCTCTTGTAGAGTCACTTCAGAATAGTACACTAGCCAGGGCTTTTGAAATAGCGTAGGATGCAGTATGTATAATGTGCACAATGAGCGAGAACAGTACACTTTACCCTGCATTGTGACAAATGAATGAACATAATGTCCTGACTACCAAAATCACATTTATTTATTGATTATAAATAATTGGATTAAACTGGTTGTTTTTTCCAAAATTTCAAATCTACAAATTTATTTATTCCTTTAATATTTTATTTTTCGTTGTTGTTCTTTTTTTTCTTTTCTTTTTTTTTATAATTATCAAAAAAAAAATTGTGAGGCCTTGTGATACTAATTACTAACTGGAGAATATAATATAGCAGTATAATAAAATTCCATTTCCATACATAACACTTCAAATATTCAATGTTTTAATATTAATATAACTGCAATTTTTTTCTCAAGTAAATGTACCTTCACAAAATTTTTTGATGTTTCCACTGGAAAACAGATATGATTCTTTGTTGGCAGGATTCCTGTGAAAACAAATTTTACTTTATATTACCATTCATGCTAACAAACAAACCTTTTTCCACTGCGACATCATCAGTTCTCAGCGCTTTTAACACAAACTTGTGGCTTCCTTGCTGCAGTGCCGGTGTGGGGCGGACCGGGGTCTTCATCACGCTAAGCATCGTGCTGGAGCGGATGCGCTACGAGGGTGTGGTGGACATCTTCCAGACGGTCAAGATGCTGAGAACGCAACGGCCAGCGATGGTTCAAACAGAGGTGAGGGTCCAGAGCTTCTGTTTTAGGGCAGATTGTCTTGTTTAATAGCTGTACAGTTGGTAAACTGAAGTCATGGCGAATGCTGATGCCTTTGTGTTTCGCTTCACAGGATGAGTACCAGTTTTGCTATCAGGCGGCTCTGGAGTACCTTGGAAGTTTTGATCACTATGCAACGTAAAAAGCCATTTTTGTCCCCCCCCCCCTGCCCCACAAGCCCCCATCCCCCCAACAGCCTCCTGAGCCATAACAACTTGCTTGAAAACACAAAACGATGACAACTACACACAATTCATACATTTTTTGAAGAATCATCTTTTGAAACCAATCAAAACGCGTTGTGTGTAACCCCAATTGGACAAGCAACACTGGAGAAATGCAAATGGATCCCAAACCCTTCTAAGTTCCAAGCTTGTGATGGAAGAACCAAACGTTTTGGCTCAGGCTGTAGGGTGGGAATGACTATCTTGGTGTCGGACCACTAACTTTACCTCAAGTGTTCTGACGTGGAGGACAAGCATTGTTTCTTTTCAAACTAACTCTATGAACATATTACAAAAAGACATGAAGGAAAAGTCGTTGAGATACAACATGACCACAAATTAAAGTATAAATGATGGGCACCTAATTGGTTGGTGTTTAAAATCCTTCTTTGTTTACTACAGTGGAAACGCTTCCATTGAAAAGTCATCTGTCAGTTAAACATTGCTGTCTTCAATGGAAATGTTGGCGCAACGGTAAAGACAAGACTTTTGCTGCTCACTTCTTGGGTCCAAGCCTCTATTTGACATGTTGCCATTTGGACAAAATTAGAAGCCCACTTAAGAAGCAATTCAAGGCAAACCATTCAACCCCTTGAGAAAGTCACCCGTCTTTTGTAACCTCGGGTGTCACCAAACAAGAACTCGACATGTCTTGAGGCTCTGAGGCATTCAAGGAAATAGATTGAAACCCCTTGCATCGGTTTCTTTAGGTGGGGACAGTTTTTTGGTGCGTTCGAGGATGTGCTAGTGATCATTTCTGCTAATGTAGCTCTGTCTTTACTTCTGAAGACCCAATGGGAACATGAAATGTTGTGTCAACTGGAGATTAGTACCAGAGGGTTCAACGCACAAGTCTTGAGTTTCTTTGGCGCAATGTAACTCCAATTTCATCCTCGAGAGCCAATCGGAGCTTGACCTGTTGCATAATTGAGAGATTTGGACAAGAGGAACTGCCAGTAAAGACAAAAGTTTCTTTGCCACAAAGCAAATCCATTTCCATCCTCAAGAGCCAATGGGAGCTTGAATGGGAGATTAGGACCAGAGGATCCACTAAAGAAATCTTGAGTTGCTTTGGCGCAATGAAGATCCATCTCCACCTCTCAAAAGCCAATCGAAGCTTGACCTATTGCGTAAATGGGAGATTCGGACAAGAAGAACCACCAACAAAGTCTTAAGTTTCTTTGGAGGGAATGTAGATCCATCTCCATCTCTCGAGAGCCAATGGGAGTGTGAAATATCGCGTCATCTGGAGATGAGGACCAGAGGAATCATCAACAAAGTCCAGAGTTTCTTCAGCACCTGTATCTCCATTTCCATTCTCTATAACAAATGGGAGCTCAACCTGTTGCATCAATTGGAGATTACGACAAGAGGAGCTACCAACGAAGCCGCGAGTTTCTTCATCTGATACATTGACTGGTCTCTCCATAGACATGCGCAATGTATTTGGCGGATCGGATGGGGGATGCATGGCTACGTCTCGTTTCCGGTACTTTGACGTCCCCAGTGACCAACGTTCATCGCCATCGTTTCAAACTATTTTTTGTCTTACAACAGTTTTTTTTTTGGTTTCGTTTTGCTCTTGATACCAAACATGCTGCTTTTGCTCCATTATGCTGTATGTGTACATGTGAAGAGTCCAATTCATCGGACGAAAGTGTGCGAGAGCGTGATTATGTGTGCTGGTCCCACCAATCAATCCATTTCCTTTTGCCCCAACAGTCGCCCAGGAAGAAATTGCATTTTAACGTCATCAAAGACCCATTCCTGGTTACTTTGGGATTTCTTGCGTTCTTTGTTGGTTCTTTTTGAGGTGTTTCTTCAATGGATTTTGGCATATGGCAACTGGCATATGTTTGCGCCATGAAACTGCGGTACAACTATCTTGTGAATCTGTTGTTGTAGGTGGGACTGTTTTACACACTCATGCATATGTGTATGAGGGGGAGGGGCCAGCGCTCCACTGTTAGAGCTGATTGGCTGTACTGGAGAATGCTTGAACCTGGAGTGTTCTGACTGGTGAGAGAATGAAAGGAGCCATGTGTAATCTTGTTTCCAAAAAAGCCTTATTCTTGTAACATCATAGAAAAAAAATCAAATGCATTATTGTTGTATTATTTTGACTATTATCTTAACAGCCATTTGATTTCTTGGTTTAGTGTTTTGCTTTTTTTTTAACAAAGATACTGTACTCATTTTTTTTATTAGCAAGGAAAAATAATGCTCATTTTGCTCATATTATGTTAAAAGACATTCTATTTTTTCACTGTAGAAATGTAACGTGAGATTTGTTTGTGTGCATGTATACATAGACGAATGGGACGTGAATGTATACATACACACTCACATATATTATATTTAAATGCAGAATATAAAGATGTATCCAAATCTTCATATGAATAGCCTTTTTTGTTTTTTTGAAGTGGGCGCCAATTTTTATACCACCATGAAATTATGAAATCGTGTGTATGAAATCATGAATGACTTTTTATTGCTTTTTGGGTTTTTTTAAAGAGTCTGGGAAATGCATTGTCAGAAATGCAGAAATTTCCCATGAATCATTGCAGGGATAGCTTTGACTTCCTGTTGCCCAGTGATGATTGAATTATGATTGCAATCCTGTTGTTATTCATATATCAATAGTACTATATTGAAGTATTACTTTTATAAAAGATGTAGAACTGGTTTACTAAATATTGAATTGAACAAAAAAAAACAAAAACAAATTATCTATACTTTCCAAATTTTACAAAAAAATCCCAAAATAATTTTGTTACAGCCCATATCTGTGAAAGCTTTCATTTTTTGAAACATTATTTGTCTTTTTACTTTTCAAAACACAGAATGTTCAATCATTTGTTAGATATCAACTATGATCCTGAATATAATGCCTGTAAATAAACAAATATATATTATATGTATTTGTATAATTTGACCCACAAGATTTCTGTCTTTGAACAAAACTGAGATAACCAATAACAAAAAAAATGTTTATGCTAATGGAAACCTTTCACAGTTTTGAAAGAAGCTTTGTCTCACGCTAACAGCTCTGTTCATCTCTCTTCACTTTATTCCTCTTTTTTTCTGATCCATTTGTTGGTTCTTTTCCCAACTCTTCACTTTTTTTCTTATCTTAACCAACACACATGGCAGTCCAGTGGTGAGAGAAATCACAACACTCCTCCTTTTCCCATAAGACTTATCCCTCTTATTTTTTAACATTTGCAATACATTAATACATGTCTGTCAGATTTCACTCCAAAATCAAAATTTAAAAAAATCAAGTGTAATCAGTGTAACAAATTGTTTTAAATAATTTTCACATTAAGGTAATGTGGCTTTTTTTGCATTATGGTAATGAAAATGGTATTTGTATTTGTTGGTATGACTATGGTAATGAGCATTGCTGGGAAAAATCTTGAAAATTAAATGTTGTAATGCAAAACATATTACTGGTCTAAAAAAACAAAAAGTGACTTCATAGTTGGAGTGAAATATGGCCGTCAATGTTCTGGAAAGGTTTTATGAGATTCCCCCAAAAATGAAACCCATTTTTACCCGTACAGAGCATGAAGCGCTAATCCTTTTGTGTTTTTCTCATTCTGAGTGATTCTGTTGTTAGATTGGGAAGAAGGGCTTATAAAATGGCACACGAACAGTGAGAGCAAACTGCCTTGATTTGGCTGCGCGTTTGGTGATTAGCTTCACATCATCATTGCTCATTTCAAAACACGCCCCTCTCTCACCACCGCTTCTGCGCGTCATCTTTTTTTAAATTGTAGTTCATCGCAAAGCTCAAAGAAGTTTACCGATGCCATGTTTAGTTTCCTTTTATCCTTTATTTGTTTTTATGTTGGGGGACGAAGAACGAGAGAACTTGGAATCTGGAAATTCCAGCGCTGCCTTTTAAACTGTTGGGAGTTGTGTGTGTTTCTAATGAACTTTTCCTCGGGAGGAAAAAAAGGACATTTGGACTTGTCGGACTGATCTCCAAAACGTACGATGGAAAAGGGTGCTCGGAAGCCCTGCTCGTCTGCTCAACGCAAGGACGCTCGACAACGGGAGCCAAACGTGTGAATTGATTAGACTACAAACAACGGAAAACCAATATACAAAAGTGAACGTATTAAAACCACGGCCAACAAAAAAAAAAACAAGCCAAACACAAACGTGAAAATAGTTTCTTTGTACGAAGGCCAAGTGCTATCGCTTTCAAACTGTTACTTCTGATGGACACAATAATTGGTTTGAAACCACTGTGTATGTAGATATGTTGACTTTGTATTAAAGAAATGTTGTCTGAAATGATGGTGTGCCTCGTATTTGGTCTGGAAATATTCATGGACGTAGTTAATATTAAGTCTAGCATTAGATTTCCATGGGATCATTAAAATTTCATGAGCTCAGTTTGACAAGGCAGATGGCAAAATGAAATTGCTTATCGGCCGCATATAAGAGGACCAATCAGCTGTCATCGCACATGGCATCTCAACAGAACAATCAATTATTTCACAATCTGGCCTGATACCTGAATTGTAAACACATCCATAAGCTCAACATGCTTGTAATCTAACAAGTCGTCTCATCTCGATGCATTTTGCCACCCGCCGCTCGCAATTTTTTACATGGCGACCTGGGGATGTCAATGACTTGTAGATTGACTACGAAATTGTGCATAAACCGCTGGAAGAAGCAGTTGTTTGATTGTTTTTTGTACCCGTTCATATGCAGAAAAAGTCAGTTGGGTAACTGGTCTAAACAACCAAATTGGATGTTCTAGGAAAGTGTAGGTTAACGTCTCCTCACAGTCAGTAGATCTGGTGCAATTCTTCAACAAATGCCACTGGGCTCACTGTGAGGCTTGAACCATTCACCCGGTGCTATTTACTGTCCATGACGGCGTCCTGCTGAAGACGAGAGAACAAAAGGTTGGTTTATGTTCAGCACGAAACCTTGGTAAAAAGCCTTAGGAATCCTCATGTTTCTAGACAATGCAAAAGAGAAGGTGAAGGAGATCCGGGGCTAATTGCTTTTCTCGTCACTCATCTAACTCATTAGCACTGTTCCTCGGGAGCCCATCAAAGCGCTGTTTGCATCGGAGCGGCCGAAAGCCATGGAAATTTCGAATAAATGAGAAAGAAGTAAATTGGACCGTCCGCCGCCCGTGGCAGAGCTGAGCTACAAATGGCACATCAATCGAATCAAGCCATGGAAAAGTAATCCTGCAGAAAGAGCCAGACATCATCTTTGAGAGATGAACAAGATAGAATGCGTTTTGCTCAGAATAATTGCTTAGAAATTGCTCAATGCACTTGTGTTCGGATCTAATCAAGGGGTGTATTCTTTCGAATGCGTTTGATACAACAACAGTTTGATTTGTTTTCTTGAGTTCTTCTGGTTTGGCAGAGCACTGATTCTTGAGACGTGAAGGACAAACTAGACTTGATATTGAAAATGGCAAAATGTATGCATTAATACGAGTCTGAATAATCTAGAATGTTTATATCACACATACTATTTCGTTCAATTTCCCCTGTTTGACAGTCATGGTGTTCGCCTGGAAGCAATTATGTAGACTCTACATGCCACAGGTTTAAGTCTGGATGTCCTGTAAAGAGTACATTCAGGGCTTTTCAGAGATACCCAATGATTGGATGTTTCACCAGGATCACTCCCTCCCCCTGGTCTTCAAAATGTCTGACATTAGTTTAGTGACAATCTTATGGAAATATGATAATATTTTGTAATCACTTAAATCTGTCTAATTTATAAATTGTGTCATTAATCACCATCTCGTGAAAATGTAATGGGTTTTCAAATCAAAATATGACTTGCTGTTATAAAACTGGACGTTGAGTTCATACATGTCCTCATATGAGTACACCAGGAGTAAAAAGCATGTTTATTACGTTTATTAATGTTTTTTAATCTTGTCAATTATTACTCCCATTATTACACTTCTTTTTTCATTATATGTTGCCCAAAACACATTAATATGCAAATTAGATTTAGTTTTTGCTTTATACAAAATGAGAAAACCTGTTTATTACCATTTTGTATACATTTAGTAGAAAGAAAAAAATTCTAAATTTAGAAAACTGAAAATGTGTTGGCGATTTTAAAACAGTTGCTTCGCCTATGCATGTTCATTCATGTTGTTTTTACTTATTTTTAAGAAATTGAGTCTTTAATGTCCTCAACTGAGTACAGCTTAATGTATTGATGAATATCATTTTATTTACATTATTTTTTTAATGCTCTAAACCAAAAAAACAACTTATTTTTCAGGTCTTTTCCCTGAAAATCCCTTTTCATCACTGTTAATTTAGTTTTTGTTATTGAATGTGTTGTTTTGGAAGCCACATCATTTTTCCATTTTTCACCAACTAAGATTTGAGCAACACCACAGATCTCGGTTGGGCTTGCATTTCATTTCACCAGCTTATCAAAATCATTACACAAAACGTAATGAAAATTGTTTGAGATTTTTAGATAATTTCCCTCGTTTTAAACTATTGACGCTAGAAACAAAATGGCCGACTCAACAGACCGACAAATGCTCGTTTCTGTTTAAAATCAATCCACTCGCTGAATATTTCACAAATTATGTACAGTGCTTGGCTCATATTTAATAATGCCTACGGTACAAATTCGCACATTTTGTGAGAAAAAGCAGTTTGCACCCAAGCGCCACGAGAATTAATAAGCGACTAATTGTGCAGCTAATTGTTCACATGATAAATTGATGAACAATTGTTCGACATATGTGTTGTTTGTTTGTTTGTTTGTTTTTGTATGTTATAAAGCAGATGTTGGCAAAGAAGGGAGTTAATTATTATACGCCTGGAAGCTGAAGAGAACAGATAGGCTAGTTCACTCCCGGAGTCCCATCACCTCCATTACAGATGTTTCGAGGCGCTTCTGGAGCGCATCTACAAACATATCATCAAATGTTTCTGAATTCAGCTTTAAGTACCTCAGTAACTGAAATCAGAAGGTTTGAGCTCTCTGTTATGCTAATCCAATTCTTCTGCGACCTTAAACCGAGACCTTTTTTGAGGAAGCAAATGACTTCTTTCTGAAAATTCGCTTGAATACACTTACGGTTTATCTCGGCGAGAGGAGAGTGGCTGCACTCCGAGTTTATTATGCAAATGAGACAATTTGACAGATTGCTCGCAACCCTTCATAATCACTGTTCACGGAAGGCTGGCTGCGGCACGAGCCGTCTCACTGCGCTTATACCAGCTTTTGAGCTCTTTTAACTAAATATGCTCTCTAAACACTTTCACAGCACTTACAGAGCTCTTTACATCAGGAACACGATGTGTGCTGCGGGGTCAACAGCTTTTATTGGCCCTGAGACGATGTTTCTGGAAAACTATAACCTTTAGAAAATGGTTGTTTTGATTTACTCTGAATAATTGAGATGATAGGAATGAAATTACTGCACGACTAACAAGCTTCATTATGGTTACTACTTACAGGCCTACTGTATTTAAGATCTTTTACACACAATACTTAAAATACCCGCCTTTTTTAAAAATCAGTTTTGTGTCAAAAGTGATAATAAATATTTCAGTTCTAGTAGTGAATGTTGAATTTAATACAAGGATTCAGAGTGCTAAAAACATTACAATATCAATATTATGTCACATTTTTCCCTATTTGTTCATTAGCGTTGAAAGCAGCTTATAATTGCACATCAAGTGTTTTTGTCTGGTTTTTTGTTTGCCCTCAGCTAATGAATATTATCGCGCGCAAGTAGATGGTTGTGCTCCATGAGGCTAAAGTGAGTAACATTATACACAATCACTTCCGTCTTTATTTTACTCATGGCAATGAACAAAACCATTTCTGCACTACCAAGGGTAGGCTTCTCGTGTCACTTCTTCTTTTCTTCATTAGCATGACACCGTGCTGCCCTCTTGTGACAGAAACTGGAAGCGTTTTACTTCAGCACATTATTTACTTCAAAATGAAGCCCAAAGGAATATTTCACATTGCTCATAATGGATCCTGAAGATAATGTACCCGATTAGACAATAACAGTTATGTGAAATGAGACGAGATCTCTCATATTAATGGATTCTGTGGAAATGACAAAAACTTTTGTTGAGGAGTTTTTCCTTATTTGAACATAATGTGCTACTGATAAATCTATATATTATTCAAGAACTTCAGAGAACAAAGGTAATGTTCTCATAATGTTTACCAAATTCGAAAATGGAATGTTTCCTTAAATAAATTTGTAAAGCCTTTCAAAAACTGGACATTTTAACAGAACGTTTGTTATTACTTAATAGAGCTTTTAATTTTGTTAGCTGGGTCTGTACTTAAATAAATAAAGACAATACTTGCAAGTCAGCTTTATTTCTGCAAGATTTTAAGTGATGTTCGTGAGCAGGTTTGTAAATGCCGGTAAAATGACAATAATCCATAACCCGTGTCACTCAGCATGTTTTATTCCCAAAAATAATAGTTATTCGGAAGCAGCATATGAAACTTGGAGGAAAATCAAGGTTTATGACGCAACTGTACAATATTTCTGTAATATATCATACCGCCCTTCCCTGGAGATGTAATAGAAATAGAGTCCCCCCCCCAGTGAATTCTGCCCATTTCCACCACTGGTTACTAGTTAAACCATAAATTAACCATGGATTTGCTACACTAACCACAGCTTAACCATATTTGTTGTAAAACTGTGGTTATACCAATGATCAATAGACCAAAAACATGGTTACACTTTTACTTATGGGACTGCATGATAAACTGGTCTGAGGTGCAAGAAGACAGATCATATGGTTCTCAGTTTAATATAATTACATTCTCTCTTGTACTCGAACAGTGGCATGCTGGGATAGACTTTCACTCCACAGAGGGTGAAGCGGGTGTAGAAGGTGGATGGATAGTCACTTATAGTATGTGCATGGGAATCATTAAGAGAAAATGTGCTAAAATTCGAAATAATTTTAAAAACTTGTTACAAAGCACCGTTTCAGACTACTTTAAAACTATATTTTTAAGAACTGCATGGTAGCCTGATCTATGTTATGTTTGCATACCATAGTATTTCCAAAAAACAGTGCTATCATGATTAATTTCCTCAAAAAAGGGTGCAAACCTTGTTTGTAATACTATAAGCGGTAGTGAGAGGGTTCTATATAAAACACTGTGTGCCGGGTATGTTCTTGCTAGATGAGCTCTTCACAAACATCAGCACAGAGTCGTTTAGACTCCAGACCCATTTGTTTATTTTCGAAAGCATTTCCTGCAGCAGTTCAGAGGTCACAATTTATGGCCGGCAGCCTTATTTGGTAGATGATCTTCTTTCTCGTCAGCTTATTGCCGAAGGCTCCCTGCAGTGATTGATGGATCACTTACAAGAGATTGTTTGAACATGTCTGGATAATTACTTGTAATGGGAATAAGTGGCAGTTTTGTGGCAAAGTTTAATTTTGTTTGTTTTGGTTTTCATTAAGAAACCGTTTGATCTATATCTAGGCTAGGTTTTCAGCGCGGCTGTACGCGATCGACGCATGCGCACAACCACGTGGAACAATGTAGTATACAAACTATATATATTTCAGGTTTTAGACAGAAATAAGTCGCCAGAGCGATATATAAACAAGCCAGCTGCAGGAAGTGTCATTTTATGCGTTAAGGAGACATTAAAACGGCAATATACGCTTAAATAATGGCACGAAAATGGCATCACTGATGTACAGAACACAGAAAATGATGAGTGGTACATCTAAGACCCCTAAAAGTAGTTTTAGTATGCTGTAAGGATGTGTATGCTTAGCATAGTTGGCTAATTATAACAGATTTTTAGGTAAAAAAAATACATATAGCGCTACATTTAAAGTGTCGCATTTATTTTATTGTCAAAATCAATAGACTCACAGCATTAAAGCAACTACAACTGCATGTTTAATAGTTTTAGATTAATTACAACACTAAGACTCTGTTTAAAAACGTCCTGTCAGCTACCCAGTCATCTATCATGTGGATTTGGATGCTGTCAGTGTGATCTGTCTGGATTCGTGCTGTGGGATTTTTATTTTTTGCGTACGAGTTCAAATAAAGGGCGTCTGTAACACACCCTCCCTCTGGGTTAAATGACTAGAGCTCTCTTAAAGGCACCTGCCAGCGGTCGAGGCCTAACGCTGTTCTCTCCTGGAGCCGTGAGTGAGTGAGTGTGTGTTGTGAAACAGTGGGACGGCCGTGACCTTGATCTGTACTCGTGTGCCAGGGTGCCGACATGGGCATCAGGTGTTGGCATCTGCGCTGCAGGTGCCCGTGCCCAATTAAAGGGGCGGCTTGACAAGCTGCCCAGTGGGCATGGCAGCAGGCCTTTAATTTAATTACATGGAAATGCACTGATTCGGGGTGAAATGAAGCAGAACGTGTCTGTTTGTTAGCTGCAGATGACTGCCACTTGACTGACAGAGCGCTTGGATTCAGGTGTGCTGGCTGATGGGTTTTTTGGGCTTATCAACACGGGTTCACTGCGCTGGAGGACCTACCGCAGCGTATCATGGATCTGTCTGTCTGATAAAGCAATAAAGCTGGATTCCCTTGTATAGACTTAAAATTAAAGTGAACGTTCATTCGAAAAGATATTTTGAACTGGTGTTGTTGAAAGGTGTTGAAAATTGAATGGAATGCTGCAACAGGAAACGTTCTGGCAAGGTTCTCTCAACGTTTTTAGGCTAATCAATAGAACATTCAAGCTGAGTTATCTGATCTTTAATAATGTTCTCAAAGACAAAACTGTTAATGCATACACATTTATAAATGGATCATAAGTTGTACATTTATGAAATGTTTTAGTTGGATTGATCTTCTAGCATTTTTTGTTACGACTTGTTTCAGAATGCTCAGAGAACAATTAAAAAAAATTTTTTTTTTAATAATCTTTGCATGTTTCCTAAACATACATATAACCAAAAATAAATAAATAAAAATCAGAAACAATATTTTCATAACTAAATGAAACATTAGCAAACTGTTCCTAGAACCAACCTGATCTCACGGCTATTCGTACATATTTTACGAGGTGGCTAATTCGTACGAATTTGTACGACCTCACTCGTACGAATTCATACAATTTATTCTAAATCGTACATATTTTACGAGATGCCAATTCGTATGAATTTGTACGAATGACCTAAACTGAACCCCGCCCCTACACCTACCCATCACGTGGTTTTAGAGAAATCATACAAGTGAAGTTGTACGAATTAGTACGATTTGGCACAAATTGGCACCTCGTACGAATACGTACGAATTGGTCGTGAGACTGTGTTGCTTAGAACACACTTTTGTTGGCTGCAGAGTCTTTTGTAAAGTTCTTAAAACTTTACCTCACAAACATCATTTATACAAGGTTTATAGATTGTTTTATTTCTAAGACGTTTGACGTTCATCTTTTTTTTCTTGTAACGGTGTTGTTATTCCAGAACTGTCAGAGAACATTTCAAAGGTAATGTTCTTATAACGTTTACAAAATTCTAAAATGGAATGTTTCCTTAAAAATGTTTATAAAGCATTTCAAAAATTGGACATTTTAACCACTCAGCGAACATTCAGAATGAACATTATTACTTAATAGAACTTTTAATTTTGTAAACTGAGTCTGTACTTTAAAATAAATAAAGATTTGACTTCAAAGTCAGCTTTATTTCTGCAAGATTTTAAGTGATGTTCATGAGCAAGGTTTGTAAACACCAGTAAAATGACAATAATCCATAACCCGTGTCACTCAGCATGTTTTATTCCCAAAATTAGTAGTTATTCGGAAGCAGCATATGAAACTTGGAGGAAGATCAAAGTTTATGACGCAACTGTACATTATTTCTGTAATATATCATACCGCCCTTCCCTGGAGATGCTCAAACGAAAAGCGGTTCACAATCACCCCTCTGAGAGATGAGTTATAAACTCTTAACGTCTGCTCTTAACTTGGCCAAGAGTCAGCGCCTGCAAATAACCATAGACAAGCCATAAAAGTCAGTAGCATAAAGTAAATCAGGTCATAAGTTCAGCCGCATGTGTTTGGATTATAGTGTCTCATTTGGTCATGTGGTTTGTGTTATCTGCAAAGGCGAGATCAGCTAAACTTGGCAGGCCTTGCGAGAAATGCATGTGCGATGCCGAAAGAAAGCATTATTTATCAAAGGCACAAATGCAATAAACATATGTCTTCACGTAAGAGTTTATTTACAAACCAAAACTATGCAGAGAATATGTTTTTCCTGCTAATTACGTAGGCTTGCAAAATGGCAGATGTTTAGCTTTGATTGCGAATGTTAACTGTTGCGTTGCGTTAAATGATCGACGACATGTCATTACCACAGTAAAACAGATTGTTATTGTCTCGTAGATGAATAAAAAGAGAGATAGGGATAGTGGTGGCAGCTAACAGCTAATCACAGCGAAACACATGTTGTTTTCTTAGTGTTGATGGATGTATTTAGCATGCTATGCTAAAATGTCTCCCCAGCTAAGTGGAAAGAGGCATTTTGTCCTCTAAAGTTCCATAATTGTCAGAGATTTCCTCATCTTTTAGATGTTTATTTGCAGTCAAGAGGGCTTCCAGGGCTTTAGCTTCACCCCACACATGTATCTGATCAAGCGCTAATTCCTCACAGAAGTACAGAGCCTTTGAAGACATTTGGTAAGTAGACTGAAAAAAATAGTAAAAACGTTTGTAGATCTATAAGATATTTTTCCCAGCTGACAAAAATAAGGTCTAAGAACATTTTGCTAATGTTCCCATTCATTTGTGTTTCTGAACATGAAAAATATTCAGTGTTTTCAATTGTTTTATTTCTGCTAGCTTTACTTTTTAGAATTTTGTATTATGGGAACGTTACTTTTAAATGTATTAACTTTCCGTAAAGAACTTTAATGTTTGAAAAGAAAATGTTACATTTACATGTTTTTGTGTTTTTACACTGTAAAAAATGACTGTGATTTTACCAGTAAAAAAACGGTGACAATGCTATACGATAAAAACCTGTTAAATGGTTAATAGTAAATTTACAGGGAAACACAGTAAACTGACATTCCCAGAATTCCCTGTATTGCATTTTGTTTTAATATTTTTTCTTTGAAATAACTATATCTCTTCTTTTTTGTATCAGTGATGTTTACTAGAGTTGTATGTTACATGTAATGATGTCAAACGAATGTTTATTGCACATTTGAGTTTAATAATTCTCATCATGAGGGTGTTTAGTGTTTGTGTGAATGACACTGAGCTCCTGATATATATGTTTCTTTTTAAAAGCTTGTGATGGGCTTTGGTTTATCATGTGACTTTCTCATCACTATCTGCATTTGGTTATCAGTGTATTTCAATGGTACGGAATTAACAATACATCAGTTATTATGGTTTATTATAAGAAATTATGGTATTTAAATAAAAAAAAACATTGTTACCGTATTTTTACTGTGTTATTCTGGCAACCGCAGCTACCAGTTTTTTACCATAAATGTTATTGGTTTTTTTTTAGTGTATACGTCTGCATTTACATCTTCAAGATGCATAGAGCGTATGCTCATCTGCAATACATCTATTAGACATTTCCTATCAGATGTAGGAAATTAGATAGATGCCTAAATTAGGTTCCTTTAAGATGTTTATGTGTACAGCAGATGCTCTCCAGAAGATAAGTCAGACATCTTGCAAGCATGCGTGTGCTATCTGGGTTAGAAAAGACCAACAAACCTTCTATAACCTTACTGTCTTTACAAAACTCTGAGAGAACATTCTGAGAACGTTCCTTTAACGTTTGACGGCTTATTTATTTAAAAAAAACTAGGTTTTTGATCACTTGAATGCAAAGAACTTTGACAACTCACAAGGAGTGATCATGACAAGTTTGTTTGTCATGATCACAAGGAGTCATTAGTCATCGTCTGTTGCTTTAAAAAGCTCTTTCGTTTCCACTGTCGTAAATTATTAAAATATAAAGATGCAAAAGCATTATACCAAAACCATTAACTGCTCATGCAAAATTAAAGTCACTTTGAGCTGTTGATACACATACAAACAGACAATTTAGAGGCCATCTGTTTATTCAAGCACCATAAAACATTTCTCAGAGAGTTTCTAGGATTGATTTTAGCTCTAGACGTCTCCTTCCGCGATCAGCAGACGGAGGAGCTGTGTGTATTCATCCTCATCCTCACTGTCGGGTGGGTTTGATCAGGGCTGGATCGGGTGGACAGGATGGAGGTGATGGGAGGCAGACCTCGAGATCTGGACTCTCTGGGAGACTGAAGGAATGCGCGCCGGACTTTCACACGTTCTCAGGTAAAGTTTTGAGTCTTTATGTGCGTTTCGCTTCTGACTTCAGATTAGGAAGTAAGCTTCGCAGAGGAGCTGTGTTTCTTTGTTTCTTTAGCTTACTGCGCTTTGGTTGCTACACATATATTTATTTTTGTAAACTTGTCGACCACAATAGTGTCAATGCCATTTTCTGTATTACAAAATATGAAAATAACGTCATTAGTAGGGCTTAAGTTAAGTTTTTAGTCCTTTTTCAGGGTTTGGACGATTTATTTTAATAGATGCATCAGCTGATTTAAAAGAACTTTACATTTTTTTGTTTTTGTGAAAACGTTTTAAGAACGGTGTTAAAGATTAAATAACAGCTAACCTTCTATTTAAGTTAGATGTTATTCCTGATTTTAAATGTTAGGGAACATGCATGTTCACTTGGTGTTTTCAAACAAGATCTTATTTGCAGTTTGTAATGTAGCTGTCCTTCATTGCAAACAGTCTGCAAAGTGGTTAATCAAAAAAGTGCATGATAAAGAAAGATATTGTCTCTCAAAACTCACAATCGACCTTAAGTCTTTACATTTTTGAATCTGTCTCACTAGGTAACATATACCAACAAAGTCTGATCTGTCCACAAACACTTCTGCTAGTCAGTATTTACATCATGTCTTGAAGACGATGTGAAAGCAAGTGTGTGTTATATTATTTATTGCCTAAGGGTGATGATGTGAAGAATCAGTGGTTGAAATTTTTACACAATACCACCGCAGTACAGTGAGAACTGTTCCCTGATAGCACACCTACATCTAGGAGACGCCTTTTTGACGTCTGCATTTCCATCAGCAAGACGTATTATTTAGGTTGTTTGCTCATCTCCAATACATCTATTGGACGTTTCCTCTTGTCGAATAGACGTCTATTAGATGTCTTTACTATGTTTAGGATTTGGAATGTATGTAAAACTGACATCTGTAAGACGTCTGCCAGACGTTTGTAGACAGCAGATGCTTTCCAGATCAAGAGATCTTTAACAGACATATTGCAGACGTACCTGTGCTATCTGGAGTCATTTTACCAATGACTGCACAGACAGCATATATGTGAATTAATTCTCTATCAGGAGGCGCTGTTTTCATGGTAAAGACTAGGTCTATCTGGGAACGCTGTATACAAAGCTGCACTCAGTTTGCAAACAAGGATTTATCAGACACGCAAGATGAAATGAAACTTCCAAACTTTTCTGAAGACAGTCAGTTTCATTTAGAAATACAGTCATATAAACATTTTGAAACGCGCAATGCTCATTTATTCAACTTAGCCAAAGCCTTATGAAGAATCTATTTGTGGCAACCAATTAAAACAGATTTGACCAACTGACCAATCAGAGCAGAGTTGGCTTATGGATGGGAGGGGTTTACAGACCTTACCCTGATAGCACACATACATCTAGGAGATGTCTATTTGATGTCTGCATTTCCATCTGCAAGACATATTTTTTAGATTGTTTGCTCATCTGCAATACGTCTATAGGACGTCTCCTTTTAGACGTCAAATAGATGTCTATAAGATGTCTTTAAGATGTTTATGGTTTAGAATGTATGTAAAACTGACATCTGAAGACGTCTGCCAGACGTTTGTAGTCAGCAGATGCTTTCCAGATCAAGAGATCTTTAACAGACATCTTGCAGACGTACATGTGTTACCTGGGTAAGATCCGAATTGATTCAAACGAACCGTATCAAAGTCGCTGCAAAATTATTCTAATATTAAAAGCATATTCTGAGAAAAATACAATGTTTTATGACTTTAACCTGCTTTAGGGTCCAACACAATATAAGGACACTTTAAAATACCATATTATCTGCTCTTTAAAGAATGTTCCATGATGTAGTAATTAGGATCAACAAAAAATATAAATAATGTAATTAAAATTGTGTGAGTGATTAATTCATATCATCGTGTCACATTCCAGTCATATTTGTGGAATATTTTATATTGTGGTGTACTTTTATGATATAAGCTACACATTTTAAATATTATTTTATTAACAGGTTTAGAGTTGTATTTGCAAGGGTCTTTTTTATGTAATACATTACATAAATGAATTAAATATAGGCTACAAAAAGTATAGCCTGTATAAATGATTGAGTCCCCCTGCCTGGTAGCACTTTGTGTTTTTAACCTGTTATCTAACATTTGACGCATTTCATAATAATCTATTTTAGGCCTGCCCTGTTTAAGCTCTAGTTTTTCAGAAAACTCATGTTGTGGTGTGTTAAACCCCCAGAAAGTCAAACTGAAAACAGCTCTGGAAGAGTTCCTGCGCGAACCTTTATTTAATTTATACAATATAGAATCATGCTCCGATTATGCAACAAAACAGCATGCAGCCGTAATCATATTTAATAAATAATCTGTTTCGCTGTTGTTTTACACTCCTGCGTTTCCACACACGCATGCAAGCCAAACGCTGTGAACGCACACGCATGCAAACGGGTCGCAGATTTCCCAGCCCACTCTCTGGCGCTGACATTCGTTAAGCTGATTTCTGGGCCTTATTTGATGGAATTCGATTAGGAGCGCGCCGTGGAAAGCTCTGTGTTTGGCTAATGCAGTTTGTTTTGGAATTACGCTGCTAAGAGAGATGCACAAACACCATCAGCAGCCTCAGGTTTCTGTTAACGGGCATTATGAGTGGAAATGCCACCCAATGTATTCAGATGTTTAGGCTTTTGCCTGATGATAAATAACAACACTTATGGTATCGATCTGAACACATTTGTAAATGAAGACACTCATGTCTAATGGACAGAGCGAAGTGGATCCACTTCACCTTCCTTTTGGATTAATGTGTGGCTTAAAATATCCCTGATATCTGGATGTTTTTAAGCAGACACACTGAACTTCTGCAAACACAGTTCAGATCTGTGCTTTAGCATGCATTATTTTCAGTGTTAGCTCTATGATGCAACTTGAAGCAATCAAGGACACACATTAAAATGAGTTTAGGGCTTTTAATGAGGAGAGTGCCTGAAACCATCTTAATTGAGTTCAAATCATAGTAACTCAACTGAAAGTATAATGCTTATAAGCACCCAATGTTCAGTAAATAGGTGCATTTATTAATAATCAGAGTAATTAAATCTTTCATAGCAGCTTAGCTCATTAATATATAATGTGTGGTCAGCTTTGAATGCATCTTATCCAGTCAGAATTCAAAATATGCATGTAAATAAGGAGTAGCTGTGTTTTGCAATCACATATATTGCTTTTAAAATATACAAAATATATTGATAAACAGTTATGTTAATTATTAACAAAACAAAAATAATATTTATATTTAATGGACAATTTATTGCTTTGGAAAATTTCTAAATTTAACAATAATAATAATAAATTAATTAAATTACTCAAAGGAAAATTTAATTTAATGATGACAATAATAATCTTTATAATAATTATAAAAGCTTAGGCTAATTTGTCATTTACATTGGTAGGCAGATAATGTAATTAAAATATATTTAATTACTAATATTGATAGGTTAGTTTAATTAAAAACATTCAACATTTAATAATAATTTATTGTTATTGCGCAGTAATTATATTATTTCAAGAATGATTTTAGAGTATAAAAAATAATTTAAAAAAGTAATATATAAAATATGTTCATTATTTTTATTATATCACTTCCTGAAATAATAATAATAATAACAATAATCATAATAATTATTATTATTATTATTACTGGGTTAATGAAGGGATTTCAGCAAATGTTATGTTTTCTGGACTTGTTTATTGTTTCCTCTTGACGTCAGTGGCGGTTTGCTCTAAAGCGCTGCCGGACACTACATGAGCACATATACCGTCCGTCACGGCCCATGTTTTAGTTTCTGTGTGCTGTCGTACTGTCTGCTTAGAATGAAGCGTTCTGTACTATTGCTCAAGATGTTGGGGAAAAACACACGCAGGGATGTGACTGGTTTATTCCGTTCGTTAGCAAAACAATCTGAGAACCAGACGAGTCATGCCTTAGTGCACAATCACAGTACTCAGCCATAGATATGTATGCCACATTCGACCAACAGAAACAATCTGTAAGTTTTCCAAGATGCCACAGAATTGCATAATTCAGAAATGTACATTTCCTAAGAACGGGAATAAACTTTCACAGGTTTTTTGTTTTATCTGTAATAACTCGATCAGCAGCAGAGACACTGGGTAATAAAATGGGGTTAAATACATTAAAGATATTTGTATTATCCGGTATATTTATTATTACAGGTTTGTGCAATTATTTATACAAATAGTTTGCACACAATTTACTTGCAATTTATTAACATGTGGACATGAGAGCGGTCAGTCAATTGTACAAATCTATGGTTTTATTTAAAACTATATTATACTATTAAATAGGCTTAATTATTGTAGAGGAGAGATGAGTCAATAGTTAAGTAATTTGAAGACCACATGGTCAGCTATTGTAGCATGGAAGCGGGTGCGGGGCACTGAGAACCGTCTCAGACAAAGAGGTGTTCGAACATGATTAACATACAGATCACAGCTGCTACAAAAGGAGCAACTTCATTTACATTAGGGGTAGCAAACTTATACTGTATAAAAAGTTTGAACGAAGGATGTTCTGGGTTCATTCTGTGTCTCTGCTATACTGCAATAAACATCTTCATCATTTTTTCTTACATTGGCGGGCCACCCAATGAGGAATTTCCAAAAAAAGTGTGGAAAGGTAAGAAAGATGTTTCTTTCTTATTTGCTGTTTCTGACAGAGAACCCCATGGTCTAAAAAAAATCTAGAAAAGAAAGTTTTAAGGACAGAAGAGAATCTGGTTTAGTCAGTATTAGCAGGAGGAGTTCTTAAGCCAATTCCGTACAAATCTGTTTCAAATTCTAACGGAACTGAATTAATTATTGGAATTGTTGTTTCTAAAGAAACTGAAGCTTAAGTGCTTAAGTCAAAGTTTCTAAAGTAACTGAAACTGGTTGCTGGTCCATTATACTTCTGTTAAGATTCTAAAGTAACTGAATTAACCCGATGAACTATGGTAATAGAATTATTTCATAACTAATAGTGTAGTGAGTCTGACACAGTGAAGTTAAAGTTAATTATCCCAACGTACTGTGGCTGAGTAAATTGTTTTTAAAATATAACATAAAACCCGAAGTAGTGTGGTTTTGTCCAAAGTACTGTGACAGTGTTGCATTTTTAACGGTTTAGTGAAGTGTAAGGCCCGACGGAGTGTGGTCGTTGTTGTTGTTTTTAGCTTAACGTTGCATGGTTGTTTTATTAATTTGCATCCAAAACACAGGAGCTGTGAATAATTAGACTAACTTAATAACTAGATAATGTTCAGTCAGTGGCGGAAAAGAAACCTATTGACTTGCTGAAGACAATTTAATAAGATTGTGAAAATGGAAGAGCTGATAGTTCAATACATTGCTAAGCATGGCTCAGAGGAAATGTTTGATAGAATAGAGCAAACAGAGGACCCCTATGAGTGGGCTATGTCTCAATTCAAAAACTGTCCCAAAATACGTAAAAAACAAAAAAGGAAAAGTTGCCAATGAACTTCAAGCTGTTCTTGCCTCATACAAGATAACTAAGAAAATATTAGAAGAAATGAAAACCAAAAACAACCTGCTAAATTCTAAAGTCAGCAACTATGTCAAGTCATTGAGAAATTGTGAGGCCGAAGAGATCATTTTGAAGGAACAGATAGTGAAATTGAGAAAAGAAATTTCTAAATCTGAAACAGAGAGGGAAACATTTAGATGTTTGTATGAAGGGACAGCTAGACAGTTGATACATGACCAATCCAATTCTGAATATGACAAGGAAGCCCTTAGTCAGCTACATAATTCTTCAGCTGATTCTGTGAGGTTCCCTGTGGCACCAGTGCTTACAAGACAGACTGGAAATAGAAATGAAAATGAGAGGGTTCTTGATCAAAGAACTGAAAATGGCCAAGCTGCTAGACACCTGTCTTTTATGGGCTTTCAAAGTCTTGTTACAGGAGTGCGTACTTTTGAGCTTGCCAACACGGATCCTGTAGAGTTTGTGTCAAAACTGGAGAAGATAGTGGAGGTTTATAGTGTGTCAGACAAAGATGCTTGTAGACTTCTTATGATCTGCATTCCTTTCTCATTAACTAGTGCTCTCTCACCAGAAGTTTCTGACAAAAGAGCAGACAAAGATGCAAGGAAAGAAGCTTTACTTAGACTTGCTGGGACTGATTTGGTGAGCAGAACTAGTGGAGCCAAAGGACTTCTTAAAGAACAGAGTGATCATAAAAACGGGTCATCTAGAGAATTCAAGACCTGCAAGGTTCAGAACTCCAAGCCTAAAAGATCTAGGAAACCTTCAGACCTACCATGGCATGGATAGACTTGATGGGAACTTCACTAACTGCAATGACTTCTAGAAGACTCTTTAAAGTTAAATGAATAAACAATGGAAAAGAGAAACAAGGAGAGATCAAACCATTTCAGAGACTATGGACAGCAGTTAGCACCACTAAGACGGACAACAAGTGAGCAAAGAACATACCCATGCAAAGAAATGCACAAAGACACAGACTGCACATGACACTACAAAGATGCAATTATATGCATACTTGAATGCAGAAAACGGGTCAATAGTTATGTAATTTGAAGACCATTTGGGATAATTACATTCTGAGCACATGGTCAGCTATTGTAGCATGGAAGCGGGTGTGGGACACTAAGAACCATCTCAGACAAAGAGGTGTTAGAACATGATTAACATACAGATCACAGCTGCTACAAAAGGAGCAACTTCATTTACATTAGGGGTAGTAAACTTATACTGGATAAAAGGTTTGAACGAAGGATGTTCTGGGTTCATTCGCTGAACCCAAGGTACTACATGTGCTTTGTCACTACTATACTGCAATAAACATCTTCATCAAGATCTTCAACGTCCTCCTCATTTTTTCTTACACAATAAATGAGAAAAAAATAACTGGCATTACTTATTTGAAGGTTAAAAAGTAAACTAATAACTAATGCATTACTTTAGTTAATAGTCTGATTATGCGTAGAACTCATTACTCATTAAAAAGTAATCTGATTGCTTATGTCATTTGTAATGATTTACCGCTAACACTGCCTGTACATCTAAGTGCTTAGCAACATTTATTAAGCAGTTCCTTCGTTTTTTTTGTCCATCACAGGTTCACAGAATGAAATAAACCCAACTTCCTGCAGTCGCCATCATGGTTTCCTCTCTGTCCAGCATCGGCCAAACGGCACAGAGCAACGCAACCCCGCTGTGCTTCTCCATCAACAGCCCTCCTTTCAGACACAACCACACCATTGCCTCGGCGTACTTCTCTGTGGTCTTCAGCAGCCTGGGCTTGAGCTCCAATCTCTTCGCTCTGGTGGTTCTGGCCAAGACCTTCCACCACACCAAGAGCCGCTCACGCTCCTCCTTCTTGCTCTTCCTCTGCGGATTGGTCTTCACCGACTTCATGGGACTGTTGGTCACTGGCTCCATTGTGGTGTCCTTTCACGTCACGCACTTCAACTGGCGCCAGCTGGACCCTCATTGCCACTTCTGCAACTTCATGGGCATGTCGATGGTCTTCTACGGCCTCTGCCCGCTGCTTCTCGGCGCTGCGATGGCTGTAGAGCGTTTTGTAGGCATCAACCGACCCTTTGCCCGCTCCACGGCCATGTCCAACAGCAGGGCGTGTTCGACAGTGGCTATGGTTTGGGTCATGGCCGGCTGCATCAGTCTCCTACCGATGGTCGGATTGGGAAGCTACCATCTCCAGATCCCCGGGTCCTGGTGCTTCCTCAACATCAGCTCCAGGCCGCTGGACATGACCTTTGGCTTGATCTTCTCGCTCGTGGGTTTGCTGTCGCTGGCCGTGTCGTTCCTACTCAACACAGTGAGCGTGGTCACCCTGCTGAAGGTATGTTGCGGACAGGACAGTGCTCAGCGGAGACGAGACTATGAAGTGGAGATGATGGTGCAGCTGATTCTGATCATGATCATCGCCTCCGTCTGCTGGTGCCCCCTACTGGTGAGTGATTAAAGTACAGCAATGACTGATGAATACAAAGTCTGTTAGCCAAGTTGACAAAATGATCTGTTTCAGAAACCTAGTAAGATGCTTACAAAGTAGGCCACATCATTTACATTTTTTGTTAATAATAATTACAATTAAAAATTGTCCATTAAGTAATATTATTACCCAAACCCTGTAATAATAATTAAATTCATCAACTCAACCCTAACTACTATTATAAAACATGCTTCCATAGTTGAACTAGCATATTAAGACAAAATGTATTACCTCAACTAATAATATTATAAATTTTTTTATATATATATATAAATATGTTATAATTAATTAGGTACTGAAACATTTTTGTATTAATATAATTAAACAAAGTAATATAATAAAACCAAGTAATTAATAGCAAAAATTATGGGTAGCTGACAAATACAAATATTGTGAAGGCAAAAACATGAAAAATAAATAAACTTAACACAAACAGCACAAGAAAAATGTATCTTTATTCTTAGAGTTACAAATAGCATGAGAGAGGTTTATCAGTAATAGGTTTTTTTTTTTTTTTTTTTTCTGTACTACTGCTACTAATGATAATATATTATATTATATATATTTATGTATTTACGTAGGCCCCTTACTAGGTCTGGAACAGTATCAAGTCCACTAAAAAGGTAGAGTGCTTACTGACTTTAGTTCTTTTCAGATTCAATCGAGCCCTTTTTCAGATCCAAATGACGTGAACATCTGGTTTGTTCTCGCCGTGTGATGTTACAAGAATGACAATCTTTAACGGTCAGAATCAGTTATAATTGTCCGTGACGCTGTTTATTTTCGGTCTTGTTTATTGTAACTCAGAAACAGTACACCGCAGGTTCGCTGCTGATGGAGAGACCAGAGGCTTTACTCATTAAATAATACGTGTCTCGTACTGGAAAAGATCTGAGTTCTGCCAGTAGAGGAACATGAAGGAGTCGTGTGAGAACTGCTGATAAGACTAATGGGAAAAAGCCATTTCCTGTTGAAGGAAGGAACAGGAAGTCCTCAGCAACAAAAAACACTTTGTTTGTACTATTTCTAACAAAACTCGAATTCATCATTAGTCAATATCCTGCTAAACAAACGGTTAACTAGTGTTTATTCAGAATGTGGGCATTTTATACGGATTGTTTTTTATATATGTTATTTTTGTTAATATATATATATACACATAAACACACACACACACACACAGAATAATATATAGAAATAAAAAATCTATTTTTATTTTGTTTATTTTTGTGTGTGTATATATATATATATATATAAATATATATATATTTAATATATATTTCTATTTAATTTAAATCAGATATTATAAAGATTATATACTGTACACTGTAAAATCTAATTAGTTGAGCTTACTTGAAAAAAGCATGCAAACTTATATTAATATAAGTTTAATATTATAGTATAGTATGTAGATTTTTCTCACAAGGCTCATTAGATTATTTAAAAGTGCATTTAGAGAGGATGATGACGATAAAAAATATTTCTTAACTAATATTGTTACCAAAAATATTATTTGATTTCTGTGTTACTAATATTGTTTGTCCTTTCCAGTTATGCAAAAAAAAAAAAAAGATTAATTTGTGTATGTTTAGAATGCATAACATGAAAAAAGCATCATCTTTAAACATCTATAAGCCCACAGACCGTGTAGTAAAAGAAACACTCCTCTGTCCACATCTGATGATGTCATGAGCGAGACGTCTCACCTTGTTTCTCTGGACAGATGTACATACTGAAGACAGTCGTGTTGTCGCGAGCCGTCCAACCCTTTAGCGTTCTGTTCTACCTGCGATTGGCCACCTGCAATCAGATCTGTGACCCCTGGATTTACATTCTCTGTCAGGAGTCTAGACTAAGGCGAGTAAAGGCTGATCCAGATCGTGATCTGAATTAAGCGAGCACCATTCATACTCACACACTCAACAGCGGCGAAATCAAGGGCTGCAAACTTCTTCTGGCTCTGTGTTGATTCACAACCACCACTGACCATCATCCACCCAACCACACTAATCATAGTTTCTGCCAAAATACAATGCAAATATATATATATATATATATATAATATATATTATATAGTTATTTATAATTCTGTATTAAAAGGAATTATTATTACATATAATTTATTATCATTAACATACTTATGCTATAAAAATAGAATATTTTTATAATAAATAAAAATAAAAAAAACAGGTCATAGAACAGAATGTTTAAATATATATTGTTACAGAAGTTATTATATTTTGGCAGAAACTGTACTTACCATGGTAAATGTTTGTATTCTGTGTCATGTGTTACCCAATGCACTGTGTGTTTATTTTTGTGTTTATGTGTGTGAGCATGTGCATTTTGTCAAATGAACACTTAGCAAAGGTCAGTGATTCAGTACTACTTCACTACTTTTATCGCTGTATTCATTTTATTACTGCTAAGTTTTTATGTTAACAACAGATCTATTTTTTATCTTGCAGCTTTTTGGAAAAATATCCAGAAAGGTCATGTGATAATTCATTGATTTCAATATATATATATATATATATATATATATATTTTTTTTTTTTATTATTATTATTATTTTAATGACTTTTTTTAAACTAATTGAAACATTTCTACAGATTAAATAATAAAGAATAAATTGAACACAGCAGGAATAAGAATAGTTGATTAATCAAGTCCTTACATACTTTTTTTACAGAAATAATTTATTTTGAGTTTAAGATGAAATAAGAACATGTTCCTCACTGATTTCTTGAGATTTAATAGGATTTTGGGGTGTAAATATATACAGTATATAGCATCAAATTGCCTCCAACATCCCCCGCATGCTACATCCTGGCTATTCTCATTACAAAAACCTATTGGTTTTCATAAACATTTTGGAATGACGAAGCTGTGTTTGTGCCGTAGTGATTATGTTTATTTTATTGACCAACTCGAGTGGAGTTGAAGCGTTGGCTTGGGCTCATGGTTTATTCTTGCACTCCTCTCATCAGCCTCTCATTATTTCCCTCTCCACAGGTGTTTATCGCGCAGACAATGCTGTCAGGGAGTGAGCTCAACGTTCGCCACCTGCTTCTCTGGCTTCGGTTTGCGACGGGAAACCAGATCCTGGACCCCTGGGTCTACATCCTATTCCGACGTGCCATACTGAAGCGTATTGCTCCCAGAATGGACTGGTCCCGTGCCTCCATCATCAGTCTCTACCCAACCATCTCCACGTCCTTCCGCAAGTTCACTCGGGGCTCTCTCGGAGGAACCATTGACCGTTTGGATCACGTCCGGCCCGAATCCACACATAGCCAGGCAAGAGGACACGCCTCTACCTGTGCTTGATGCCACTACCACGTCTAGGTCCATTTAGCAGCCAAGACTAGCATTTATTTTCTGCTTCATTCATTTGAAGTCTAATGTGGTGCCCAGTGTAGGGCGCAATCTAACTTTTGAACCTTTATGTTGGTGAGTCGCTTTGCGGAAAGAAAGTCTTCAAGAAGTGTATATTTGAGCACTCAAGAACTTGGAAAGCCAAACGGTTGAGGAAAACATACTGTAGAAACCGGAGTATGAAAGTTGGCGAGGGTTTGTTTTACCAGTTGGCTGGTAATTGGATGAGAAAAAGTGATAAAAAGTGATATTAGGACAGGATCCCTTCATAATAGTGCCGCCCACTTTCTCAGTTTTTTGCATTCACAAATTCACAAAGTTAGAATAGGTTAGTTCACCCCAAAATGAAAAATCTGTCATTTTTTACTAACCCTCATGTTATTCCAGACCCTTCGTTTCCAGTACAAGTTCTAAGGCTTGTGAATGTAATTTTGGGGGCAGAGTCTTTGCATAATACTATCTGCCCACTTTTTCAGTGGTTCCTGAAGTTTTTTCCTGTTAATTTCCCATTCAAGTCTTTGTTAAAGAGATAACCCCAACCGTAAAGCAAACCAGACAACAAAAAGGAAATTCTGAGAAATATATCCCGCCCACTTTCACTGGTTCCAGGAGTGTTTTTTCCCCAGAGGGATTCTCTAGTTAAAAGCAACAAACCAAACCAACCAAGAGGCAAATCACAAAATTAACTCTCATTTATAGCAAAAATGTATTTAAAAATCTGAGGAAAGACAAGACTGTATATTCAGTGGCTGACATGAACATGTTTGTTTGCTCGTTTCCCAAACAAACACCATCCCTTTCCGTTTTAAGACTTTGAGGACCACACACTTGGATAAAATAGCAACAACTTTCACCACAAAAGCTATTCTGGTTTATCGCTGGCCTTGTGTTGGGACGTTCTTGTATTTTGAGGAATCAAACAAGTATCCTCACCAACATAAATTTGGTTATTTTTGTGTGATGAGTCACAAGGTTATCATCAAATGCTGTCGGAGTGAATAATCTGTTTTGATTATTTTGTTCTCTCAAGTATTTGCATCTTTGGTTGAGATCATTTTTGGCAAGCAGCATCGCCAAGACCATGCAAACACTGCGAACAGAATCTTATTAGCTGGTGTAGACTTAAGACAGTTTCCTGTGTGTAAACAACATGGATTTACGGTCATTTTTGCATAATATGGCCAATAGTGGAAAAGTGGGCAGGGCCAGTTATTAGATGATAAACAGAGACAGCTTGTTGGGTGAGGGCTTAAATATGGGGCGGAGCTCTTGAAAAATAGCGTGCATAACATGAAGAAGTTTTAAGTCCTGAGGTCTTCTCTGGCAAATTTAAAACCACATCCAAACCAACAAGCTATGAGGTAAATCACAAATCTCGCGTGAAATGAAAATGCGACAAAAAGAATTATGAACATACATTACATAATCAGAATAGAAACAAAGGCCAAAAATGATTGACTAAAACATCTGATTCAATTGATTTAAAGATTGTCTAAATAAAAATAACATATTGTAAATTGTATTGCATACACATACACAAACATGTAAGCATTTCAAGAGCATGTAGAAGAAATCATATACAGAGAGGGCGGAGCTCCTTTGGTGTCATTTACTTGTCGCCATTCTCTGATTGGTTGATTGTTTATGTAGAATCATGGGTAATCTAGTTTGTAATAAAGTGAATACAGTAGCGAATAATAACCACATAGTTCACTGTAGTAATCTGTTTGCCTATGGAAAAATGAATGGGATATTTACTTACTGTTACTCTCTAAGACCAAAAATGAGTTGACTATGTCTGACTATGTCAGTTTTGACTTCGTTGACTAAAAGGAAACTTGTGAGCCATTTTGGTTGCTCTCTTTGTTGTGTATTAAGTGCAAAAAGTCAATTTGTGGTATGCTTTTAATCTTTACACATATTCAAATACGTCACATCAGGTCATCTAAAAGGATTGTAAAACAGGATATACAAGACGCAAACACATTTAGTAGAGTTTTAAGATAAATACACATTGAATGTGTATAGAATTGATTAAATATTTATTTATTCATATATACACAAGCTAATCGTGTCACAAGATCTGTCATTAATCATAAAAAGATCATTCATTTCACCGGTAACACGATGTGTTCAAACATAGCACAAGAGACTTCAAAACAAACAACGGCTAGTCTAAGCTAAGCTAAGCTATACTAGTTCATAATACTTAGAAAAGTCAAAGTTATGAGGTAAAACACTTGAAAGATTGGTTTATATCCTAATAAGCTATACACATTGGTGGGAAATACAGTTTGACCTACTTCATACTGCTTTACACACTTGACGTTTGCGTTAGCATGCCGATTAGCCGCTAATACCTCTCCGTTCCTTAGGATAAAGGTGGGAATTGGGCGGATTGTGTATATGAAAACAGATGACAGACGTCACAAATCAAGCTGAATGTCTCTCAGATGTCTGAAGTACTCTGAAAAACACAGACGAGGAAAAGCATGTGCTGTAGTGAGATAGCGTTAGCATGTAAGCTTCTAATGATGTTTATCCGGTGTCAGGAAGAAACACCTGCTAATGGTTTTCTGTAAGTGTGTGTGTGTGTGTGCGTGTGTGTGTGTGTGTTTATTTGAGAGCTGCCTGCAAATAAACTCCTGATATGACCTGCTTTATGTGTTTTCTGTGCGCTTTTCTTTCACAAATATCATCTAGATCAACAAATATCAGTCCTTCAAAAGTAATTGTGTATCAGGAATAATTCTATTGCAAGACAAAATATACATTTTATACATTTTTTTTTCATATACATTTGTAGTGTTATTTTCAGTATTTTTATCATTTTGGATTTAATAATTTTGTTTTGTGCTTTCGTTATATTTAATTATATATTTTTCTATATTTATTTCTATATTTATTTATCTCCCCCATAGTTATAGTTATTTTATTTGGGAATGAGTGACCATTTTTAAAATGATCAAAATGTATATTACAATTTAATATTTTGAAAAAAATATATTATACAGCAATATTTACCCAAATATACTTTTTTGCGATATATGAAAACTGCCACACATTTTGAGCAAATGCAAAGGAATCATTAAAAAAAAAAAAAAAAAATTAAAATCTATATGCAGTTTAATATTTGAAAATATATAATTGAAATAGATAAAAGAATGATATTAAATATTAGATACAAATATGAATAAATAATATGTATTCATATTATCATATTTATTAATATTACTAACATTTAATAATTTGTAATATATGTTGCTTTTTGTGTGAATATATATATATATTTTTTTTTTTTCTTTTTCAAAAACTATAGCATTCTTACATTTAGCTATGAAAAGGCAAATGATGCCTATGAATACAAATATGACTACAAGACATAAAGGACCAACTTTTTCCACTACAAAATATCTTTTAGTTATGCATTACCTCTAAATGCGTCCGTTCTTAACGTCTCCCATAGCGCCCCAAACATCAAACAGAAAGACGTCAGGAAAGCCGAAGTCGCCCAGAACGGAGTCGAGCGCCTCGGCGAAATCATCTGGGTTCTTCTTGTTCTTCCCGGCTTCCACGATGGTAGTCGCTGTAGGACACAAATGAGACGCAAAATCAAATTGGCAATGTATGCTCTGCAGTGAATGGGTGCCGCCAGAATGAGAGTCTGATAAAACATCACAGTAATCCACACCACTCCAGTCCATCAGTTAACATCTGAAGAAGACACAACAAAAAGTCCATAATCAAGTGCCTGATCTGTGTAGATTTCTCTCCTGATTCAGACCAGACCACTTTTTCACTGTAGGAAGCCTTATTATGGATGATGGAGTTGGATATTAATTAAAAATGTCTTAATGATGATTTAGTTTCAGTTTTTGTCATCTCTGATGAATAACTGGATTATTGTGGTGTTTTTATCAACTCTCATTCTGACGGCACCCATTCACTGCAACTATTGCTGAAACACTGATGGAATCCCTATATACGGTACTTCACGGATGGCCTAGGGTGAGCTCATTTTTAGCACATTGTCATTTTTGAGTGAACTGTTCCATTAATTAGTATTTTTTGGAAGGATCTAATCCCATGGGCCACAAATCGCTTTCCCTAATGCTCATGAATTCTTGAGAGTCTGGCAGGCCTTTTACGGTAAGGTTCTCACCGAGCTCGAGGTCTCGGATCCCCATGTAACTCTCCAGCAGGTCGTCGACCTTCTTGATGACCTTGTCCTCGAACTCACTGGGCTGTTGGAAGACAGACGGTTGGAGATGAGATGGAGAGCAAGCTTAATTTCCAAAAGGCCTGGGATTTGAACCCTGACTCACGATTTCCTCCAGAGTAGCCGATCCTTTGGAGCGCAGCCGCAGCGTCTCTTTCCCGCTCACCATTTTGCCCTCGCTGGACTTTGGTGCTCGCGTCCTTTGGCCTATCATATCTGATCGACACGAACACACACACACACACACACACACTTTCAACTGCTTGGGCACATAAGACATTGGTCATCTGGACAGAAAACCAGGAAAACAGATTGAAAACAGCCATTGATGAAAGAAATTCCAGACTTTGGTTTCCTGTTTATTTCTGAGAAATGGTGCGACTCATATCCGCTTTGGGATTACTGGAAATGTAATCCTATTTTACTATTATATAATTTTAGTTTAAAAGGAACAAAAATTTATAAAATGACGTGGCTACTTGCTAAGCTAACATAACTGAAGCTATTTCAAGAGGCGATATTGTTTAAATATAAAATGCTAGAAAAGGTGAACTAAACTATAGTCACGCTGCTGAAAATAGCCAGGAATCCGCGAGCTTAGCGGGCTACAGCATTAGCAGCCAGTGGCGGACATTCTTCCTTTGATCTTCTGTGTAGAAGGGAATTGAGCGCGCGCTCGGGAGCGTAATTACCCGCGCTTCTCTCACAAAGGCTAATCCATCACTCTAAAACATCCAATTAGCTAATGCTATAATGATAATCAAAGGCCTTTCGATTATTAACGGCAGTAATTGGCTGTCGCAGGCAGCAGAGGCTCGCTCTGCGTTTGCTCAGTCTGCCGAGCGTGGAGAGCTGTTTGTTTCTCTGTGGGATGAACGCACAACGCTAATTATTAGCATTTATTGCTTTGAGTCTAATTACTCAGACCTGCGCGCGGGGCAATTAGCAGCTCGTTTATGGAGGTTAGTAGTTCATGAACACCCGGATCAGAAGCACTCTACCTGCTTTCTCAAACGTATCATAGCATCTCTACCACATTCTACACCGCTACAAATCATAACGAGTTTAAAACTACTATAAATAATAAATAATATTCTTAAATATGAAGAGATCAAGCAACTGATTAATGAATTCATACAAATTTCACAAAAAGCTTATGGAAGTAATTATAACATAATTCAGAAACTAAAACGAGTTGTTGTTTTTGTCCCTTCTGAGAGACATTTATTTACTTGTTTCGTAATTTTTATATTCAACTGATCGATTTTTCATTGGAATAAAATTGAAAAAAATAACTAAATTTGTATATGTAAACTTCATTTCTTTGTTCTTTGTTTTGTTCTGATCTGAATCAAATGACTCACAAACACATGATTCCGAAGTCCCGATCTGAATCGAATGATTCACGAACACACTCCGAAGTCTTGATCTGAATCAAATGACTCACAAACACATGATTCACGAACACATGATTCCGAAGTCCCGATCTTAATCAAATGATTCACAAACACACTCCGAAGTCTTGATCTGAATCAAATGATTCACACTCCGAAGTCTTGATCTGAATCAAATGATTCACACACCGAAGTCTTGATCTGAATCAAATGATTCACACTCCGAAGTCTTGATCTGAATCAAATGATTCACACTCCGAAGTCTTGA
>JAUMHI010000068.1:1162124-1184739 GCA_032359435.1 Enteromius unitaeniatus | reverse complement strand
GCTTGAGTTTGTGCCAAGTTAAACCACTTGATGTAAATATTTTGTGGTTAAAAGTTTCTGTGTTATCAGAATGACATACTATCACTGATTTACATGTTTTTCCATATTTTGTATTTTATTGTATTTTATATATATATATATTATTAGAACAACTATTTTTTTTTTCTGCCTGCAAAATCATTCATACATTACTGAACAACACTAATGCTGATAATAAGTGAAGTCTAATTTTTATATTTTATTTAATGATTTAAGAATATTTTATATTTGAATTAATTTTTTATTAGTGGTACTAATTTTTTTACTTTTTGATATTTTATTTGCGTTAATAAAAATGCAACTTAATATACAGTATATTTCTTTATATAAGAAATATATGTATACATCTTATTTTTATTTAAGTCACAAAAAAAACGTTCACGTCTTGTCACTGTATGCAAATCACATGATAGATCATGCATTACTTCCTGGTATTGCTGCTGCTTTTGAAACATCTAGGAAGCTTCATTTCATGCCACGTTTGCCTCGAAAAGTTGCGGATATGATATGAATATGTTTGTGTGTCATGTGCATGAATTTGCTTTCATATCCAAAGGCTTAGAGACGTCTAATTCAGTGGCTGCTAGCTTCCTTGTGTTGTCATGCTTTTGTTTTCTGGCGTTGTAAAAGCGTCCCCTCCCCCGCAGATGAGCTCAGGAATGTTTCCGTGGCATTTGAGTTATTCGTAAATGTTAAGTCCATCTTAGCTGGACATTACAGAGGAAGACATTCCCTTGAACGCCTGCTCGGTGTGTTTATTACATTTATATCTCAGCCAGTTCATTAAATTAAATAAATACTTTAAAAACATTTCAACAAATTTTCAATTAAAATATTAAAAGAATTATAAATCAAATATTTTCCATATTGAGTTTGCGATTAATTAAATTTTTTTTTTTTGTATTTTTCTTATACAGCCTTAATAATAATAATAATTTAAGAAAAGATAAAGGGACAAATACATTTATTTATTTAAAGTATTTAAATTTATTATAAAATGTTATATAATATTATAAATATATCTGCCGTTTCCATGCGTAAAAGGAAAAAAAGATGCCTTTAAAAAAAAATATATATATATATATATATATATATATATATATATATAAGGAATTAATTTATATTATTAGTGATTTGAAAGCAATTCATATTGGTCATACTGCGCATACCTGGTGATATGATATAAGTGTTTTTATGGTGCGTCACGTGCTGTCTTTTAACCTATTTTTCAGCAAGTCACACCTTTGTCCTTGAGTCGTAAAAGTAATGACTCTGAATGCTGGGAAAAGGTGATGTTTGCTTCTCAGCAGCTGTGCTTAGCATGTAGCCACCAAAGACAAAGACATTTCAGGCACTCAAATTACCCCAAAAAACCCAGAGACGAATGAGGAAGTGACCCGCGGCTACTTCAACTTCCTCTCAGGTGAAGAATTACAGCGATTCAAGCCTTCACTTCCAAACAATCCTCACCTTTTTCACAGTGAACCCCTTCGCTTTCGCTTCTTTTCAAAAGCTGCTGCGTTTCTCTGCATGTTTTGACCTGCAGGTGTTCCATTACATCAGCAAGCCTCAGTCACACCATCTGAGGTCTCCGCCCACTCTCATTTGCATACAAGACAAGCGGCCGCTCCCATTGGAACACAACCGCAGACTGGAACTCTGTCCTTGGCCCCGCCTCCCTCATTTGCATACAGCGGAATTGAGCTGCTCCCATTAGTGCAACCACATCCCAGAGCTGTGTCCAAGCCCTGCCCCCTCATGTTACAGAGGGAGGCATCAGTAGCACAGCCGCCGACCGGAGCTGTTTTTTTACACACACTCAGCATCTACACTCTAACTAGCTTCTGGCCCAAGTATCAGACTCCGGCGTTATGGCTTGAGGCCAGTTTCGTACACTTTTAAGGATGAACCGTTCGTTGAGTTTACGATTATCCCGCAGGAATGGACATAATATCTACAGGTATGGTGGAATAGCACTTTCTATGTCACTGGAGTAGGTTTCCATTGGAAAGGCTGCTTTCGGTGTGTATTTGTTGACATTTATTTGTCACTTCCAAGTGAAAATTGGTGCAGAGTTTCCTTTAGAGCTTGTTTTTCAGTCTGTGGTGTTTATTCTCAAGTTTTTACTGCTGTGGTTGGGTAACGGAGGTCGGAGTGAAGTGCCGTTGAAGTGTTTTATAATATATTTGCTTTGAGCCAGTTTAACCATTACACTCCTATCATTGCCTGAGAGAAACTCGTAAAGCTGCACTGTTTGCTTGATCTGATGTCATTATTCCTGGCATTGACCTCATTAAATGCGCAAAAGGCTATGTATTGCGCATCTATTTTGTGTTTTATAAGCGCTGGCATGGCCTCGTAAACCTGGGCACTGTTTAAGGGTGAAGTTGAGAGGTGCGGGCGTCAGTTATGAGGCTGACAGTGGTGTTGCAATGTTTTCACAGCTATGCGGTGGACGCCGGGACGATTCCCGCCAAGGCCAAGAAGGGCCGGACGAAAGCCAAGCTGGGAAGCAGGAAAGCGTTCAGTCTGGAGGAGAGTCAGCTGGAGGTTCAGCAGCAGACCAAGAGCCTGAGCCGGCAGGTCCCGCCCAGGTACCACCTTTGCTTTGTGTTGCTTTAAACCTGTTCTGCTGCTGGACAGCCTAGCGATTACTGTCGAAACAACACTGTTAACTGTCACCAAACTGGATATGAATGGGTGGATAATTAAAATTAATATTTTATTGTTCAGTTACTTTTTAAACGGCGCCTTCAATATCTAAGATGTGTTCATGTTCAAATATTCTTTATACAACTTATAATTGTATTTATTATATTTCTTTCTTATATTTAAAAATATTTCTTTTCATTTTAGGCCTTTACCTATATCTAAAATGTTGTTTTCATACGTAAAACATTTCCTCTTTTTTTTCAGTACGACAAACACATTTAATTAAATTTTTAGTTTAAGTATTATAGATATATATATATATATATATATATTTTAATGCATTTGTTTTCCTTAACAAATTACATTTAATATAAAATATATTTGTATTTTAACATATAAAGAGCTAAATATATATAAAACATAAACATATTTTTAAGGTACACTCAAATAAATTTGAAAGACTTTAAAAATGTAAATACTGTTTACAGTTATAATGTTTGTCACTGTTTATTAATACATTAAAAAGAATCTTATGAAAATGTTTTTTTTTTTATGTTTTGTTAAAGTCTTACAAAATAATGTAGTAATTTATATTACAAATAAATATTAAGTTAACTTTAAAATATATTTACATTTTAAAAAAAATAAATAAATTAAAAAAAAAAATATATATATATATATATAATAAAAAAAAATCTTTTTATAATTTTTTTTTTTTATTACTTCATTGTACCTTTTATTCATGTAAAATGTTTTTTTTTTCCCGGCAGGTCTCACACTCTTGATGTGGACAGACCTCTGGAGAGAAGTGACAGCCTCAACTCAAGAAGTGTAAGAAGACTTTCTCTTGGCCTCTTCAACTTTTATATTTTCATATTTTATATTTTATTTTTTCATAAATAAAACCTTTCTAATGCTTGTTTCCTTTCTTCTTCCTCTCAGAGTTTTATGAAGCACAATAAAACATTCCACAAACTCTTCCCTGAAGTCCCGGAGACTGAAGACCTGCTGCACGGTGAGACTCTTGTGATCATGTTTGTGTCCCGAGGTGTGTGTGAAACACAGCGGCAGCGGCGTCACGCGTGTTTTCTGTGTGTTTGCAGCTTACGTGTGTGCACTGCAGAAGGAAGTGCCTTACCACGGCCGTCTGTACATCACCGACAGCAGCCTGTGCTTCTTCTCCTCCGTGCTGCTCAAAGACACCAAGGTAAGAGCCGCCCGGTGCACACACACTCTCTCAGAGCTGTCCTCTGACCCCAGGCTAATGTGTGTGTGTGTGTGTGTGTGTGTGTCAGGTGATCGTTCCTGTCTCCAGCGTGACTGTCCTGAAGAAGCAGAACACAGCACTGCTCGTGCCAAACGCCATCTCAGTCCGCACCACAGACGGAGAGAAGGTCAGTGCCTCTGACACTGTTAAACACTTTGTCCTCCCAAAAATATGTTTTCAATTACTAATGCAGCGGATTAATGCAAATAAATAAATACTTTTTTTTTTGTAGTTTTTTTGTGAAACATACTGATTTATACTAATTATTTGAAGAAAATAATTTTTCAAATATTTTTACATTTTTAATGTTTTTATTAATAAATGTGTGTGTGTGTGTTTTTTTTTTAAGTGTTAAAAAACATACTGATTGGTGAATTTAATTAATCAGTTAATGTTAATTATTAACTTTTTTTTTTTTGAGTATTTGAGTTTTTTTCTTTCAACTTACCAGTTAACACTTAATTTAAATGTAATTAATAAAAATAATTCTATATGCATTTGTGAAACATACTGATTAATTAATAAATAATTTTTAGTAAAATGTACTCAATGCTATAATTACTAAAAAAATTAAAAATAGTTTTATAAAGAATTATTTATCAAGGACGGAATTAAACAAAAAATGTTTCATTTAATACTTTTTTGTTAATAAAAGGCAAAGCTTAATTTTTTTTTAAGAAATTCTTGACACTTATTTTTATTTACAGATCATAAAATGATCTTTTGTCTTTCATTTTGAGATTTACTTGTATTGAAATGTTTTTTTCTGTATATTCCTATAATTGCTACTGTAATCTGTAAGTGTAATGTAATGAACGATTCTCTATATCCTGTGTCTGCTGCAGTATTTATTCGTGTCTCTGCGGAACCGAGAAAGCTGCTATAAGCTGCTGCGCTCCGTGTGTCCTCAGCTGGAGGTGAGTGTTAGCTAGCGTCATTTCACCGCCGTTCGTGTGTGTTTAGCTCAAGGCTGACGCATCTCTTCTCCCGCTCTCGACAGGACGGAAGCCCCAACAGCAGCCCTCTCTTCTCGTCGGCCGAGAACAGCTTCGATCAGGCCAAGCTGGTGGTAAGAAAGCGTTTGTGAGGCTCGTCTGCGCCGACCTGCGCTAACGCTAATGCTAACCCTCTCGCTCTCTCCCCGCAGAACTCCAGCCAGTCCAGCCTGGACGACTCGTACGAGCTTCCTCCTCCGGTCGATCCGTCCGCGGCGAGACTCGCTCCAGGTTGGTAAAAGCGCCGCTGAGCTCCTCCCAGACTCTGAGATACAGGCGTCTCTAAAAGACTGTGTCTGCTTCTGTTTCAGAAAACACTGCGATCAAAAGCCCTCTGCAGACGGTGGACGAGAGCTCGAGCGAGGAATACACCGGTACGACACGCACACATTCCAGCCGCTCTCTGTGACAATGCGCTTGATAGGCTGACGCTGATTCTGCTTCCTCTCTCCACAGGAAGTTCGTGGGTTTGGAACGTGACGGATCGAGCGCGCTCTCTCCTCATCCAAAGAGAAATCAGCAACCTCAACACTCTGCTGCTCATCTACCTGATCCTGTGAGTGTTTCACAGTAATATTTACCAAATAGATCCACCAAAATATTGACACAAGATTGCATTTCTAAAGAAGTATGTTAAAAAGTGTTATACAAATATTTTAAGAGATGCATTTATAAAGTGTTTTCCTAAAAGTAAGTTATAAAATATGATAACATTTGCTAAACAAATAATAGATGGAATATTTAATTTACTAAAATATTATTAAAAAAATATGAATTATATAATATATAAATATTATTGATGTATGTGTGTACACTAAATGCCAACATTAAATGACTATTATACCTTTATTTATTTATATATATATATATATATAATTTAATGTTAGCATTTAGTGTATACATAATTAAAAAAAAAAAATTATTATGTAATAACTTTTATACCAATAATTAGTAAATGAGTAAATAAATCCAAAATGCAAATATTTATTAAGAACATTTTATATAATAATTATAAAATGATTGCTAGAAATGTTCTGAAATTCTTAATTTATGAATGTTATAAACATTTAGTCATGAAAGTACTCATAAGTAACATTATATGTTTTTATAAATATCCCCACCAGCAGAAAATTACGAAGACGTACGAATATTGCGTACGAAAATATCTTATTTTTACTTATCTAACTTATCTTTAGCTACTTGTATTCTCTTATATGGAGGAGGTAAAGATGAAATTCAGCAGCACTATATATATATATATATATATATATATGCGTTACTGATGAAGAAAAGCAGGCTGGATGTGTGAAAGACGCACAGGGTTGCCAGGTTTTCACAAAAATCCACCCAATAGCAACTCAAAACTAGCTGATGGCTTTTCAAATACCTACCCGCCCCCATGGTTTTTTTCTTTTCTTTTGGCTTGGTTCCAGAAGTAAAATTCGTAGGAGCTAAATATCTTATCGTTATGGTATTTTCAACCCGCAGACATGAAAAACAATGCATTGTTAAAATATCCCAATCCCACTGAAAAAAAAGAAGACTTGGCAATCCTGAAGACAACTGATAAACCTTTTTAGGACACATCGAGTAGGAGAGCTAACTTCACTTAAACGAGCCAAGTTCTGCTGACATTATGGTCCATGAATCTCTAATAAACAATTCCTTGGCTGTGTATTTAGCTGGATATTTAGCTCCCAAGTGAACCTTAGTTCCCAGGATATCTTAAACAAAACTAGGCAGCAGATTATTTTTGAAGTAACATAGATTGCATGTGTTTTGTTTTCTTATGGGAACTAATGGCTCATTAGGTTTTGTTTTTATTTCTTATTTTATTATTTAATTTTAATTTTTTTTTTTTGTCTGGAGTTCTGTCTAAAGCTTAATGCTGGGCAATGATTAATCGCATCTAAAATAAAAGCTTTGTGTATATTTATGCATATTTAAATACACACCCACACATGTATATATTTAAGAAAATGTAATGTTTGTATATTAAATGTATTTATACATCGTATAATATATAAATAAAGACGTAATATAATTGATATATTACATGCATAATATGCACAGTATACACATATAAACAAAATAGTTTATTTTGGATGCAATTTAATTGCGATAAATTTTTGCCCAGCACGACTAAAAATACATGGAGGTTACTTCTATTATATTAGTGCATTTATTTTCATATGACGAAAAACTGTGTGGATGCACATGCCTTGCTTTTAAAATGACTTGCGTTAAACAATCATGTATTTCCAGTTCCTTCAGTATAGGCTGAAATATCAGTATAGCTTCATCCATCGTATTAGTGATGCATAATCACGAGCTCAGCGGTGAGATTTGTTTCAGCGTGACTATTATTTGTGGGTTGTCAGGCGAACGTGTCTCATCTTGCTGGTATGCAGCGATTAGTAGCTTGATGTGAGAGATGCCTTCGAGGCCTGATACCAAACCTGCATTTAGCTATACGCTGAGGTTTCGTTTTTTTGTTTCGTTTAGGGTGTTTCTGCTCTTGTTGTCGTCTGGCTATATCGGCCTGCGTATCGTGGCCTTAGAGGAGCAGCTGACGTCTCTCGGAGCACTTCCTGAATTCACCTTACAAAGCGGGTAAATACTGTCTGGTTACGTTGATATTTTGTGTGTAAAAACCTAAAGCAGAAGCAGATCATGTTATTAATTTTTATTGTTTTTTCAGGTACAAAGAAACGTAAGAGATCTCATCCATCAGAGCTTTGGAAAGAACCACCAAAACCCGTTTTTGAGGATCCACTACCCGCCCCCCCGGGAATGCTGGGAAGGACCTTTATTTGCACATGCACCAGCTACGAACTCTGCATCTTCGCCAAGAAAACCACCGCAGGGCACATGCTACCGGGTGCTGGTGTTGACAAAACGCGGGCATGTCTTCGCTCGCAGACGTTCGGTTTGTGTTTGCGCTGCTGCGACTCACCCTAAAACAACCAAAGACAACGGGTTTGTCTCGGAGGACCATTAAAGACGATCAAAACGAACTCCTTCTGTGGAAAAACATTTCATTGCATCGCCTTCGTTTGACCACTATTACAACCACCAAAAAAGATACAAAGAATTTTTATTTTCTTCTCAAGTTCCTTATTTTTTATTTCTGCTTTTTTCATCACGCTTTAGTTTATTTTCTTCCACTTTCTTTCTTTCTTACAATGGTTACGATTATCACTGGTTTCAGTTTAACGATAAAAAAAAGCTAAGCTATCTAACCAGCTCTTAGTCATTGCAGCGCATTTGGACCATTTTTACGATCATCAAAAGTTGTCGCAAATTACTTTGTCATATAAGTTTTTGCGATTATCATTTATTTTTGGTTCAGCAGTTTAAAAATAGCTAAGCTAGCTATTCAACTTTTACTCTTAACAGCGCCCTATTACAACAATCAAAAGATGTCGCAAATAACTATCATAAAAGGGGCTGTAATATTATTAGTGGTTTCGGTTAAGCGATAAAAAGAGCTAGCTAGCCAACTCATTGCAGCACCTTTGTTTAAATTAAGTTTCATCAAGCCATTCTTATTTTTGATGGCTAGCTTTATTTTGATCTTTCTGAAGGTTTCATTCTTCCTCGCAAATGTATTTTGTTTTCCTATAAGTGGTTGTGATATCCCTGGTTTAATTTTAACGATAAAAAAGAGCTAAGCTAGCTAGCCAACCCTTGCTCATTGCACCGCCTTCATTTTGTCACTTTTATGTCCATCAAAAAAAAAAAAGTCTTTAATAACGATGATGTATAAGGGATTGCAATTATTACTGGTTTTGGTTTAACGATTAAAATAAAAAAGAGCTAGCTAGCCAGCCCTTAGTGTTATTGTATGTATAGTCTATGCACAAGAAATGCTCAGATCAGGTATTTAACAAGTTTTTGTAACATTTCTTTTCTTTTTATACTTTAAGGAGACGAAGTAGTCTGACATGTTGGCCTTTTTCGTAATTTGAAAAAAAAAAAAAAAAAGAAAAAAAAGATTGTATTGTGCAAGAAGAGATGGATGTGGTATTGTTAAACGTCTGATTTGCGGCTAAAGCCAAGCATGCATGTTTGCGCAAACCCAAACGGAACATTTCCATTCAGGACTCATGACGAGAAGAATAACGATACTTGACGAAATTGACGTGGTCCAAAATATGCATGATTTTGTGTGTATGTGTTCGTATGTCGCAATATGTTCAAGAGATGAGAGACGTGTAGCCGTTCGAGTGCACTTTATAGTGTGGGGATGCTCTCCAGTCCTAAAGGGGGAGCTATATTAAGGTTCCAGGGCATTGGATGGTGCTAAGAACCTCTCGCTCAGGGCCGGGACTGACTCGCAATGCATCATGGGATTTCCACCCCGCAGTTTTGGTACCTTGGTCATCTGCTGGCGGACTCGCTCTGCTGGTTGCCGGTGGAATTGACACGGATGAACTCGGAGAATTTCTTGTACGAATGAATGCATGCTTTTTCCTAAATCGGAGATTACTTGTTGGACTGATCCGTTCAAATGGATTCGCACAACATTTCATCCAGTCGCGGGGAAGCCACAGCCTCAAAGTCCCCTGAGCGACTGCCTAATAACCACAATGCAAGAATCCCAACTTTATTAATTTGTTTATATTGCACTATTAGTGTTGTTGTTGTTTTTTTTTGTATCAATATGTCGTTAAACATCTTGTTTGATCTATTTATTGCCTAATGTTTAATTCAAAGTAGTCTCTGTGAGATTGACTTTGGCATTGTTTGAATAAATCAAGTGCTAAGGAAAATAGTGTCTCCATTGTTTATTCAGCTCTATAATTATCACGGCTGTTACAGGATGTCCCACTCTTATGTTGCAGGGGTCATTAATTTTGTTCATTGAACAAGCACTTGTTTTCTGTTTCTAAAATATGCAAAGTTAGAAATAAGAGTGAAACTGCATTGGGTATAACAGCAGCATCACTAATATTAATCGACATTAATGCTACGTTTATAGTTTTAGATCTATTTTATGTCTCTTGATGCTGACTACTGCTCATGGTAAAACCTTACACTTAATATTTCAGCACAGCATGCAATAACTTGTGTGGTATGTGTTTGAATCGCTAAAAAGAATCGAATCTGAGTCGCTGGCTTTACAGCATAAAAAGATCCGAGTCTTTCGTTCAGGATTCATGCATTAATAGTTTTGTGCTGATCAGTTGGTGTTATTTTATGTTATTTTTTTTATGGGCGGACATGCAGTTTAATCTAATTTATGTCCTCATAATATGCCCAAACTAACATAAACGTCTTCATGCACTAAAAAAAAACTGATTTGCATGTTAATATGGTAAGTTTTTAGGCATCTGGAGATGCAAACAAATGGAAAAAAAACCTAGAGGAAATTGAGAACACGTGTAACCACTGCATGTGTGTGTGTGTGTGTGTGGATGCAGACGCCTTCTAGCAGAAAGCACAGCAGGACGAAGATCATGCCATAACAGAAAAGCGTGTTTATGTAATCAGATCGACATATCTAGGGATATTTGCAAAAGCGTGGCGCATTTATCTCTTCAGTCTGGGAAGGACAATGCATGTTGGTGCATGACCCGTTATTTAGGACCTATAAAGGCTTACAATTTAGCAGTTTTTGCAGATTTCATTAGGAACAAACGACTGCAGTGCTCGTGAAAAGGTATGAGAGTTTGCTGATCTTTTCTTTCTTTTGTTGTATGAGTTTGACTGTTTAAATAAGACGTTTTTCTGAAGGTTAAATAGAAAGTGTATATGCTTTAATGCAGTTCAAGAGTTAATGGTGTTCTTTGCTCTTCTAACACAAGGCTAAGCATCATGAACAGCTGCATGACTTTCAAACACTTAAAAATAAGAGTGCTTTGCTATTAATGGCATGCGTTATGCAATGGAAACCCAGTAAATGCGACTTTTTTCTTTTCTTTCTTTTTTCTGCTTATCAGGATCGCATCGTATAAACTTTAGAGCAGTCTTTTGAGATAAAGTCAGAATTGCTGGATATAGACTCTTAGGCGCGGTTTCCCAGCAGGATTTAGATTAGGCCAAGAGGAAAGGGAAAGGACACCTTCGGGTTAGGAGTTTGATTGGGCCAGGACCATCCTAAGGGTTAAATAAGGTTTTTAAAATATCTCTGTGATTAAGTACAGCTTGTTCTTATTCCCAGATAGCAGGTTATGTGAGATACCTGCATATGTTTAAAGGCTTTCAGTTTCAACAACGGAAGTAAGTGTTTATGTTTCTGGATCTGAATCATTTCAGTTGTATTGCTGTCCAGGGAGGGTCAGATAGCTCTCAGATTTCATCAAAAATATCTGAAGTGTTGTTTTGAAGATGAACAAAGGTCTTACGGATTTGGAACGACATCAGGGTGAGTAGTTAACTTTGTGTGAACTAACCCTTTAATCAGGGTTCAGCAGATGGAAAGTCTTTCTGGAATACTCCGCTGGACTATGGAGTAATCTGATCTGAATTAGCACAACAGAGGTTTCCTATAAAACAAGGAACCAATAAAAAAGACTGCAAACTAAAAAAGTAACGTAACGAGAGAAAACGTTAAGTGTTTAAGAAAGCAAACTGTAAAATTCAACAGGAGTCGAATAAAAGAGAAGGAATGCCTAGAAATCTGTTTTTGTGATAAATTCTTGTCGTTCTTTTCAGTTTTATTTTTATTTAAGATGTTAAACGTAAGGCAGCGATTTTATTGAAAGAGAGAGGCATGGTCAGAATTGGCAGCCTAAGAAAATATGATCAAAGTAGATATATAGAATTTGTAGAAAATAGAAAATAAAGTAGAAAATAATTTGATCTTTCCCATTAAAAAATAATAATAAAAAACACAAACAAATGTATAATTCTGTCATACACATTGGCCACAATTATTTTTCATCTTAGAAATCTGGCAATTTTTAAAAAAAATCTATATTCCCATAACATATTAAGTCAAGAAAATAGAATATAAAAAATAAATAATAATAATAAAAAAGAGCATTTCAGTTTCCACCATTAGAGCAATACATAGCTCCAAACTACTTATTTGTTAATCAACAGGAAATGCCAACAGTATATTGTTTATGTCTGTACTGACTTACAAGATAATTTAAGTGGCCTAAGATTCTTCTAGGATCACAAGGTCATCACAAAAATAGGGCCCCCATAGTTCCCAGGAACCTGATCTGAACCCTATAAATTGAATAAGATAATATATCATCGTAGAGCTGGAATCTGAAGGGTCTGGAGAGACTCCGGAGAGACTCTGGAGAGATGAAAGAATCTTGGATCTCTCTCTTTTTTTTATCCAAACTCATCAGGCATTGTAGAACAGACTCATTAATGTTAATCTGGTGAAAAGAGGTTGAAAAAAATAATCATTAATTGCCATTTATTTTGGCTGGTGTGTATTAGAGAAAAGTGTTCTTATATTTCTTCAATACTCTTCTCAGTTTCATTCATATTTCGTATTTTCCCTTCTGATTTATTTCAGTAAAAATTGCAGGGTTTTATGTTTTTTTTGTTTATATTCTTGAATAAAAAGATTGTGAGGGAAAAAGTGAGAATTGCAAGAAAGTCAGAATTGTGAGGCATTAACATGTAAGTCCGACTTGCAAGATATAAACTGTGAGAAAAGTGCATTTCAACATATAAACTCGCAACTGTGAGGGGTAAAAGTGAGAATTGGAAGATCATAATTGCAAGAAATTCATAATTTTGAAATATAAACTCACAATTGGTAAGGACAAAAGTCTGAATTGTAAGATATAAACTCACAATTGTGAGAAAGTCAGAAAATCGTTATTGAGAGGTATAAACTAGAAATTGTGAGGCAAAAGTCATAATTGTGAGACAGAAACTTGCAATTGTGAGAAAATCTGAATTGTGGTAAAATTATAATTGTAAGAAAGAAACTTGCAATTATAGTCTAGTTTCCATCCAGAATTTGAGTAAAAAATGTTTGCAAAATTTGCTGTCTCCAGCCTGTTTCCATCCAACTGGCCTTTTACAGATAAAAATGTGTGCGTACGTCATCCTTAAAAAAAACAATTGCCAAAACAGTGTATGGCTAAAAAAATTGCCCTTAAGCTGTTTCCATACATTTCAACTTTTGCACAAATCATATGCAAATAGTCTGTTCTTAATGCATTTGAAAAAAAGATTATGCTAAATTACAAGTAAATAAAATTTGAATTGATACGTGGTTGTAACCCATTAAAAATAGCTTAATTTTTTTCCAGGGATTCATTTTATACGTGCAAAAAGCAGCATAAACAGAACATGAGGATTCACATCACATTGTGTGATCAGAGAAAAACATAAGGTATAAAAGAAAAAAAGGCCCATATTCCAAATATATATATTTTTGTAAATAAATAATAAATTAACAAAACGAAAGAAGAAAAAGCTGCAGCATATATACAGAATATCAGTTAATTTTTGTGATGCACTTCTGAAAGCAGCATCCTATTTTTTACAAAAGCTTGACTGTTTTTATTGTAAATGTAAAATAAATATTTAGAATAATTTTAAACAATGTCTTATTCTTGAATGAGTATAGTAAGCTGTTTCCACTTTTATAAGGTGAAAGAAATCAATTGATCCTGTCGGCATGCCATAGATTAGATGCAATAATATGAATATTATTTAATGCGCTTTTGAACTAGGCTAAGGTGCTTTGTTACGGGCACCACCACGAACACGCTGTCTATAGACTAATTCTGTCATGTGACTCAGCATTTATTTGCGTTAAAGCCTTTCTTCTATGTTTCCGAACAATGTTTTGCGACATTTCAAGTATCGATATAGTATTTATGCGCTAAAATTAAACAGAAAAATACTGTGTCGACATTTACAAAACTCTAATGATAATTTGCATTTCCATTAGCTATCTCGGTAAAAAATTTGTAGCGCTAAATATTTTTTCGCAAAAATGCCTTGGATGGAAACTTGACTTATGAGGAAAAAGTCAGAATTGTGAGATTTGCAAATTTAAATGGGAGTCAGAATTTTGAGAAAATTGTAATTGATAGATATAAACTTGAAATTGTGAGGAAAAAAGTAACACTTGTGAGAAAGTCAGATTTGCGGTACAATTCTAATTATGAGATATAAACTTGCAGTTATTAGGAAAAAGTGAGAATTGCAAGTTTATATCTCAATATTGTGACTTTATTTCTCTCAAATGTGACTTTTTTTCTCACAATTGCAGGTTTATATCTAACAACTCTGACTTTCTCGCAATTGCTTTGGTTTGGCAAAATTTGGTTTGCTACCATCCCTTTTCCTTTCCTGCAGGTTCAAGATGTCCAACTGCACCCTCCGAATCTCTTCCACAGTCGAGGACCTACAAACAGCCACTTCCATTCCCACCTTCATTTTCGGGGTGCTGGGGAACATTTACGTCTTGGTGATGTTCTGCCGCCTTCCCAGAGCGAAATGGACCTACATGAATGTCTACATCACCAACATGGCCGTCGCCGACTGCGCTCTGCTGATGTTCCTGCCCGTTAAGATTCATTACTACAGCAGGCCATTGGACAATAATTTGAAGGGGCTGTGTAATTTTGTTTTGTGGGTTATTTACGTCAACATGTACGTGAGCATCTTCAACATCACGGCCATAAGCGTGGTGCGGTACGTGGCCATCAAGTATCCCATGAAGGCCAGGGTTATCTTCTCTTGCAGGAACGCTCTGCTGGTTTGCGGGCTCATATGGTTCACCATTTGCTCCATCAGCCCGGTTTACTTCATTAAGGACTCCAGTAACGACAAGACCATGTGCTTCCAGAGGGTCAAGGGGACATTGTCATTGCATTTTGTTTTGTTGTTGGTCATCATCGGATTCCTCGTGCCGTTCCTCATCATGCTGTTTTGCTCCATTAATGTTGTTTGTGCTTTAAGGAAACAGCTGGACGTTGGAACGCGTTCTGAGAAGATCCAGTGCATGTTTATCATTGTGGCCAATTTAGTTGTTTTCGTGGTATGCTTTCTCCCCATCCACTTGGGTTACCTCGTTAAACACCTTGTGCAAAACCAGTACGAAAACACTGAAGATAGCGAAAGCTGCAACTATAAACTTCTCGCGCACAACTTCCTGCACATTGCTTTTTGCATTTCCAATATGAACTGCGGTTTGGACTGCTTTAGCTATTTTTTCGCAACCAAAACGTCCTGGAATATGTGCTGCATGAAGGGCACTAACAGTAAAGAAGATGATTACAACACGGTTTCGGATACTGTTAGTACACCTACATAATTGTTTGGACAGGGTTTTGTTTTATTATGTGGATTACAAATATGATATTACATTTTTACAACAATTCAAAAACAAGAAGTTAATTAAGAGATTTACATTTTTGAAACAATATTCCCTCTTTTTGCGCTATTTTGACAACAAAAAATAATTCCAAACACAGCCACATCGTTATTTTGCATCTCTGAGGGGAGGAGTTCAGTTGCAAAGACACTTATTTACAGCATCTTTTATTATTTACATAAATATCAAAAATCGGTATTCAAAAGACACTGGACACTGGTAAGATACCAGCACAAAAATGCACTCTGCAAAATATCGTCTAATTACCGTTATCACTACAAATATAACAGAAAATATCAAATATATATATATATATTTCTATCAATGTACACACTGTGCTTATAAACAAGGGTTACAGTATTAAACAAGGCTTTTGCATGATCAAAAAAACTATGAATGTATCTTAATCTGTCTAGTAATAAACGCTTATATTTGTACTCTGAAAGTCTTGAGCTCAATGGTCCTTTCGTGATCTCCTTGTAGGATTTGTTTTTGAACATGTTGGCCGGTTCTGAGAATGACTAACTACGGTTTTCCAAAACAAACCTTAGTTTTCCAACTGGCATTGCAGTGAACCATGAGTGTAACTGGAGCCCATTGCTGGAAATGAGCCTCAATACCTACTTTATATAACTGAAAAACATTGAAAACACAATGATTAGAGTCACTAACAACTAAGCATCAGGCACTTTTGGAACATGATGGTCGGTGCTTCCAGTTATTGAATCAAACAGACTTGGTAAGTGAACAATTGTTTATTGATTTGGTGGAAAACATGTGTTTGACGTGGAATCAAAAGGTTTATCTGACAAAAAAGAAATGATCAGCATCAAATCGAAACATTCAGTGAAAATGCATTTTGAATTAAGTAAGGAATAATTTAAACAAACTCTATAACTCTCTGAAATGAACAGCATTTCATGGTGATCGTTGTAATGGTCTTAAAGTAGGCTATATTCCGAAAGTGATTCACATGGGGGTCGTAAATCACTCGACTGTGTGTTTGTGACACGGAAGCAGGCACAGAAGGTAATCAAACAGAAGATCTGACTCTAACAGCAGCGAACATGAACGCTTTTGTTTCATCCGAGCTGAAGTGATTCGATCAAAACTCCTGTATGCAAACACAAGAAATATATTACGCGCTCAAACGAATCGGTTCATTTGAACGAACTGTTCGAACAAACAGGTTTGTTGGCTACCAAAGCCGGTGATGAACACGCAAGACGAAGGTCGTTTATCTGCTCTGTCGATCCTCCAAAGACAGCATGTGAAATCCGCCTCGGTGCATGAAATATATCTGTGTTTAATGCACAGCATTTATGTAAAGTTATTACTCGCGCGCGTTTGTTTTTGAAGAATATCATGTTTACCTGTTATTAGGCTTTCTCCACCGGTAGAGGAACAGACCTGCTCTTTCCCCCTCTGGGCATGTGAGTGAAAAAGGTAAGTGTTTCGGGGGTAAACGTGACATTTCACATTTTTCGAGTTGTCTCTCGAGTTTCTTAATGTTGGTTTCAGTCTCATATTTTTCTTTCTTTATTATGTTGTGTGTGTGTTGGACTTCTCTTCACAATATCCGCGTTTTCTACAGCCTAGCCTACTACTTTTTTTTCATTCTAATAAAAAGTGAAGCAGTTATCTTCGTTTTGGATGGTAATGTAATATTTTCCGTGACGCTGAATCTCTCGCACACAGGCTACATCTATCAACTTAATCAAATGAAATGTATATTTAGAAAGCAAACCCAGATAGCACAGCAAGATATGTTAAAGATCTCTTGATCTGGAAAGCATCTGCTGTCTACAAACAGCTGACAGACACAGTTTTATATTCATTCTAAATCAAAAACATCTTCAAGACATCTAAAAGGACGTCCAGCAAACAACATAAATAATAGTCTTGCAGATGGAAATGCAGACCTCAAATAGTGCTGTCAGGGAACTACAATATAGAATATAGATTACAAAGATCTAGGATTTAACGCTGTTTCTGGTGCCAAGTTGTAAAACCAGTTGATGTCATTTGAAACTCTGGGAACAAACTGAGCAGCAGCTCATGTCTTTAGAGAAAAAAAAAGGATAGAAGATAAAATAAGGAAATTGCTTGTTTGATAGCATATGGCAACTTCAATGTGTAATATCTATTTATCTATCTATCTTACAAATGTGAGTGAATATATATAAAAAATATTTTCCCCATTATGCTTTGGGAGATTTTTACTTTAACGTCATAGCAATGCTGTTTATTAACTTAACTCTCTCTCTCTATAATTTCTTTATTAAATAAAAAATGCCCTTAAAATGTAACTAAATTAAAGTTGATAAGAACTGAATTGAGTCAATATAATGCAAAAAGTGATACATTTTAAATGGCTATATATATAGATAATATTTTTTGTACGTTTTAAAATATCAAAATGTATTTGTAAGTAGTTTCATGATTTTCGTGTTTTTCATCAGTGCCTCATTTATTTTCATTCATTCAGTTTCATTGTACGTTGTAAACAATGACTTTTCAAAGCTCTTTGAAAGCTCTTTTTTGGTTTCGCTTCTCATCAAAATAATTTAGCCCATTTCTATAGATGAGATATATATACTTGTTTTAGCACACCAGGGAGACCAGGACATGAAATTGTCCAGTAATGACTTCCTGTTCCACAAAATTATAAATACAAGGAACACAAAGGCCACATTTCCTTAATCAGCTATCACAAGGAGTAAGATCAAAGAATGCAGTTCAGATGTGGAGATCAAGATTGTTGAGCTTCACAAAATAGAAATTGGCTGTAAGAAAAGATTTCCAACATCAGGACAATAACAGGAAGAAAATTGCATAGATTAGTTAAGTCTTGGGGTCAGACCTAAAAAACCCCATCAATCAGCACCTAGTGTACATCAACACATTTTATTCAGGAGGGCTTTGAGAAAAATTCTCCTCGGTCATCCAAAAACAAACTCATATATTCAGTTGTCAGACATGACTGGATCCTCAAAGACACTGTCTTCTACGGCCAGATGAAATAAAAAATAGCCATACCCACCAGATGGGTTTAGTACAAACGGATAATATCTACACCATGTCCGCGGGCTCTTTAATATTGTGGCCTGTTTTTCTTCTGGTGGTTCTGGACACTCGTTCAGATGCATTCAGGTCTGGACTGGGATGAAAAATCGGCCCTGATGGCCCACCTCCACATATAAGCCTACCACAATACAGCCTATATATCCCCCAAAGAAAACAAGCTATAATATATATATATATATATATATATATATATGAATCAAATAAATGCAGACTTGATTAACATAAAAAAACATCTTTAAAAAATATGACAAATTTCCAAACTTTTGATTTCTAGTGTATTTATATATAGAAAATATTTACATGTATATACATATATTCCTATATTTGATCATAGATAAATGGATTAAATACCTACAATATATAGAATATTAAAAATGAAAGAATGAAATCATCTAGGTTTGATTCCATTCATTTTCTATTTGAATTTCTGTCAGGTTGAAGATGTCTAACTGCACGCTGAACATGTCCGCGGGGGTCCAGCACTTCCAGCTGGCCATACTGATCCCCACCTTCATCCTCGGCGTCCCGGGAAACATTTACGTCTTAGTGATGTTCTGCCGCCGTCCCCGAACCGCCTGGACCTACATGAACATCTACATCACCAACATGGCCATCGCCGACTGCGTGGTGCTCGTGCTTCTTCCCGTGCGCATTGCGTCGTACTTCTGGGAAAGCTCGCAACTCTGGGACCAAACCAACAAGGAGCTGTGCTACGTCCTCGTCTCGGTTTATTACGTCAACATGTACGTCAGCATCTTCACGGTCACCGCGATAAGCGTCGTGCGCTATGTGGCCATCAAGTATCCGTTAAAAGCCCGGGAGATTTTATGCTGCAGGAACGCGCTGGTGGTGTGCGCGCTCATCTGGCTGGTCACGTGCTCGTTCAGTGCCGCGTTCCATCGCGTGGACGAGCCGGAGAAAAATAGCACGATTAAGTGCTTCCAGAAAAACAAAGAGAAGGAATTGCCGTTGTCCTTCATTTTGGTTCTTAACATCATTGGCTTCCTCGTGCCGTTCCTCATTATGCTCTTCTGCTCTGTTCGAGTCATCTTCAAGTTAAGGAAACAGCTGGAAATCGGCTCTCGCTCCGAGAAGATTCAGTGTATGTTTATCATCGCCACCAATCTGATCGTTTTCGTCGTGTGCTTTTTCCCCATCCACTTCGGCTTTTTCTTCAAGTATGTCACGCAGGCGCACAAGCACTCGTGTGACGCGCAGGTTTTGGCGCATAATTTCGTTCACGGCGCCATGTGCGTGTCCAGCATGAACTGCGTGCTCGACTGCTTCAGTTATTACTTTGCCACCAGAACATCGTGGAAACTGTGCAACTCCAAACAAAGTCATGAAGAGCGCGAGTGCAATTATAACAGTGTCGCGCAATGACCTCTGGGAAATTAGTTTTGTTTATTAAAACGTGTTTACATTTTGTAATGTATATTTTTTTCTTCGTCTTGGAGACGTTCTTCTACAGTTCTTCTGGACTGAGTCTGTCTCAGTTTGTTCTGTTTCGTCATGTGACTCCAGACAGACTGATGATGATCGGATCAGATCTCTGTGATGTAAACTGATATTTCGCTACCGCAAATAATGGAAATAACTGACTTAAAACCTTTTTTTTGTTTTTTTGGATAAAAATACTAGTGGCCTAAGACTATTGCACTGTAAATTAAATAATATTATAGATATAAAAATGTAGCATTGTTTGTTAAGAATAACATTTCACACTGGCATTCAATGTAGTTGTAGATTTGATATGAACAAATGCTTAAATCCATAATAGTGTAATTTTTAAATACATATGCTGTTTACTCTTTAATCTTATGACAAACATACGTAACAAATGAAAAAGGTAAACCAAGATTTTTATTTTTTATGTTTTTATTTTTGTTAAATATAAGTGGTATAATATGTATATAATATAATATGTAGACAAAGCTGCCAAAAATGTTAAAGTGTTGTATTATTCCAAGATTTTATTTTGTGCATCTTTAGAGAAACTACTTAAAAAGGGCAAATTGTAATTCAGGGTATTTGTGTGTGTTTTACATCAGTATTTGAAAAGCTTTACTGCTGTGTTTCTGTGTGTGTTTGATGTGGCTCTGATAATAAATCCTTCCTCATCTGAGCATGTTTTGTGTCTGAACACCATCTACTGGACAGATAGATCCTAACTCCTGAGCAGTAGTGCCAGTTTTTCTCAATTTTCTCTCTAAACTGTGAGTGCAAATGTCACATGTGAGTGTCAGATATTTATGGAATATACATGTGTGTAGAATAACTTTTCATGATTAAATGGATGGTTTTGAATGTGATGACTTACACAATGAAAAATGATTGAGAAGTTGTGAAGAGTTTGAGAGTTTAAGTGAGAACTGACTCAACACGCCAAGTTATGGTGTACTATAAGTTGTTGTACAAACTGTAGACCATTGTAATGACTGTTAGCACACATGGGCCAAAGCATCTGCAGTTTGCTCATATCAATAAGAAATTTCAATCTGATGTGAACAAGAAGCTGTTCAGAGATCTGAAATTATTGTTTCGAAAAAGAACGTCTTTATTCGAGAACTGAGCCAAAGCAAATGAGAAAAGCTGTAAAAATATAAAAATATTTAAAGCAGAAACATACATTTTAGGGGTTGCAGAATGTGAAATGCATCCGCAAGAAATTCTTTAAAATTGTCAATAAAGTGTAGCAGTGTTCATGAAGTAAAAACTGCTGGGTATAACAGCTAATATAATAGCTCACCTCCAGTGTACTGAGACGCTGCTCAGAGAAGGCCGGTGTCCTAAATATGAGAAATAATTCTTCAGTTAAAAGTTCCTCAAGTGTTGTGACAGCATTTATTTCTGAAAATCTGCATGCTTTACAGAAAGAAAGAAAGAAAAGGGGCATTTCTATACACATCTATTTGAGGTCTTAGCCATAAAACCAACTCAAAAGCAGCATTTTATATGATTTCTATTTCCAATTAATGAAAGACAAAGAGCTAATTAATCTTAAAAGTATTATCACGAAATGTATATGATTTGTATGTATTAAAATATATATTGTTATGTCTTAAAAATATATAACATTTTAAATAGAAAAAAACACTTGAACACAAAAAGTGATTAAAGCATCACATTATTATAAAATTATGGCGGGAACACAGATTACTCTTAGTAAAAAAAATCTATTAGTGGCACCTAAATATCGGCTTTAAAACCTCCTGAAAGCATGTTCTTGAAATATACTTTGTATTTTTCCTAGTAAGTATAACAACTAAGTAAAGGTAAGTAAGTATATATAAGTAAGTACACTATTGGTTTTTACAGTGTAGAAGTTCTTTAATGGTATTGTTAACATGTCTTCTTTCAAACAGTCCTAACCCTTCTATAAATGCTGTTACTTTTCCCAAAGTTCAGTCTGTGGGATATCATTTTTAGCTGAAGACAGAAGGGCTAGAGATAGCCAGCTAGATCTCTAACCCTCCCACTGGAGATCCTGTAATCTAAGATGATCCTGAGGAATGTTTTTCTAATGAAATGGACCGTTTGGTTCACACCTTTATAGACAAAGTAACATTACTTCTTTCACAGAATGACCAACTGACCTTTAACCTCTCAGGTCTTTCAGGGTTTCCTGGGGAGGAGAGGTATCCAAGAACATCATCCGGTTGTTTAAAGAGTTTATAATTTTACTAAATATTTAATTTTAAAATATAAATGCTGTTCTGAACTTTCTATTAATCAAAGAAGCCTGACAACAATTCTACTGTTTCAACATAATAATAAATGTTTTTGAGCAGCAAATAAGAATTTCAGAAGGATTTCTCAAGCATCCTGTGACTGGAGTAATGATGCTAAAAATGCTGCTTTAAAGTCACAGGAATAAAGTACATTTTTTTTTATATATATTCAAATAGAATATCTTCGCTGTGGGTGAAATCCTCACATCTCCAAAACCATTATTTTTCAGGAAATTAAAAAACAGCATATTTTTGAGAACATTGGTATTATACCTTATATTGCTATCATATACTTGGAGATACGAGATTACTGTGTCATTGAAATGAATAGAACTGACACAAACGGTAAAAATTATTAAAGATTTTTTGTTGTTGTTATTGGTTTGCATTTCATATACTGTATATTATTATGCATTACATTATTATATATATGTATGTATTTAAACAAATATATATAGTGTGACGGCCACCGATCAGCGTCGCCCTGGCAACAAACCAGCTACACCTGGAACTCATCTACCCGGGCCGATCGTTC
>JAUMHI010000068.1:1132982-1145958 GCA_032359435.1 Enteromius unitaeniatus | reverse complement strand
TATGTTATATACACTAAAAATCTATATAAAAATCTTTTGGGATTTTATGACATTTACAGTGGGGAGTGGTTATCTTGATAATCGATTAAATGGTTGATTACTTGTTTCATTAATTGGTTAAAAAAAAAAAAAACTAAACACTGTTTTTATTTATTTTATGTATTTTTTTTTATTAAAATTATTTGTTTTTATTTTTGTATTATTTATTTCTTTGCTTATTTTTTAAAATGAAACAATGTAAATATTATTTACAAAATATAAAAGAAAATGGATAAAATGTCCCAAAATATCGTCCAAATGAATTAAACTATATATATAATTCAAAAAGTAAAAGTCAGAAAAATAATATTGTTTTCTGTACATTTATTTTATTTATTTAATTATATTTGGAAATGGAGCATTTTATTGAACCTTTAGACAGTATATTATGTTCATATTTGTTGAGTTATACAAAAGATATAATAATTAGGGCTGTAGCGAACAATTATTTTGATAATTGATTATTCCGTTAAATGGGATAAAAAGTGTATAAATTATTTTAATAAATTAAAATGTATTTCATTTATTAATTTATTTAATTAGAAATAAAGTATTGTTATTATTAGTATTATTATATATTTTTTTGTTTTGGAAATGGAAGAGTTTATTGAACCTTTAATAAGAATAAGACATTTAATAAAGGTATAAGACGTTTTATTTTTGTATAAATTATTTCTTCACAACATAATCACTCTTAAAACACCTTTCATGGTCATGATCATGGAAACAGTGCCTGAGCTGGATCAAACTTTTCCTCTCTGTGATGAAATTCTGCTGCTGGTGTGAACAGTGCAGCAGATACTGACATAAAGTTACATGAATATCACAGGTGTTGCTGATTATTAACTGATATTTGGTCATCTTCAGGTCAAAAACAAGCAGCTGATGGACCTGCTGAGGCGTAAAGTGCGTCTTGCTCAGCCGTACGCTGGTGTTTTCCTGAAGAAGGATGATAAGTGAGTGATGGTGCAGCTTTGATTGTGTGGGGGTGGATCAGTGCTGACTCTGTGTGTGTGTTGTCAGTAACGAGTCTGATGTGGTGGAGAGTCTGGATGCGGTGTATCACACCGGGACGTTCGTGCAGATCCACGAGATGCAGGACCTCGGAGACAAACTGCGGATGATCGTGATGGGACACAGGAGGTGATGCTTTAAAAATTGTATTTGAGAAATTGTATTTAAATTCAAATGGATTTAAATTCCATGTTTCACCACGAAACATCTGAATATATATTTTCAATATTAATGTGAACCGTCTCGGTGTGCTGCTGGAGATGTGACTCTGACCTCTGACCTCTCTCAGGATCCGTATCAGTAAGCAGCTGGAGGTGCAGCCGGAGCCGGACGAGCAGCTGGAGGACGAGGTCGAGTCCAGAGCCACGCGGAGGAAGCAGAAGCGCACTCGTAAAGACTCGGCGTCGCTGGCCGAGGTGATGGAGGAGAAGGTGCAGGACGCTGAGTTTGTGGTGGAGGCTCTTCCTCTGCCTGGAGTCCTCATGGTGGAGGTGGACAACGTGGTCCATGACGACTTCCAGGTCACAGAAGAGGTCAAGGTCAGCGGCATTATTGGGGCTATTCATGCTTTAAGCATCTAGGATAGTGTAAGTGTTAGGATTAATTCAAGCACTCTGTTGGTTTAAACCAGGCCCTGACTGCAGAGATCGTCAAGACTATCCGGGACATTATCGCTCTGAACCCCTTGTACAGGTAAGACCGATCGAAGAGGATGTTCAGAACCGCATCTAAGGCACCGTTCGTGAACGCGTTTGTCTTCTAGAGAGTCCGTGCTGCAGATGATGCAGGCCGGTCAGAGAGTGGTGGACAATCCCATCTACCTGAGCGACATGGGGGCGGCGCTGACCGGGGCCGAATCGCAGGAGCTACAGGACGTCCTGGAGGAAACCGACGTATGTTAACCACCTCCGAAACAGCTTCTCTCGAACGCTAGTGCGCATCTAATGTTAAAAACCGTCTTTACAGATTCCCAAGCGGCTCTACAAAGCGCTGTCTCTGCTGAAGAAAGAGTACGAGCTGAGCAAGCTGCAGCAGAGGCTCGGCCGGGAGGTAAGGGAGCGAGCTCTTACTGCTCGTCCGTTCGGGTTTGCGTCCATTTGACGGCCGGTGGTTTCGCCACGCAGGTGGAGGAGAAGATCAAGCAGACGCACAGGAAGTACCTCCTCCAGGAGCAGCTAAAGATCATCAAGAAGGAGCTGGGCCTGGAGAAAGAGGACAAGGACGCCATCGAGGAGAAGTTCAGGGAGAGGCTGAAGGATCGCACCGTGCCTCAACACATCATGGACGTCATTAACGAGGAGCTGAACAAGCTGGGGCTGCTGGACAACCACTCCTCGGAGTTTAAGTAAGAGTATCTATTGGCTATATAATGTTTCTTCTTAATGTCCATGAAAGTTCTCCAGTACCCCAAACCAACTAGTGGACTTAGTAGACCACCACAGACCCACAACAGTTAAGTGGAGAAAACTCCAGCTTAAGGTGGTTTTATAGCTGCTCAATAGGTTGATCTATTGGGTTACAAGCTTGTGGACCTGGTAGACCACCTCAGTCCAGCAAGGAAGTTCACATAAAACCAGGTTGTACGTGATGGTTGTACATGGTTTCTAGTTGGTCTTTAGTTTCACCAAACTCTGGTAAAAGGTTCCTCCGTTGGACTAGTTGCTGGTGGACCTGGTAGACCACCTTAGAACCACGGAATAGTCAACAAAACTAGCTTACGTTGGTTGTTTTGCCTGGCCATTAGTTGCTCCAAGCTACTTTAGATGGTTGATTAGTTGGACTGGACCACCTTAGACCAGTAACAACATTGACAAAACCCTTGTATGTGGATTTTGTCTGATCATAAGCTGCATTAAATTGCTGATTAGTTGGACTACAAGTTGGTTGACCTGGTTTCGACCTGATAGACCACCTCTAGACCATGTTCCACAAAGTAGCTAATTTAAGGTGGTAATTTATTAATTCAAACGTTCCCCTCTCTTAAAATCCCCAGTGTTACCCGTAACTACTTAGACTGGCTGACCTCCATGCCTTGGGGCACCAACAGCAAGGAAAACCTGGAGTTGAGTCGAGCAAGAGAGGTTTTGGAAGAGGACCACTATGGAATGGAGGATGTTAAGAAACGCATTCTGGTGAAAACGCAAGCCTGAGAGTCTTAAACTTTATCCCTTGAGAGTGCCTTCTAAATCCTATTAACCCCGGTCATTGTTCATTCATGCAGGAGTTCATAGCCGTAAGCCAGCTAAGAGGCAGCACACAGGGAAAGATCTTGTGTTTCTATGGACCTCCTGGAGTTGGAAAGACTAGCATCGCCCGCTCGATCGCCAGAGCACTTAATCGCGAGTATTTCCGGTTTAGCGTGGGAGGCATGACGGATGTGGCGGAAATTAAAGGCCACAGGTATGTGCTGGTGACCGTTCTATAGAGCCAATACTTATTTTTAAACTCTATGTACATATTTTTTTTTGCTTGTGCATTACAGGAGAACATATGTTGGTGCAATGCCAGGAAAGATCATCCAGTGTCTAAAGAAAACCAAGACTGAGAACCCATTGGTTCTTATTGATGAGGTATGATAAACAAATCTTAACCCTGCCCTGCACTAAAAACGTTGGTCTTAATGATGCCGAAACGATTGATATTGTGTTAATCTTTCGGTTGTGCAGGTTGATAAAATAGGTCGAGGTTACCAGGGTGACCCATCTTCTGCTCTACTTGAGCTTTTAGACCCAGAACAGAACGCTAACTTCCTTGACCATTACCTGGATGTGCCCGTGGACCTGTCGAAGGTATGGACCAGCAAAAAACAACAGTTGTTGGAAAGAGACTCTGGTTTGATTGTATCTTCATTGGTGTTTTCATCAGGTGCTGTTCATTTGTACGGCCAATGTTCTCGACACCATTCCTGAACCCTTACGAGACCGAATGGAAATGATCAACGTATCGGGTTACGTTGCTCAGGAGAAACTGGCCATCGCGGAGGTACTTTAAATCTCTTTTTGTGAATCTGAACGACTGTTTTTTGGGTCTGCATGGCATTTTGGATCTGTTGTAGTCAATACAGCTGGAAGGTTCCTGGTTAAACACCGGTATTTAGTGAGGCATAGGTGGATGTTTCTGGAAGTACCAAAAGGTAGTTAAAAAGCTGTGATCCATGACCCTTGAAGGATGTTTTAATCACCCTCAAGGCATCCTGACTGTATATGAGTTTCTTCCTTCAGACAAATTCAATCAGAATTGAATGATCCTTGTTTTTCCAAGTTTTATAATGTCAGGGAGTGTTTCTGTTCAAAAGATGTCAAATAAAGCGCGTCCATCCATAACAAAACATGCCTTGCATGGCTCAGGGACTTCCTTTGCTCAGGTAAACAAACTGTTAAACCGACTCAGTCCTCTCCCGGTGTTTATAATCAACACAGAGATACTTGGTACCCCAGCTGCGAACTCTGTGTGGTTTGGATGAGCAGAAGGTGAAGATCACCCCCGAGGCTCTGAGCGTGCTCATCAGACAGTACTGCCGGGAGAGCGGCGTCAGGAACCTGCAGAAGCAAGTCGAGAAGGTACAACTAACTTCTATCCCGATTCAATTGTTTCATGAGTCTGTTTTAATGGAGATATAATGGAGATTTTATTTATTTGATATTCAATCTAATTAATTGAATCATGAAACTTACACAATTTAACAGCAATTTATTAAATGTTTTATATAAATTACGTTTTAATTTTTAAGGCCTTATGTGGCATGCATTTTTTTTTTCTTAAATTCAGTATTATTATTATTTATTTATTTATTTTTACCAAATTCTGCTTTCCATTAGTTGGGTTAGAAAAAAAAATAGTAATCAAAAGCATCTCTAAAAAATTTAAAGATTGTATTAAAAGTAGTTTATTTGTGTTTCATTACTACTTTATTATTATTTATGTTTAAAATTTTCTGGTGAAAAGTCCTTGAAAATACCATTTTAATAGTTTTATTAGTTACAGTAGTATCACTACTATCAAACATCTCACGGTTTCTTGAAGGTTTTGTACATGATACGATAGTTCTACTCAAAATAAATGGTAAAATGCTGATAAAGTGACTCTTGCAGCAGTTCTAGAGATTATATTCATCTACTCGTATACAGAGGTTAAAAACACTGGTTTAAATACTACTTGGACAGCCATAAATCCCATTTTTCTGACTGGATTCCACCTGCTCTTTCCGCTCTGTGGAAATCATGAGTGTTTAGTCAGTGTAGCTAAGTTTGGTGCCTCTGCAGGTGTTCCGGAAAGTAGCGTTCCGGATCGTCAGCAGCGAGGAAACCGAGGTGAACGTCACTCAGGAGAACCTTCAGGATTACGTCGGGAAGCCCATCTTCACTGTGGACCGAATGTATGATGTCACACCACCGGGAGTCGTCATGGGACTGGCATGGACAGCAATGGGTAAGGGTTCAACCAAGAACGTTAAAGACTACTGATTCAAGTTTTTGATATTTTTTATATTCTGTGGTCAAATTTGAGCTAAATTCTTACAATTAATCAATAAATAAGAATAATTAGACATTAGGGTTACTAAGCAAACTATATAAAAAAAACTGAAAATATCAGCTGCCAGTAGGTGGCAGCAGTCGCTGTTAAAAAGTCATTTAAACGGTCGATTCATTCAGAAACTAAACAAATATTACTCAGAGACCAAAACAGTGCTTTGGCTGTGTTTAGAAATTACTTCCGTTGGCAAAAAACAGTAAATACAGTCTCTAGAGTACCACTTTATTTTGTTTAAAGACTGAATCTTGCAGTGAAAGATTGTGCTCTAACACGCGCTAGTCTAACCTTCTAGATTTAGTAACGTATGCATGGTTTTTGCAATATACCCGCATTTTTAAACAACAATTACTATATTAACACACACACATCGCACACCCCGAGTTTCCAGTGAACTTTTGTAATGCTTAGTCACACTATATTTGGTGGAAATACTCCTAAAGATATTTAGTCCACAAAACCTTAACAATGCTAAATAGAGCAATAACCGTCAATACGCTTGTGCCTGTGTTTTAATGGACTGAATCAAGCAATGAAAGAACACACTCCAAATGCACTAAACACACTAGTCTTCTAGGTGAAGTAAACTATAGGTGTGCTTTGTTAGATTTTGAGATATACGCGATTAATTGCGTAAACAGGAACACTCCTAAAGTCGTTTAATCCACGAAACCTTAAAGGACGGCGTTTATTTTCCTCCGCAGGTGGCTCGACGCTCTTCATCGAGACTTCTCTGAGGCGACCGAGGGAACCGCGAGGAAAAGACGGTCCCAAAGAGGGGTCGCTGGAGGTCACGGGCCAGCTGGGGGACGTGATGAAGGAAAGCGCCAAGATTGCGTACACGTTTGCGCGCTCGTTCCTCATGAAGGAGCAGCCTGACAACGGTTTCCTGGTGGACTCACACTTACACCTCCATGTGCCTGAGGTGAGGCATTATTTACTGCTTCCAGGCTTTATACTGGCAGTGAATGGGTGTTAAGATTCCAGAAAAGTGCCTCCACCTGCTTAAGCCTTCTAGTATCCATGTTTAAAACTGTGCAAACTTTCTGACACAAGTGCATTGATTTAGGACCCACGAAGCAGTTTTTATGATGCATGCACTTTTTTGGGGGGATTCAAAATCTTGGCCCCCATTATAACTCTAACCCGTGTGTTGGGGAAAGGTGTTCCTGTAGGAGTGGGGTACGATAAGTAAGGAGGTAGTAAGTGTCTTGTGTTTATCTGTTCAGGGTGCGACTCCCAAAGACGGGCCGAGCGCCGGCTGCACGATTGTAACCGCTCTGCTGTCCTTGGCCACCAGCACCCCAGTGCGTCAGAACGTGGCCATGACGGGAGAAGTGTCCCTGACCGGCAAGATCCTGCCCGTCGGAGGAATCAAGGAGAAGACCATCGCTGTGAGTCACCGCTTTCACTTCAAACTAATGTGTTTACTCTATCTGATGTAAAAAGCTTTTGTAACATTATACGCTAATATATAATATATATATTGGTAAGAAATGATGCTGACAATTCAGCTTTGATCACAGAAATACATTTATATTTAAGAATATATCAAATATTTATTTTAAATGGTAAAAATATTTCCAAATTTGACTGCTTTTGCTGTATTTCCGATCAAAATACGCCTTCGAAATCTTCCTGCTTAAAGACCTGCTTGTGTTTGTATGATTTACAGTCTAAGAATATATGTGTGTATATATATTAACGTGTTTCATTGGTCCGGCAGGCGAAGAGAGCGGGTGTCACCTGCATCATCCTTCCCGCAGAAAACAAGAAGGACTTCTCGGACCTGGCTGAGTACATCACTGAAGGACTGGAGGTGCACTTCGTGGAAAACTACGGCGAGATCTACAAGATCGTGTTCTCTGGACAGTAACACACAGAGCTGTTTTATCTCTCCGGTGCGCCACGGCAGGATGTGACAGGATGTGCCGGGTCGATCCTCTCTGTCCTCGTGCGCTCGTGTCCCGCAGAAGCAGTGGGTAAAGTGTCTCCTGATTCAGGGGATGTGGTCAAGATTCCCAAAAGCCTCGAGACTCTGGGATCCCGAGATCGCTGCTACGCAGCCTCCAGTCAAGATTTTATATTCCTTGTGTCATGTTTGTAAATAACTGCCTTAATTGTATTCCCTCAAATCACTTACAATAAATATATATATATGTGTGTTATGGAAGAGCTTGTGTGGAGGTTCACTCAGCGGGGATATAACACGGGTATATTAACAGCGATTGGTCAAAATTATATCATATTAAATAAATGAAGATATTTTATATATTTCCCATTTTAAATTTAAAATTCAAATTAATTGAAATGTGATTTTCTCAATATTTAATTTTCTAATAGTTGTGTGTCAGATCCTAACAAACCAGACATCAGTGGAGATTTATTCAGATGTTAAAAGGTCACAGATTTCTCCAGTTTATGCACAATTTTGCATTAGTTTAGCTGTTGTGACGTATTAAAACGTGGAGGGAGAAAGTTTTAAATTCCATCTTTGTTACAGCCCACGGTGGACATAAACCGGGATAAAATCAGTATGAGGTTAACAGACACGGCTCAAGCCTAGACCCAGACTAAAACGCAAGTCAGAGGTGTTTGAGCTAAAACTTGCACCAATTGATCTTAAAATGTACTGAGTGCAAACATGTCATCTGAATTAATATTACTTATGAATTCTACACAGACCTGTATTTCTAGCGTATCTGAATTTATAAAGTATTTTACATGAAAGCATCAAGAAATTAACATCAGATGCACTTTGTGTGTTCTATTCTACAACCAATAGAATTTCCATTTTGTCCTACAAGCACCTTATTTCTACGAATATATGATGCATTAGTGTACAACTGAACACATCCTGCATGTTCAGGACGGCCAGAATCTCATCTGATCACAACACAGAAGGATTATTGACATTTTCTTGCACACTGAAGATCAATCATCACCGCTCATATTTGCAGCGCATGATGCCGGGTTCTAGTTAAACAGGTTGGTGTCTCTTTCTGCAAACATCAGCTGCTCGGGTTTCAATAACGCTCAGGAGGCCGAGGCTTGTTTTTATACACACAAGTTTATTTGTCATCGCACAAACTACTCCTTCTTGGCAGCAGCTTTCCTCATCGCAGCCAGGATGTTGCTGAGCTCTTCTCTCTTTCTCTTAGCGCGGATGTGAGTTCCCACCTGCACACACACGAGAGAAAGAGGAAACAACAGTCAGATCATCAGGGTAACGCAAGGTTCAATCAAACAGCACTTGTGTTTTTTTGCTAACATTTATAAGAATATAAAACTATGCACACGTAAAAAAAAAACCTTGAACTACTTAAAAGTTATCCTACAAACTAGTTCAGCTTGATGTAATGAAACCAAAATAAATTACTAAACACTAAATAAACAAAAAGTTAATAAAAATTACATCATTACTAAAACGTTAAATAGAAATAACTCGTAAATCTTACAAAATATCAATAATAATAATCTACATTTAATACAAATAATGAATTTAATGTGGTCTTAATTCTATTAAACTAACGGCCTCGTACCCTCTTCTTGATGAACTTGAGGGCGCGCTTGTCCTTGGACACCTTGAGCAGCTCCATGGCACGCCTCTCGTACGGCGCGAAGCCACACACCTCGCGAATCATGTCGCGCACAAACTTGGCGTGTTTGGTCAGACGCTGAAACGCAAGAACACCATTATAACTAAATATAATAACATTACGTTTTAGTGCAAATCAAGGAAACGTAACAGGATTTCAGGTTGTTCTCCGCAAGCCTCTTTTTCACTTTGAATATCTGTTAAAATGTAACTTATTCCTGTGACCAGTCTTCAGGGTCACGTGATCATCGTCAATATTTAAAACAGTACTTTTAGTGTATAGAAAGATCAGCATTGATCTGAAATAAACAGCTTTTGTAACATTATAAACTACATCATCACTTGTTATAGAAAATAACTCAAGCAGGATGCTTCGAACTGATCCAAAACTACAATAGACTTTTATACAGCATTGCAGAATATTTCTATTTCAGATAAGTGCTCTACATCGTTTACTTTGTCAACAATAATGTCATGTCAATCATGTGCTAAAATAAATCACAGAAAATTGTAAATATTAAAACAGAAAACTACTATTTTAAATAGCAGGAGTGTGTAAACTTGACAGTTTTTGCAGTATTGTGCATTAAATAAAGCAGGCTTGGAGATTTCTTTAAAAAACAACACAAATCTGACTGTCCGGACACTTCTGACTGGTGTGTGTTCAACATGAACTTTCAATAGATATCCATTACTTTCAAATTTAATCTAACATGCAAAAAATATAGAAATAACTATGACTGCACCTTCTAACACTGTAAAATCTGTATTTTTATGATATACTCCTCAATACAAGTCTCGCCCAGTGAAATATCAAATGAGCGCCGAAGTTTCAAAAGTTTTCACACCCCATGGACAAACAGCATGAAGGCACTTCATTGTGCACCTTCAGTTTCTTGATTGAAGGACACTCAGATATTTGTATTGGAAAGAGAGTCTAATACTGAGGGAGTGCATGCATCATACATAAAACTCTATTTTAACTCTATAATAACTCTATTTTAACTCTATAATAACTCTGCATGGCGGTGTTAACCAGACTTACTCCTCGTCTGCGGCTGTGCTTGGGCTTGGCAACATTTTTGGTCACTGGATGGCCTTTGTTAAGACCAACCACCATGGGATACCTGATGGGCATGTCTGAGGAGAGAGAATATCATATTAATATGCTTTCATAACCGGCTTCAATACGAAGCACGCTCGTGTGTCAGAGATGAGGCATTAACGGGCTGCATGACAGCTCAAAGCCACTATATATATAATCATTCACGCTTCTAGCGAATAAATATACTGGTTTTCTACCCGCTTCGGGTTTGGAGATGAGATATTAGGCTGCTGTGTTATAACAGAAGAGTTTGAGAATCAAGTCTTTGCGCTTTCCAGCATCCGACCGGAGTCAAAGACTCAAAACCAGACAAACACCGGGCTGTAAGATCACAATAGCTGCTGGAAACGGATCCTTAAACTTTATATTTGTAAACACAAACGCTTCTGTGTCGATTTGAGAAGCGATGGATTAGATATTAATAGGATTTTATCGCTTGAGATTCTGCGGCGATTCATACCTGCGCTTTGCTAATGGCGTCCAAACCGGAAGGACCGCTGCCAGGCGGAAGCTGAACTTTCACACGCGACGGCTAGAAAGTAGTTCGCGGGAAAAAAAAGTGGCGCCGCCTAGAAGAGAATAAAAGATTTTATAAAATAACACCCGGTGTGTAAGAGATTACTTCATTTATTATTTTTAAAATTATTAAAATATCATTTTAAATTCGTGTTCGCCCCCCTCAATCACAGAATCGAAATAAAAAAATTAAATAAAAACACAAAATGGCACGTTTGGAAGTTTCACTTTATTTTTTATATTTATATTATTTTGTTGTATGCTGGCAATATATTTCTTAACATCATTATAAAAGAGCTTTTATTAGATTTATGTTTTGAAACGCCTTACCGAGTCTATTTTCATACTTATAGTAGTAGTATGAGTATTAATAATATGACAATAATAATAATATGTGTGCGTAAATTATGAGCCACAAACAAAATTTTAAATGAAAAAAGGAGGAAAACTTCAAAACGTAAACATGAAAAAAGGGTGAAAGAACTAATAATATAACATAACAAAATAAAATAAAAAATCCACCTTATTGTTCATAAGTTATGAGCTTATTATAAGACACGGAGAAGAAAGCGAAATATGAAAATACACACTGGAAAAAAGATATTGGCTAAGGCTCTTCTAAAAGTTAATAATAATAATAATAATAACACACTATAAAAATGACGAAAACTGGCTGTTGGGGGTTTTTAAGTTTCGGACTACATCTCCCATGAGCACTTGGGCTGAATTTTGGCGCGGTTTTACGTTCGCGGCGGCCATTTTCTTTTCACACCTCCGTTTCAAAGACAGCCAACCAGCTCCCGGACTACAAAACACGGTTTCATTCAAAAAACTCCGCAAACAAAAACTTCCAAACGCCACCGGAGAGCCGTCACAAGCGCGACTCGGAGGCCGCAGCGTACACCGGGGCCGAAGTGCAACTCGGAGGATAGTTTATTTGAGCCGAAGCGGGTGTCTGGAGCGCGAAGCGATATGGCGACCGCAACCCCGAGCCGCGAGTCGAGCCGCGCGTCGGCCGCGCAGACGCCGCTGAGCCCCGCGCGCATCACGCGTCTGCAGGAGAAGGAGGATCTGCGGGCGCTCAACGACCGCCTGGCCGTCTACATCGACCGCGTGCGCTCCCTGGAGCTCGAGAACGACCGGCTGCTCTTCAAGGTGTCCGAGAAGGAGGAAGTCACGACCAGAGAGGTAGCCGCGGAGCCGTTTCTTTTGTGCTGCCGCTTTAACGGACAATCAGTCGTGCTGCGCGAGCGGTTTCCGTTAACGCGCGCGTTTCGTATCTTTTCAAACTTTCAAAGTGTGCGACGCACGACATTTGAAAAACCGCGCGAGGAAGTGTTGTCTTTTGACACAAAGGAGCGCCGCGCGGTGATTAACGTGGAGGAGCAGAGCTACGGGGGGCCGCTGAAGCGTGTTCATGTGCTTTCACTTTGACTTTTATTTTTTTATGCGTGATCGCTCAGTCACGCACTGTAAAGCGTTAAAGTGCGCGTTTGTCCTGATTCCTGGACTCGGGGACTGTGGTCCTGCTGAGTTTGGGCGTTTTCCCCTCGAAGTTTGGGAGTGGCCGAGCTCTCTTCATATTTGAATCTGATCGGGACCATCTGCTGCCTTTGTTTTTAATGCTTGGAGACCGCGTCGACCTCACCAACATCTCGCGAGATCTGCGTTACCGTTTTAAACTCAAAAGTAAAGTCTGCTGGCGGCGAGCCGTTTACCGTTTAATCCAGAAACCGCGCTGCTGTCTGCCTCCATATCACCAGTGCTTATTTATTTAGTCTTCAGCTTTAAGATTACTCTTCAGCTGGGGTTTTAGAAAACACAGGGAAAGATTACGAACAGGAGAGTATACTGACGTATTTTTACTCCAGATTGACTTCGTGACGTCAGTCAAGCATCTGGAGTAACTTTATATTTTATGAAGAGTAAACAGTGAAGTACTAATAAGCAGCAGTGTCTGATGGGAAAGATACTAGTGTGAGACACACACTTGTCTGAATCCGTGTTTTTAGCCTCATTGGTGCATCGTATTTCGTTGATGTATTATTGTCCTTTATTTTACCAAATTTAATTCCTTATAAAACAGGTTTCTGCCACAAAAGAGAGAGAGAGGGGGGGGGGGGGGTATGATTATGATTATAAAAATTATTTGTAACTCAAAATTGCAAAAAAAA
>JAUMHI010000068.1:1096007-1122088 GCA_032359435.1 Enteromius unitaeniatus | reverse complement strand
GAAAATGAAGATTAGGCGATATAGTAAATATATATTCTTATTGTATAAGAGTTAATGACGTTGATTCAGCACACTACACAAACCTATAAGTTTTACTCCTTTACTCCTCCCCTGACTGCAAGGGTCTGCTCTCGTCAGGCGGCGGCAGGCTAGAGTAGTGCATCTCCAACACACCTATTATCTCAGACTTTCAATAATAGAGGTTTCAAAAGGACGCTTTCACAGCGATTCAGTAAAAGAACCCTTTTTGGTTCCATAAAGAACATTTCAGTAAACCGTCTTTAAAAGGCTATTTTAAAAATCTCAAGAACCTTTTTTCACTCAACAGACCCTTCTGAAGATTGGTGATGTCCCGTGGATGGAAAGGAAAGGACGTGACTAGTGGCCAGGTATGGTTTCCCATACTAGGAATTTGTGCTCTGCATTTAACCCATCCAAGTGAACACACACACACACACACACACAGCAGTGAGAAGTGATCATCCACGCACACACACACTGTGAACTGCTCCGGGTTTTTAATGTTAAAAGTTATTACCAACGAAAAACCTTTATTTTTAAAGGGGATGTCTAATGCTATTTCATGCAATCTAACTTATTTACACAGAGTTGGATTCTCATGCTAAACATTGCCCAGCGTTTCAAAAAATAAGTTGGAGGTATGAAAGTATTTCTGTGCCAGATACACTCCTTCAGGGTTCATAAAAGTTTCTGAAAGTGTCTGCTAGTTTGTTTTTGGAGGATGGCGCTGTACTTCATATAGGGCAGGATATATTTTTCTCCCATAAGAGCGCGTGGACACATCAACATCAACATGCTTCATGCTCTGTTTTTGGATAATATTTTTTTAGATATAGCTGTATCTATCTTTTATAAATGTAATAAAACTAAACCCTCCTAGGAGATAAGAAGGTTGCATACTAATTACTAATACTGATTAAAATGAGCTTGGCAGAAACTGTGTTATGTCCCCTTTAAGAGTGCAAGTCATGCTTAGCACTGTGTGGTGTTGCATGGGTTAATCCATAGGGGCACTGTGCTTGTTTTAGTGGTGAGTGCACGTCCAACGTCCAATTACTTGTTAATGCCAGCTGAAGTGAAAGAACATCGCAGCCTTTTTACCGACTGCCAGCGTCTTGCTGCAAATTGCATGGAAAGTCCAGCCGAATGCTGTTGCATTGTGTCTTTGTCACATTCCCACAAATGTCCAGTTTGAACGCCCACCGACCAACTGACAGCACCCCCGCTGCGAGTGAGAATGGGGCGTCTTTCACCTGCTGTTTACCAACAAAGCAAAACACCCCTTCACAATCCCATTCATTATTCTACCCTCTCCCATTTCATCTGGCGCTCTCTAACCTTCTGTGCTATTGACAAGTTACTGTTAATTATGTATTCCCTCAATAAAGGTCATCTAGTAGGTATTTTTCACACATTCATGCCTTTTTTTTTTTAATGCGATTGGATTTCAAATATCCTGACCTCTCAGCTTTGTGCTACCAAATGCCTCTCACAGATTTCATTTTGGTCCCTAAGGTGCAATTTCAGACAGTCTATCTCTTAAAGGGTTGATATCAGAAAATATGACCAATTTCTTCGAAATCTAAATGTGAACTTAAAATTGGGATCCGATAATCTCAAAAAAGAAGACTGGGAATTAATTTCAGGACCGTGAATCAAAAATGCATTGGTTATTCAACCATTTGCACAGTACCCTGCCAAAACCGTTTTAAAATTCAGTGCAGCAGCACAGTGCTAAAAATAACTGACTCGAGAGCATGGGGCGAATTGTGCCATTGTCACTGTGGACAGTTCTCCTGTTGAGAAAGTTCGCCGTGGACACGCAACACAAAAGTATGCTAACCTTTTTCACCTGCTATCCGGATGCATGTCCTTGGAACTTGCTGCCGTGCTAAGGACTCTTAAATGAATCCCCATAACCTAGATTCATATTTCCTTCATTTTCCTTGAGTTCTCCGGCACGGCACTTAACCACGTTCCAGTCCATTGCACAGTAAATCCGACCTCGTCCTCAGTTAAGACAAGAAGTCTTCACCTTGTAGGCAGGAGTAAAGTCACAAGTTTGTTTTGTTTTTTTTCACCTTTAGAGAGAAACTCTCTGTATGACAGTGGAAGTTATAGAGTTTGTGTCAAGTCAGACTTCAAGTCTTAATGATGAAGTAAATGAACTACGATTTTATTTTCAACAGGTTTCACCAAAACATTGCAGCAACAACCTAAAAGCAGTGTTTCTAGCTATGCTTGGATAGCACACATTTTCCAGGCGCACACAAGAGAGTTCATAGTCTTGATTTTACACATTTTTTAAAAATCTAATCACTTAATCACTTAAGGACCCAGAGGATGTCAACATAAAGGTCTGAAAATTATGCAGAAATGATGACTCTTTTCAAACAGTGCTCTCTGTTTATCATTGCCTGGACAAACACACTCTTATCCCCCAAACACTGATGCAAAAGAGTAACGGTTTAATAGAGCCACACTTCAGAGGAGATCACCTACAAAAGGCTTGCCTATATTGCTGTCTCTGCATATTAAGATTACAAGAGAACGTTTTGACAATGAGAGTTGCATCAGCTCTATGCTTTAACAAAAAAAATGTCGATTCTGAGAAATGAAAGGGAATTTAGATGTTCTGATTTGATCAAACGTGGTACTTCACCTCAAAGGCCCGACAAGCAGCGATTCACAACACAGCTAAAATATTTTTTATCTTTCCACTAGATTAACCTGCAGCTAGTAGAGAACAAAAGAGTCCTGGAACAAATTAACTGTCCATCTGTCTAAAGAAAGTCTGTTTCTTTCTTTTTTATTTGTTGCAGCAGAGTGTGTGTGGGAGGCTGGTTGGATGTGTAGATGATCTGGTGCATTTGTAAAGAGGTCTGAATAAGTTACCATCATTCATAAAGATAAATAAATAAACCAGTAGTCTTTTAACAGTTATAAACCAGAAGTAGATGTTTTTATCCAAGAATTCTGACAATCTGTATTGTCAATCTGTATTTTTATTTTTTTTGCATTAGAATGCTTTTAAAATATGTTACTGCGCTACCATGAAGCTGCACATGGAAGAATTGCGAGATATACAGTCAGAATTGTGAGTTAAAAAGTCATGACAGGAAGTCAAAATTGTGAGTTAAAAAGTCCTGACTGGAAGTCAAAATTGTGAGTTATAAAGTCATGACAGGAAGTCAGAAATGTGAGTTATAAAGATTCTCAATTTCTGCTTTTTCTGCTTAAAATCTGACTTTATAACTCACAATTGCAAGTTTAAATCTTGAAATTCTGAGAAAAAAAAAAAACATTGTGAGATGAAGGTCGCAGTAACCTTTTTTATATTTTTTATTTAGTGGTGGAAACAGGCTTCCATAGTAGCATGGATTCAGTGTGGTGTAAGACATCTGGAGCACTTCTGTGGTACATTTTTTATAGTTTCTGGAGATTAACAACAGCTTCAAAACACAGTTAAAACAGTTCTCTCGATTGGGAATATGGCCACACGTTGACAGCATCCACACTCGTTAAATGGGTTTTTCGGGGGATGAAATTGAAACATGTGGACTTGCAAAAATCGATCGCCCACCATGAATCTAATCAAACCTGCATTTTATCACAGAAAACACAGCACTGCTGCGTGACAGAAGGAAGTCAAACTTGCTCCAAAACAAAACCCGCATCTGCTCAGAAGCTCTATTGTAAGATAAAAACGAACGATCATGGTCAAAAACACATTAATCTTGACAAAATACAATGCATAATGTAGTGGTATGAAAATGACGGCACATTAAGCTCAGCGGGTTGCTATGCAGGACAGCTCCCCCCCATCGAGTTTGTTGTGCTTGTATGATTTTAAATTGGCGCAAACTGTGTCCTTTAGTGCCCTATCATGCTTCTGACTTTATCATGCCGCTGTCTTTTAGCCTTAATGACTGTTGTGGTGCCTGCTGTGCCGGAAGGTGAACAATGGGGTGAATGCCTGTGACATTCACTGCAAAGGTCTCACAAAATCTGGGTCATAATCTACAGGAGCCGCAGGTGCTGCTGGCAATTAGGTGTTCGAATCTTTGGGATTGTGGAAGCCCAGGAACCAGGAATTTTCATAGTAGTAATCTGAGAAAGCATCTATCCCAGTGCTTCCCAACCTGTTTTGGTCCATGCACCCCATCAAGTCAGGCTATTTTAACTAAGTAGGGCTCGTTTGAACTAATCTGATTCCACTACACAAGTTAACCACAAAAACCTACCAAGATGCTTTCTCTCACCGAGTTTTAAGAGTTACCAGACTGCTTCCTTTTAATTAATATGTAACCCTGGAGCACAAAACGTAAGTAGCACAGGTATATTCGTAGCAACAGCCAACAATATGGGTCAAAATTATATTTTTTGCTTTTAAGTAAAAATCATGTTTCATGAAGATATTTCTTAGCATAAGTATATCAATATGCATTGTTAAGGACTTCATTTGGACAACTTTAAAGACAATTTCCTCAATATTTCAAAATTGAGAATATATTCACCCTCAGATTCCAGATTTTGAACAAATATTGTCCTATCCTAACAAACCATACATCTGTGCTTATTAATTTAGCTTTCAGAAGATGTATAAATATCAATTTCATAAAATTGGCCCTTATAGCTGGTTTTGTGATCGAAGGTCACATATACCTGGAACTGTTTTGCCAGAGCATATCACCCACAAAAATCTACCACCAAGACACTTAACTAGCAAAGCCAACAAGATAAAATGGATTAAATGGTCAGCTAGCTTTAACAAAAAACCAAACAGATAAATTCAATTTTACCACAGTTAAAACATACAATTATGATCAGCGTATTAACCTTGATCAAATCCACTGCATAATCAAGTACATCCAACCAGAGACGGGTTCATTTGAACTAATCTACTTCGGTCTGATGACTGTTTTGCTGGAATTAGCGTTTGCCAGAGCTAGCATAGCCAACAAAACTACCATGGTCAATCGCCTTTTTAGAAAGACCATGCTGGGTTTCGCAGGTGATCAATGTGGTTGATCCAGTTGTTCCAACACTTAGACCAGCACCAAACTAGCACCAACCAGCCTGAAACCCCAAGAGAACAGCGGTCTAAGCTGTGAAGTAAATTACCTTCTTATAGTTAGTGGTTAATTATGATATAAGCCCCCAATCGAACTTGTCCCCAACATTGCATTGTAACGTTAAACCCCTAAGCTAGGTTCTTGCTAACAGCTTGAGTCAGTCAGACTTCCACAATTCAGTGGAACATCTTCAAAGGAGTTTGACCACAAATTTATTTCTGTGCGATGTATTCTATCAGCGTAAATTCAGGACAGCCTGACATCCACACATTTACGTGGGAGGTTATCATCCGTAGGCAATGAGATGCTCAGAGGGAAGGTTCATGCTGATCTGCTTCGATGGTAGTATGACCTGTTCCCAGCACTTTTCTTTGATAGTTTTAGAAGAATTGTGTGCATACACACAATGCCTAATAATCTAAAACCGACATTCCCGGTCCTCGACTGTCGGGACAATTTTCTGCTTTTCTATTTGCTGCACAGCCATGAAAGGAACACACAGGAAAGATACATTAAGCCACATCTTTTCTTCAACTGTCAAGTAGAAAATATCAAGATGTCACTTCAAACGCTGCTCTCTAAATGCTCGAAGCATTGATCATGTAAACAACCATGTCCGTGCCCTCGTTCACTTTACATAGACACCATATAGTGCCACAGCATCACCTGGTTAAGAGATTCTAGATTTTCAAATTCAAGGATCTGATGAGGATGCTTGTCATTGGGGTTTAATTAACTTGAGCTCCAAACAGCACTGATAAATGGAGTGCTCTCAAAACCATCTGGAAAAAAAAGAGCCATTTACTAATTCACTGAAGCAAAAAGCAGATCAGAGCAGCAGAAGCGTGGCGACTGCTCTAGGGATAAGACCTCAGTTTTCAGAGGTGTGTGCAAAAATACTACTGCGATTGTTGGGTGTTTTGGGTATTTCTAACTCAGACTAGAATTATTAACCAATATGGTTTGAATATCAAATATTAGATCGTCCTGTTGCCTGAAATCAAAAACCTTGCCTTTGGACCTTATTAACGTTTTTCTAGAGGTTTTAGGGAGATTATCCATGCTGCCCTCTGTGATATGAAGAAATTCACAAAAATTAATCTCAAAGAACTTGGGAGGCACTGAATCGTGGCTACAAATATGAAATTGGCCTCAGTTGGATAACTTGGTTAAATCCATAAAAAACATAATTTACAAAATATTTTTGTGATGCTGTTAAAAGGATTCCCCAGGCCTGAGGACCCCCCCCCCAAAAAAAATGCAAACAATTTTAAAACATTCTAAATTATACAGTTGTAAAGCCATTTTAATGATTTCTGTGTTGTTGACAATGGTACTGTTACCATGAATCTAGTCATGGAAAACAAAAACACAAATCTTAAAGAGATATGTCCCCAAATTTAAATTGTTTCATGCTCTTCCAAACCTGTATGACACTATTTCCTCCGTGAAACACAAAACAAAGACATTGTTGAAAGTCCAGAGAGCACTTTGAAAGAAAAAAAAGGGATTGAGGCTGATCACTATAAATGACAAAAAAAGCACCATGAAAATTGTCCCTATAAATATTGTGCACATGACACAAGTTGCTACATTCCAATTCTTTCATATAAGAATTGATTGGCATTTGCAAGATTTTCAGTTTATAAAAATGATGAGAAATAAATAATTGAGAAAAATTACAAATGGACAATCCGCAAATATCTTCAAACGAAAGAATTGTATTATTCCTTTTTAAATGTATTAATTCATTTCATCATTGTTCATCATAAACTGATATATCAATAACTTAATTCACATTTCACAAAAATTCCACAAAACTGCCATTCAAAAACATCTTGTCCATAGCAGATTATATAAATTTCAGAGTCTCATGTTTTCAGTACACCTTATATGTCTCTTTTCTCATTTGAGTTGTAATGGCCTTCTCCGCTGAAGCATGAGTCAATGGAGTGGAATATACAACAGTCAATAAATGATGTTTATATGGGCGAACAGAATATGTTCTGAACATGAACTGCGTCACTTTTTCACCACAGATGTCCCAGAACATGCAACTTACGTTAGCTAACAAGAGTGGAACAACTCCGCTCCTATGTTACTGCAAGACAAGAGATAAACACAAAAACCAGCACTGTTAGTTGCACTGTTTATATCCATCAATAAAAGATCAAATCTTTATAAAGAATTGTATGTTTCATCAAAGAAGAACAAAACATGCTACTCCATCAAGTAATGACATGGATTTTCATTGCTTCGGCGGAAATGTTTTGCTTTTTTGCTTTCCCTGGTGCTTTTATTTCATGCTTTATTATTCAGTGTGTTAAATCCCTTCTGTTGCTGTCAGATTGTCACTGGCAGGAAGGACTTTCCTCATGTGGTCGAACAGACTGCCGCTTAGGGCACAAAATCTTGGCGAAGGCCCGGCGAAAGCTGCTGTGGCAAAGTGGGTAGAGGAAAGGATTGATGGCTGAGTTGAGCCAAAGGAGCCAAAAAGTGACTTCGTACCAATGATGTTCCACGCAGCTACCACTGCAGGCCGCCCGTATGATCATAAGGAGAGTGTAGGGGGCCCAACACACCCCAAAAACGCACACGATGACTGCCAAGGACTTGGCAATCTTCTTATCTCTCGAGAGACGTGCATGTCCTCCGCTCCTGCAGGGGGCGCATGGATTTGACGCCTCCTGCGCTCGTATTATCCGCGTCCTTACCCAACCACTGAGCAACCCTCTCTTTTTAATGGTCGTCTTCATTGTCAAAGACACGGAGTGGGTGCTGCTGGGATCGCCGCTGGACGACGGCGACACCTCGTCGTCGTCTTGAATCACGGCCGAAACGGCCGCCGGCTCGCTCGAGGACACCTTGCGCGTTTTGACGAAGAAAACGGATGAGGCTTGTCCGTCGATGACCCTCCAGCCGTCCTCCTTCTCGGCCTCCACGTGCGCCATGCGACTGCGGTTCCGCCGCTGGATGTTGAGATAGATGCTGAAGTTGAAGAAGGCCACGGAGATGAATGGCGAGAAGAACTCGAAGGTCGACGCGGAGAGCAGGAAGTACCAGGTGCAGTAGAATTCAGCGAAACATTCGTCCTCCGGAACGATGCTTTCTCCCACCATCAGTTCCCAGAAGATGATGGCTGGTCCGTAGAGAAGGAACGCCAAAACCCACACCGCCAACATCTTGACCACTGCCAGACGAGTGACGCCCTGCTGGGCCCGGTACCTCACCTGTGGAATAAGACCAAAGAATAAAGTCAAACAAGAGAGACACATAAAATAGCCAAAGTTCAGAGTCATAAATTGGTGGGGGAGTGATCCCTGGCAGCTATCACACTCAATAACGTCTTTGCACACGCAGTGTGACTGCCTCTTCTTCTTCATGATTTATTCAATTCACAGTCTAGGATTCAGAGCACTGCAAGGAAACAGAACCAATCTCTGCACTGCAGAAATGATCGGTCGTACTATGAGCTAATGATTTGGACCAGCTTGACTAATGTCGCTATTATAAGTTAATCGGCATGTCCGATTAGTCTGATGACATGATAATACAATTTACATTTAATAAAAGATCAAGACATGTGACTAAATCACTTTAAACCATGAATACAGTTTTTCCCCCTCATTAGAGACAACTTCCTGTGGCTCTGTTTCAAAACCTAGCAAGCTGTCTTTCTCTGTACTGCCTTCATTAAAAAAGAACACACACAAATAAAATAGATATATACAAACACACATACATTTATTTCATACATGATTTTGTTGAGTATCATATTTGATCCATCAGGCATTTATGCCTCATGTAGTCTGAGAATATGTAAATAATCATCACTTTTATTTAGAGACATAAACGGAGCAAAAATATGCAGTTTGCTGCAGATGCTGTTATTAACATTAACAAAAATATGATTCTTGTCATTGTAAATCACTGAGATCTTGCAGTGCAGTCACTCAGTGGACACTCTATATCTCCAAAAATATGTCTTAGTAAGATGAGATTGAAGTGATTTAAACATAATGTAACGCAAATGAACTGTAAATCTCCTGAAATACAGCAATGAATAATTGACAAGCGTAATTGTCTCCGCTGATGGGCAGTGTGACAATAAGACTGTCTTCGCCATAGCACCTCACTCTAGAGTCCAGCCCGAAACACTTTTCATTTCAGTAATTTAAAAATGACAATTGGAAAGATGACAACCAGAGAAAGGAATCATCTATTCGAAAAAGACAGGAGCCCTCAAGGGTGTTTTCTTGTTATGAACTAATGCCATTTCAGCCTTGAAATTACAGCAAATAATAGTCTTTAGGGAGTGAGGAATATGTCGGCAACTACCTCAGAAAAACATCACGGCATTTCACACATTCTGGTGCCCTTGAACTAGACAAGTGCCCTAAAGTTTTATTGACATAAAACCAATTTCAGTTGATGTGCCACCCACTGGAAAAGCACTACGCCTTTAATAGGAGGAGCTTATTTATCTACAATTCATGCGTTTAGATTATATTTCACCCACAAATAATATTAGTACGTTTTTGTTGCATTGTGACCTCGTTTATGTTTACTTTGGATTGCTGTAATACTTAAATGTATAGATACATACTCATTTTATCCACATGAATAAAAATAATACATTTTTCATTATTATAATAAAAAAAATTAAAAATCTTAATGTATTAAATTGCTTTTACAAATCTGCCCTAAAATAATTATATTCAATAGTAGTAATAGTATATTCAAAAAACACACTACCTTTCCCAAACCTTATTCTGCACAGATCATACTTAAGGATAAGAACCATCCCTGACTTAAATAATTCACCACCAAGGAGAATAATTAAAGCCTGGAGGGCTTTGTCAAATGCCACTGATACTATCAAATAAACTGCGACTTTCAATTACTGACAGGTCTTTTTGAAACGACATTTGAGGTTTGAAAGGCATTTAACTTTGTCGTTTATGACGGCTGACGGATCGTTAATCTTTCAAAAGCAATCTCAGGCATGTTGTCAACAGGAAGTAATGACATTAAACAATGAGTACTTTAGAAGAGCCGGATAAGAAATGTATTCGCAAAATATGCTAATTTTTATACATTATGCATGAAGCCACGATGGGATAAACTGCTGAGATGTCATTGCATTATCTATTAAAAGTTACGCTCCAGATATCCAGTCACAAGCTGCTAAATTACCTTTAAACACATCTGCAAGATCTCGTAAAGTTGTTATTGTAGCTCGTATCTATGCCTTAATGTTTCTTAACAATTTTGATACGATATTTTCCGCAGGAAATCAATATTTGCATTTCATAATTCGCCCAAACCCCCGTCAAAAGCTGTTTAAGGACTGGGAAATGGGCTTTAACGCCATGTTCGCGCATTCGTCTTTCACAGTAGGGCATCGTTCCCATGTTTTCCGAGCTTATTTTGCTCAACAGTTTAGTTGAATGTGAAGAGAGGTTATTTAAGGACCTCAAGAACCCAAATTCAACATCGTGTCGCTGTTTGCTATGGAGATAAATGCACATGCTGAATAGAAAAAAATATTGAACTTCCTTCCCCTTCCTTCCTTTTATGATTGCACCAGAAGAGCTGGTGTGCATCCATGTGGTTTTCAAAGCTTCAGATCCAGCTACTTTAAAACTCTACAAGCAACTCGAGCTTGGGCAGCTACTCCTTCAAATACAGTCAGATCCAAAACGAGCTCCAAACAAAAAGCAGACAACTGCATTAAAGCCATTTAAACGAGTGATATTTAAAAAATATATATAACTTTCATACTATATAATTAATAATTCACTATAACATCTCGCCAGTGCTATATTTGAGAGAGAAGCGCATATTTGATTACGTCCTTAAATGACGGATATAAAATAGTGACTTTGGATAAAGAAGCTTGATACTAAAAAAAGATTAGGTTAGTAGCATGTCTGCTTTCGGTTGAACTCCTCAACCCAGGCAAAAAAGTGCACTATTTCCATACTTTTCCGTAATGTACTTAAAGTGCTATATTGTCACACACCAATTTTGTATTTAATAAATTAAATGTTATTCTGTAGTACTTCTTAAGCTAATCTTAAGAACATCTGTATGTCCTCAACACACAGACGTCTATTTTGAGACACCATGCATATGAACTAAAATGCACTTTTAATGTACTTCATCTGTATTAAAAATGTATTTAGTTATCGCTTGTAGTGCACTTGAACCCATCTTTTTTATGCTTTTGAATAAACTCGTCATCATGCATAGAAAATTGAGTTTTGAATTATTTATAATAAATATGTATATGCAAAATGTATGTACTTTATACTAAAAGTATACTTGCTGCTAAACTGAATTTTAGTAGAGTTTTACTAACATTTAATGTAAAGCATTCATAGCACATTTTTAAAAGATGCAGTTATTAAACACTTCTGCATATTTGGTGTACTATCTCTAAAAGCAATTAAGTGTTAGTGCTAATTAGTGCATTTATATTAAGTATACTTAAGTACCACAGTTGGGAAAATGTACAGTTACTATATAAAAGTCTACTATAAAACTGAACAAATTTGAAAGCATTTAGAGCACACTTATAAGACATATGCTAATAAACTCCTCAGTAGTATACTTTATTTTAACTGCATTGAAGTACTACTGAAGTAGAAGCATACTTTTAATTAGCACAAAAAAAGAGTGTACTACAAATGTACTTGCTTGTACTTAAGTATTATTTAGTGCATACAAACATACTTTTTTAACTGGATAACCCTATTCAGATCACCAATTAACCCAGGTGAAGGACAAGTACACTTTCATAATGTAAAGTGCTCTATTTCACACTAATTTTGTTTTGAATATTACAATTTTGGTACTTCTTAAGTGTACTCAACTGTGCTATTTTTGAGAATAAAACATACCATTTCTGTATTTTTAGTATATTAAGTACAAAATTAGTGCATGGACATAGAGCACTTTAAGTACGTTATGGAAGTCCATTTGTTTTTTACCTGGGAAGCCATGACACAGAGACACATATTACAGTTTCCTTACAGTAGCCATTTTGGTGGTTAGGTGGCTGTTTTAGACATGACTTTTAGCCGTGTGGTTTTAATCAGAGGCCCCTCTCAGGATGTAAAGGTCAGGAGAAGGGGCAGCCTTATTATAGTCGCTCCCCGTGAGTCATTACAGCCCCACAGAATCACTGGGTAGCTGCCTGTAACATGCCAGTCATACACTAGGATTCAGTCAAGCCACTAGAGAACTGAGAACGACACTTAAAAAACACTTATGCAACAATACAGCCCTGCGGTGCAATACAGGACTGAAAAGTACTTCCTGTACCTTTTACGTTAGTTATAAAACAAAACCCATCTTCCAGTGAGCTACCCATGAAGGAACAATAAAGTTCTATGGACCAAAACAGCCTGGTTACAAACTGTTCAGTAGAACAAAGAAATCCATACAGGTTTGGAATTAATTGAGGGTGAGTAAATGATGACAGAAATTTTAATATTGGGGTGAACGATTCCTTTAATGATCTCAGCTTGGATGTAGACAGCAAGGCAGCTCAACTAGTTTTGGAACAGAGCTCAAGTTTGGGTTTTTAATAACCCCCTGGTCTTAAGGTTGACTCACTATGAAGTATGAATATAAATTGATGATGCCGTCCGTGACTAACATTGCGGATATTTGCAGTAAATTGCACTGAAAAATTCCTGACCATAGAGCAGTTGAGCACTGGATCCACAAGAGGATGAGCTCCATCCGTCTGGTGGGCCGCTCTTATCTAAGATCTGTCGCTGGGGCAGCAAGTCATTCGCTTATTATTCATCTGATTGCAATAACAATGTCTTCAGCGTCTTGTGGGTTTAGTGAACAACTCATTTGTTTTAGACAAAAGGGAAATTTGCAGTGCATCATCTGAGGCACCAAGCGAAAACTTGCTTTTCATGCATTTGAGGGAGACAATCGGAATATTTGAAGAACATTAAATGTTTCTGACATTATGGATAAAGAATGGGTTGCAAACACTGAATACTGCAATTGCTCACAAGTTTTGTCTCAGATGATGCACCGCAAATTACTCTTTGAAACATATGAGATGTTTACACAAAAGGGGCAAGACAAATTCATTTTGTTTGAATTTAATGTTTTTCTTTGGAATAACTGTTTCTTCTTAGTCGGTGATGTTTGTCAGGGTTGTAGGTTACATGTAATGTTGTTAAATGAATGTTTATTGCATATTTGAGTTTAATGAGTGTCACCATGATGGTGTTTAGTCTTTGTGTGAATGACACTGAGCCACTGACTACTTGGATGTTGATACTTACAGCCCGGGTAACAGACAGGAAGCGGTCGTAGCTGATTAAGACGATATTGAAGACGGAAGCCGTGCACAATAAGTAGTCCATCACAAGCCACAGCTTGCACAGTCCACGGCCCAGCATCCACCTGCCTGTCAAGATATAGGGCATGTAGACTGGGATGCAAAAAGCCCCTGGAAAGAGAGAGACACTTTTAATGTATTACATACAGACCTCGGCTGGTATCAATGGGCACGTGCTGCTCCTGGGCAGGATATAATAGAGCGCAAAATCAATGGACCATGTCACGAAGGAGTCTCTTCACAATGTGACGATAAACCTGAGCCATTATCAAAAAGCCATCGAATTGCAAAGGGAACGGTGAGTGCGTTCTGAGCTCTCTACCTTTTTCTCTTGCTTTTCCCGCACCTGGAAGCATCAAGAGAAAGCTTTTTCACAGAGGCACACAAAACAGCAATCTCATCACTGCCTAGTCCTTGAAGGACGCTGAGATTTCACATCTATCATACTGTCAAATACACAGCCATGGCTCTATTATTTAGACTTTCTGAGCAGGTTGGCATTTGAGGGAAAAAAGCAGCGCTTTGTTTGGCTCTTTATCTAAACTACATAGGCACGTTTTCAGGTAGAGCGACACCTCCTATCTCTCGAATCAATTTATTTATTTTTTTCAAAGAACTTCCACCAAGCACTACATCGGCTGAGCATTAATGCCGGTGATCCGTAAGTAAACACTCAAGCAGGAAGAGAGGGTTTGGTGACTAGACCGAGAGGCCGTGCGGATCTTGAAATGAACCACAGATAGGATCTCGTCTCTTAATGCGCTCTTAATCCAAGCCAATAATTTATGGTGCCAGCGCACAACAGAGCAGCAGAGCACTAAAGGTCTGTGTCTTGGTACTGCAGAGTAATGGGTGTAATCATTTCTTTTCCACCTCAGAACCAGCTTGGCTAAGAAAGCATGCCAAGAATGTGGTCTAAAAATAGGACATAAAATGCATGGCTCACTGGGAAATTTGAGTCTTTGCCCCTGTAGTGCATGAAGCAAGAAAAGCGTTGATCCCTGTTTCAATTACTGGAAATGATAACAATGTTTGGCACATTGGGAAATATGAATCTTGTAAGCTCTCGGACATGGTGATATGTGACACTGGAGCACAAAACCAGTCATGAGGGTCACTGTTTTAATTCGAAATAAGCTTTCCGTTGATGTACGGTTTGCTAGGATAGTACAATATTTGGCTGAGATACCACTATGTGATGTTTGTTAAACAAGTTTCGGGAGGAGCGCCAACGCATTAATCAATCAATCTATTTTCTACTCCGTCCAATCAAAACTACAAGCCTCCTTCTTAAATAAGCTTACTTCCTTCCCTATCTCGTTTCGCATCCCCTCCTCCGCCCTGTCTCCTGCATAGTTTCGCGCCTTCCTGCTCCAGGGGGGCACAAGGGGTTTGAGCCGGACGCCAAGCTCAGCCCTCGCTAGGGTTCAAACTACTAGGACTCAGAGTCCACCGATCTCTCAGCTCGCCCCCAAGACAGCACGCCAAACACGTCAAATTTATCATCATAAGGAAGCGTGAACTCGTGAATTGGAAATCTGGAATCTGAGGGTGCAAAAAATCCAAATTTATGCGAAAATCACCTTCAAGATGTCCAAATTAAGTTCTTAGCAATGCATATTACTAATTATAAATGATGTTTCTGATATGTTCACAGTATGAAATTTGCAATTGTTACTTATTTGCAGATTTTTTACTTAATATGCTAAGGATTTTTGGCATAAAACAAAAATCATTAATGATTCATTTAAATCATTATCCCACACAATGCGTGGTTGGCTGGTTTTGTGGTCAAGGTTCACATATAATTCACAAATACAAACACTTGTTTCACACTATACCTACTCAAAATTCACAAGCAAAACGAAAATCAGACCAATGCAAATAATGTCTGAATTGGAAAATAAGCATGCAGGAGCATTTTTTTGTGGGCTTGAGGGGTTTGACCTATTGGTTTTGTATTCCTTGGAGGAAACCAGCTTTTGATGTGGTTGCTGTTGGGAGTGGTCTAATCACTTCCCTGGTTTACAAGATGAGGTCAGAGCAGACCAAAGCGGAGAAATGGGGTTTATATAATAATTCACTCTGAATTCATTTCCTGCGAGGCAGTAATGCAGTAGGGAATGTGAGTTGTGTAATCAGGACTATTAACAGGATCACACTCTAAAAGTGAGCGCAGCTACAAGAATTTACATGTATCATTAGGCAACAGGCCATGCTAATGAATACTGACTTGCAAAACTAAGAAAGTGAGAAAGCAATGCACAAAAACCAGACCAATATATTGGCCACTGTTGACCATTTTGAGATGATCAACAATGAATGATAACTTGATTATATTCTGCATTATTTTTGAACATTTAGGTAATTATTGTGCAGTCTTGTAATTTGTTGTTATTAGATGGACAAATCAGCCACGCATCAATCTAGAGATCAGGATTAGCATCGATCACTCCACATCCAGCACATCCAGTACATCTGCTCGATCCGGCATTACTCATCAGCTACTCTTACGTGTTTTATCGAGTGAGGTGTAGTCTAATTTATCAAACTTTTCTCTGCACTCCCATTTGGGTGTCTATCACAACCAATCTTCCCACAGATGTACACTATATAGGATTTCCAGAACGCTTTGATCCTGTAGAGCAAAGGGGTTCCCATTGCTCGATGACATGCAGCTCATTTTTTAAGAGATGTAATTTCTTATATTCACATGCACAGTTGCAACGCAACAATCAAGCGCACATGAAACATTCTGAGCTTAAAACGCACGTTTATACCTACCAACAAGGAAGTCCGATATAGCCAAATTAAGGAAGAAGTAATTGCATTGATTTCTGAGGCTCTTGTCCACGACGAACGCGAGAATAACCAACGCGTTTCCGACCACCACCACGACCACCAGAATTATCATGAGGATCGCCAAAATGACCATCGTGTACCCTGGGAACGGAGCCCCATCCGAGCTGACGGTCGAGCTGTTGGAGCTGGATGAATTAAAGCAGTTAACCATTGTCAGATCGAGGACATTTGGAGAACCAGCAACAGGTCTGAAGTCATCGTGTGAACCCTTTCCCGCTGACGACGATGACAGCAGAGTTTTCATTCCTTTAGGGTCGAGAGAACTTCAGCGCGCGGCGGAATAAGCATCCAGTTGGAGTCTCCAAACGCCCGAGGTGTGCGTGCATCTTTGAAGCGTCCAGTGCAACACCAGAAACACATGACGTGGGATGACTCCTTCCTGAAGGGAACTCCAAGTCCTCGAGCTGAGACTGGGCGCAGAGTTTCTGTTCTTCGACTTTCCAACAGAGCCGCGCGTTGTCGTCGTGCGCACGCATCAACTGTTGCGCCTCCCGTTGGCTTGCGCGCTTTCCTCAGACAGACAAGAGGTTTGTGTGGTTGAAGTATGATATCCAGAATGGCATACAGTGCAGTGAACCTTTTCCTCTCTCCATTTATCCAAGTACAGAGAATATATTTTTTCTCTCTGCTTAAACAGTTGTTAGGCACATGTTGAGAAGATTGTTTTCAGATAATCTATCTAGAATATAACTGTACCCCTAGACCACAAAACCAGTCATGGTGGTTATTTTTAAAAACAGATCATCGGAGTAAATAGACATTCGTTAGAAAAAATAACAAAGATGGTAATAGTTAGTGTATTTGCTATGGCGATGATTCAGTATTTTTTAAGTTCACACAAAAATTCATTTAATTTACTCATGAAACTCAGTTTCTCTATGTTTTGAGAAATGTCTCAGTGTTTTTGTCAATGGGCTCCAATGTCAAAAAGATTTCGTCAGTGTTCTGCAGATTAAAGTAAGGCACTCCTGTGATGTAAAAGATCTAGTTTAGTGTTATGTTAATACCCTATGAACCTATTCCCCTTCCCGTTCTTCAGGACTGGCTTTGATTAATGTTCACATTTTTGACCAGCATATCAGTGCTCTTGTACTCTTTCAGAACCATGGACAGCAGCTCCTGCCATCCACTCAAGGCAAAGCTCAGGCAGGTGATTTTCTTCAAAGCAGTGGCTGTGCCTCAACTACATTATATACTATGTTGCCTTTTATAAGCCTTGACGGAAAAAAGAAAGACTGTAAATTCAAGCATTTAGGGGGAAAAAAAGAAAATGTTAATGCCTCAATCAGCCGAGCACATGGCGTTACAGGCATGACAAATAAACATCCTAATTGCACTTTAAGTTTTAAATTGCACGCCATGTACAAAACGCCTCCTCTTCATAAAGTCTCCGTTCTAGGTTTAAAAAAAATCTTAATTACACTCGCTGTCAGAGATGTGGTCTTCTTTTCCCGAGTGAGTCATTTCCCTACTGACACAAAAGACCGACTTTAGCCCTGTGTGCTCTTTCTCAGCTGTGCACCAGAGGAAGACGATAGCAGACACTTTGCCCCTGCGCTTCACACACACGTGCATGACATTGATACTGAAATAATGGTGCATCTGTGAAATCCAATTTAGCGGCACTGCATGGTGCAGCTCCTTTAACTTCCATTAGTTCCAGCGGTTGTGCAGTTACAATCTGTCTAAAACCCTTTTAAATATGTCGTTCTACTTTAATTATGAAGGGCTAATTAACCCCTGGGCTCTTAACCCAGGATTTCTTGCCTAGGCCCCCATAGTGATACCAATCACTTGCGAAGAAGATCACTTGAGAGGCTGGGGAGCAATTCGATTAGCACAAGTGTACTGTAAAAACGTGAAACAAATGCTGTAAAAGCACAGTGAAACATCTCATTCCCGGAAGATCTCTCTGGCAGACCTGACACAAGTGTCCAACTGGTTTAAAGACTTAAAAGCCAACATAAGATCAAAACAGATGCTATTTGATTGGTGCATGTTATTCCATGCTTTCATTAAAACATAAGACCCGTGTCCAACTCGGTGTTCTATACCGCTTCGAGTTGAAAGGGTTAAAGCCTTCATAGACTTGTTTCAGGTTGCCACATTGCATGTCGCTAATGAGCAGGGATTTCAAACATTAAAGCATTTGGACTAAAAACACAGAGGCAGGTGCCTGAAGAAGATAACATGGAAGGAAGCTAGTGCAATCAAGTTCTTTGTTGTATTATTCCTGCAGAGGAAGCAGAATTCCGCGTATACCAAAGGCCCAGAGCGAGAGCTACAACTCATTTCAACAGGGATCTGCTCTGTCACCTTCTAAAGAAGCAGGAGAGACTCTTATGAAGCAAGCTTTCGGCTGCACCCTTCTGATGTTTGATCTCCAGAGATGAAGAGGCCTGACCCTTATTTGAACAAACAACAATGGCCATCTCCCAATCCCACTTGAGACGATAAAACAACACAAATTACCATTCTGCTCTGGTCTTCTTGCTCCTCAAGGCCTCAACGGAGGACAGCTAATGTGCTGATTTGATTTCTCCCACGATTAATATTATTCATTGATACCTTTGTCAGACAGGATACATTATCCACCATGCAAATTAGCCACTTCCATGCAATGCTAATAGTTCTCTTTTGGTGTCTATGTTTGAAAGGATATTATCTGGTCAAGTTAAATTGTGAAGTTCAATATTGCATTTACTCTCAGAGTGAGTTGCATCGAATGCATGATTTGCATGTCGGAGATCTGGCTCAGGCTACTTAAAATGTGGCTAAATAAAGCATGGTATTTTCTAACATACTGTATGATGTATGCACATTCTGTAGGATATTTAGTTAAAGGGTTAGTTCACCCCAAAAAACAAAAAGACAGAAAATTCTGTCATTGATTACTCACCCTTGTGTCCCCCTTGTGTTCCAAACCCATAAGACCTTCATTCATATTCAGAATACATATAATTTTTTTTTTTGGATGAAATCAGAGAGCTATCTGTCCCTCCACAGATAGCAACACAACTGAAATGTGCCCAGATCCAGAAACGTAGTCACATGCATTGCGATACTCTCCAAAATGGCGGAAGACATAACTCAAGGTAGTAGAATGGTTGAGTAAATTAGGTTATTTTTGTTTTCATTGTGCAAAAAAGTATTCTTCTAGCATTGCAAAACTGAAGTTGATCCACCGATGTCACATGTGACTGTTTTACCGGTGTTTTTATTATTTTTCTGGATCATTTCATCATTTGCTGTGGTAGAAAGAATTGTGGAGACATTGGTTATTGGAGCATTGATAAGAAGTTGGTCTTAGAGCAAGTTTTGCATAGTTAAATCAATAATTTGCATGTTATGCAATGGAGATATGTTTTTGGCTGGTGAAAAGTGTTCAGTCCAACTATCTGCACCAAAGCAGAAAACAAACAACGAAAAACTATTATTTGGCAGAAATTAATCTTCACATGTCTCTAAAAATTCACAAAACTCCAACAACTGTTTAGCCATCAAATTGGCAATTTCCATATCACGCATTTGGCTTTGACAATTTAAATAGTGCCAATGCACAGAATGGCATTGTCTGATGTATTGTGGAGTTATTTCCATCCAAATTTAGTGGAATTCCTCACTAGATGTCATCAATGCTAACATGATTCTGTGGCCCAGAGTAAAAGGAATCTGCTGGTAATAGTTCAGATGAGATTGTTTCAATATAGACAATAGACAATTAGCATGTTGGTTTAGTCATTTTTTTTTTTAAATCAACGCACAGCATTGCATTTTCTTTACTATAGTTATTTGCAAAGAAGCTTGATTTCTTACAAGAAACTATAATTCAAGAGTCATCCTTAGGGGAAAAGAGTTTTCACATCTGCTGCCGTGATTCTGTAGACGATTGTTCTGCAGAATTCGAAGTCGCATTTAACTTCAAAAAGTTAAAGTTTCTTCAAGAACTGTTTGGACATCTTATCACAGATCTATTTGTCACTTTAAAATGTGTGTTGAGTTGTCTTGCACAGGAGATATTTCTGTCCTTATAGAGCAATTCCACACCTGAGGTTTTCTATACTAATGAGATACTCTGACCCAGAATAATAGATCTGTTGGTCACATTTAAAATTTCTTGTTCAGACTGTAGGGTGGCCATACAGATAGTTAACATGTTGTTTTGTTCAATTTAGAAAGAATCACTGCAGAGCAGCAAATTTATTTGCAGAAAAGCTTGATTGCTCACCTAAAAGTATATTAGCCAAGAGTCATCCTTTGGGAAAACAGTTTTCACATTTGCTGCCCTGCTTCTGTAGACCAAATAAAGGCATTCATTACCCAGGGCAAAGATGAGCTGCCAGACTGGGCCTGAGTTAGTTTTGTCCAGTCAAAATCAATGATTAACTTGTTGGAGATATGGTTTAGGCTGCTGAAACACAGCATTGCAATTATGTGAACCAAAGATTAATTGATTGTTCTGCAGAGATCAAACGCACAGTTATCCTTGCATATCATAACAAATCTTTTATACAAGAACAGTTTGGATATCTAATTGCCAATTAGTGAATCACAAAAATCGATTTGTCACTTTAAACAGAGCACCAATGTGATACTGTCGTTTAAAATAAGAGAAATCTGTTACAGTTCAGACTTTTGTTCAGGCTGATGGGGGGTTCAAATAGACAATTAGCATGTCGCTCTGGCCAACTTCAAAAGTACTGTGTACTGGATAGAGGAGCTTGATTCATCTCCAGAAACTATATTAGCAAGTCATCCTTTGAGAAAACAGTTTTCACATTTGCTGCCATAATTCTGTAGACCACATAAAAGACGTCGGGGCAAAGATGAGTTGCCCAATTGGCCCTGACCAAACTTTGTCCAGTCAAATCAATGGTTGGCTTGGTTTAGACTGGCAAACTACAACATTACAATTATTTGAATTAAAAATCAACTTTATTCTTCTGCAGAATTGGAAAGTGTAGTTACCCTGGCATAACCATAACATAACAGATTTTTTTCCAAGAACTGTTTGAACCTTTAATAGACAATTAGCATAACCACAGATCTATTATTGCCACTTTAAAAAGTGTATTAAAAGGGATATTTCCATCCATATATAGCGTAATTCCTCACTATCTACACTAATGTGATACACTTGCCCAAAATAAAAGGGATATGTTGGGTACAGTTTAGATGAGACGATTTTTGTCTGGACTGTTGGGCAACAAGTTGTTTTAGTCGATTTTATTTTACCTTTATTTGCAGAGAAGCTTGTTTCTTTGCCAGAAATTATATTAGGTAAGATTCATCCATTGGAAAAACTGTTTTCACATTTGCTGCCATGATTCTGGAGACCAAATATAAGACGTCCATTACTCAGGGCAAAGATCAGCTGCCCAACAGACCCTGGGCAAATTCTGTCCGGTCAAATCAATGGTTTGCTTGTTGGAGATATGGTTTAGGCTGCTAAAATATGGCATTACAATTATTTAAACATAAAATCAGCTTGATTATTTCTAAAGAACTGTTTGGACTTTTAATTGCCAGTTAGTATAGTCACAGATCTATTTTCGCCACTTTAAAAAGTTTTTTTTCTGTCCATATATAGCACAGTTCCTCACCATCTACACTAATGTGATACTCTTGCCCAAAATAAAAGGGATATGTTGGCTTCAGTTTCAGTCTGGACTGTTGGGAAGTCAAATGGACAATTAGCAAGTTGTTTTAGTCAATTTTTATGTATCAATGCACAGGACCTCTATTTGCAGAGAAGCTTGATTCCTTGCCAGAAACTATGTTAGCTGAGATTTGTCCTTTGGGAAAAGAGTTTTCACATTTGCTGCCATGATTCTGTAGACCAAATAAAAGATTTCTCAGGGAAAAGATGAGGTGCCAAACAGCTTTGCATGCAAGGCAGATTTAGCCTTATACATAGAAAACATGTCACAGAAAAAGACCACCAAAGCATTTAGCAATGCCCCTTGAGTCACAGCAAGCAATTGAATCTGAAAGGGTAGGTGCTGACAGTCAAAAGATACGTTAATATTCATTGAAAGGAAATAGAGTGGGAACACAGGGGGAGAGACTGAGAGGCAGGAATAAAAGAAGAGTCCAGAGAAAAGGGAATAGATGCATGCAGGGAGGATGAAAGTGAGAAGACTACGTCTAGCGCTGCGGACAGGAAAGAGGCCAGAATGTCTAAGACCCAAAGGTATTTAAGAAGGAAGACAGCAATGATATGTGTGTGCGCATTAGAGTAAGAGTGGAACCAGGGTGAGACGTCAAAAAGCACTCGAAAACCTTCTCTGGATGACTCATTCCCACAGAAGAATTCACCATTCTGAGCTCCACAGGTTGAGCAAAGACTTGAAATCATTCAGGGACGCTAGTACGCAATCCAACTAGTTGCTTTCCGAGACACACCACCAAACCGTCGCGCAAGTGCTTACAATTCCAACTTGGTATTTAGACGCTTCTCCCATGACCCAGCATCTGCTTATTAGAACATCATGTGCCAAAACGATCAACTTATTCTCACATGAGCTCATTAAGGACAATTAGCATGCGAGTCATAGCGCTGCAGACTCACCAGGTGGTGATGGACTTTGGCCTTGCAAAATTTGAATGGTAAAAATAGCATGCAATATTCAAAAGGTTAAGTGTGAGCGAAAACGCAATATTGAAGCGCGACTCTCCAAGGGACTAAAATAATAGACATCTGACAATCAGGCACAGGAATGACAATCTCATGCACTTTCAGCGTGATATTTGCTGTAAAGTCTCCTTAAATAGACACTTTTGGTACAACGCTCCTTGAAAAGCTCGAATTGCTTTTGTCAGGCTTTATCAAATTACATTATTAGAGCATCATTAAACCGGAAAAAGAAGCAAAGGTCACTGATGAATGTCAGGGGTATTTATTACCTGTTTTGCACTCGTTTGTCCTTGTGACTTCAGGCTAGCCTCAAACCCTCATTTGCAAATCAATTTGTAATTCATAAAAAATCTTTATTCATAAGACAAAGCACTTAGTGTGACATAATGTGTAGCAACAGACAATTAAACCATAAACAAAACCATTTTTGGTATGACTTTCAAGTTGTTTAACCGTCATCACAACACTGAATGCTTTTACAAATCACTATTACAGCATTTTCAGTTTATTTTATTTGTCTGAATCCTTAAGCATTCGTAGTTGCCAGTCTTGTCTTGTCGTTCCAAGAAGGTTTTTCATTTTGCCTTCTTGCCCTTAGGTCTTCTGTTCTTGCTTCCAGGTTTGGACGTTTCCTCCTGAAAGGGAAGAACAAAAAGAAAAACATAAAAGACAAGAGATAAGACCAGTGAAAAGAAAAGCTGAAATGAAGATCTTCCTGCTGGAAGAAACAGAAATATCTAATACTGTGACAAACATCTGTTCAGTATTAAATTACATTAAGATACTGCATTTAATTAGAACCGTGTTAAGCTGTGCTGTCAATAATGGCCTGACATTTGCAGGTTATTGATAAATGTTCGAAATTGGAGACAAAAACTACAAAAGTAGTATGAATGATTTACTCCCCCTCTAGTCATCCTAGTTTTTTTGGCTTTATTCTTTCAGACGAATACAATCAGAGTTGCATTAAAAAAATGTCCTGGCTCTTCCAAGCTTTATAATGGCAGTGAATCTTAAAACCCAAAAAAGTGTGCCCATTCATCATGAAAATGACTCCACATGGCACAGGGTGGTTAATAAAGGCCTGCTGAAGTAAATCGAATAATATCCATAACGCTAACTGTCGTAAGGACTCTCATGGCAAGGAATTCTGAATTAGAGGATTTGTAAAGTAAAATGCCAGAGGATTTCAGCATAAGCCCAAACTAGACTTGTTTTCTTGTGCTGTACACAGAACTCGGTTCTCGCGAGACTAGCATATTGTCACCAGAGCTAACGCTTCGCTTGCGTCATCCACTGGAACGTCATTCTCTCGTGATCGATACACAAATGCATCCATTCACTTCAAGAGGCCTCTATTAATCCCCAAAGCTGTGTGGAGCACTTCTAACGATGGATGGATGGATGCATTTTTTGATCTTCAAAATCTTAACAGCCATTTACTACCATTATAAACCTCACCAGGACATATATATATGACTCATTCTATAATTGCGGGTGCATTTGGTGTCCCCATCTGTCTCCGTCAACTCCTAGGTACCTAGGTAGACTAGGTGGAGACAGTTTTGTGTAACAGAATTGACATTTTTATTTCATTTTTAGCTAAGAAACCTTGACTTATAAAAGCATGATTAAAAGAGCTTTTAAAAACCCAATGTGAGATCAGTAAATGAAGCGAATGTTTGATGAATGCGAAGCCAGCGTCTATTTGATTAAATAATATATAAACGTAATCAGAAAATAATGACATAATCAAACATTCATTTTACGAATTAATTTGATTAAACCGAAGGGGCCTGTCGCTCAAATACGAGTGCGTTTCAGGACAGAGGGAAAAAAATAAACAATTTCCTCTCTTTCATAGTCTTGTGAACAATTGCCTGTGAGCATTCAAAGCCAACATTTCAGAACTGGAATTGAAAGCCAATTTTTTGCGTCGCTAGCGATCAGGCTACAAGAAGACTTTGAGTTATAACTTTTATCAAATATTGCATACTTCCCTGATGCAACATAAAGTAACTGTGCCATAAATAATGTCACTGTCATGTTAACCAGCCGAGTAGAAGCCTTGTTAAAATTCCTCTGACAGTTTTTATTATTTAGAGTCTGTCTCTAGGGACCCGATGGTGTCCAAATGAGTTTTTGGGAAGGAGTCTGGTTTTATTATTCCACACGTGATGTGCTCGCGCCCCGGCTACTCTGTGTGGCAGTGGTCGTTATTATGCATTGTATGTTAATTACTCTTGAGCCGCAGTGGACAGAATGTGAACACAATGAGTCAGCCGGCTCAAACTGCGAAGATAACACAACATTCATCTTCACCCTGAAAGAACAGCGTGATGCATCTGAGCCTGAGACATGCTCGGTGTCAGGAAATCTATACAAGCTGATGGCTCCAATCAGACGGCTAAAACGACAAATTCAACAAACGCTTCGTGAAGAATCACCAAGACCGAGTCCTTCTTGAAGCCAATGCGTGAACATGAAGAACTACGATGTGCATGCGATGCTAAACAGGCTGCAAATTATGGCAGTGAGAAGGACTCTCGAGTTTCTAAATGAGTTTCAACGCAGTTAGCATCGCATTGATCGTTTATCTCTTGATATTCAAGCAGAGGTTCCACTGTTTATTCACGTTGTGTTACGGTTCTAAAGTGGCATAACAAAATAAAACGGTAATTAGTGGAATGCTCAAATCACAGTAATTAGTGTTTTTACGAAGACCCAGTAGTCTTTAACGAGATGGTTGGTCTCTTTAATGGTGTGAGATATTCAAGTAAACAACTTATCAATTAAATATTTACATATATTAATTTATTGTTTTTATAAACACATATTAATTACCAAGGATTATATAATTGTTTTTTTTTTTAAATATACATAACATTTATCTACTTTAACTACAGTTTAACTACCTAGCTATATATATATATATATATATATCTCCCAGTTTCACAGACAAGGCTTAAACTAGTCCCAGACTAAATTGCATGTTTGAGCTGTCTCAGATGAATATGAATATATGCTCTGACAGATCTTAAAACATGTCAGTGTCATTGTCCTGTGTTAAGATGCACACCTGTAATATTTTCTTATAAGGCATTTTTGTAAA
>JAUMHI010000068.1:1070743-1083516 GCA_032359435.1 Enteromius unitaeniatus | reverse complement strand
ACAGACACAATAATAGCTCCGCCTTCTTTCTTTGTGCAAACATTTGGGTGGTGTTTGAAAATAAACCCACTCTGTGATGTAGAAAAGTGCAGGAGTGTTTAAATTAGCCATTTTAGGGGGGTGTGGACAAGTCATTACTTTTACATAACTAAAAAAAAACACACATAATGCCTTAGTAACATGCAAAAAAACAACAACTCCCAACTGCATAACAACTTACTAAAAACCACCCAGAATGCCCTAGTAACTGCACAGACCCTAGCAACCACCCAGAAATACAAAGTAGCCAAAATGTAAACATATCTACCTCTATTTAACAGTTCAATAAACACTCCAAGCACTTAAAACAGCAGCTGTATGGGTTCATAAACCCACTGTGTGCTTCTCAGACGCATTTGTTTTCATATTAAGCCGACGGAAGGCTGAACGCGTAAACAGTCAGAGTTCGGCTTCAAACTGTCAATCACACAAAGCAATTTGGTGTATGTATGAACAAGTGGCGGAAATGTCAACGTCTTACTTATGGGCAGAGTGTCATTCAAGACGGCTGCTCTTCTGTTACGCAACATTCGCAGCACCGAGCGTGTTGCGACTGACGCTCAATGCCGACACCTGTGCAGTCAGTTTGCGTTAAAAATGGCGGCGGCTGTCTCGCACGAGGGTGGACGTGGAAGACAATGAAGTTTGGGGAAGAGAGGTTCAGATGCAGCCTGTAATAATGCGTCAAGAGCCGTCGTGTCATGAGCAGGTGTGCGTGAGTCATACGCCATCCATCCAGCTGTGATGAACGACAGCGCTTCCGTGGCACGTCAAGTGTCTGTTTGCACCGAAACACGGGAGGGACTCGACGGTGAATTCCAGAAGTTAAAAAGAGACGAGAGCGTGCGCCGAGGGCACTAGAGACCAGAGTGATCGGCATTTCAAAAACAGTGTCAAGCGCTGATATGAGAAACAATGACAGCTGTTATTAAACACGGATTCTACAGGCCTGATATCTTTGGCAAGAGAACTGGTTTAGCTGGCACACGGAGTCTGATACAGGGAACATGGGTAATGACTCACACCTGTTTAGGAGTCACCACCGCGGCTAAATGAGGCTGGAACGTGCTCCGTCTGTCCGTGATTGTCTCCCCGTGTTTAATCAGTGGCAATTCTTCATCTACAACAAAAAACAAACAACAAAAGCAAATAAAAGCAGTCCTTTGAATGACTGGCGAGCCACTAATGACTAATTAGCTGGGATCGCTTTACACAAGACGTGCCTGTCATTGGCACTTTAAAAAGGAGTTTTAAAGTCAAAACTGACCCCGTTTACTTTCTCAAAGCTCAAGTGCTTGCAGAACTTTTCACTTTTTGAGATCTAATCAATTTCGTGTTGACAAAATAAAACGAGTCACGAACAGTGGATCTCATTTACTAAGCATGTACGCTAAGGATTAGCCCACACTTTAATAGTTTGTTTGGTTTTTAAACTTATATACACTAGAAACAAGCGTGGATTATTATGTATACTTAAAAATTAGGGGTATTATTTTTCAGATTTTACCTCAAAATGATTTTGGCCATTTTTGAGAGCTATAAACACATGAAATCATACTAATAGCCAGTAAAAACTCCACATATGCTTCACTGAAGTAAAAGCACTGATGATGTTCCAGGAAATCCCTAATAAGCCAAGAGATTCATCTTTAGAGAGTAACATATGTTTGTTTTTCTTAAACTTCGGGCATGCAGCATGCATCTGTTGCGTGATCTTTATTGCTGTTCGCTCAATTAGCACATACATCATTTGGATTTAAATGTCCAAAATACACCACTTAATGGTGATCTAGCCAGTGTGAAAGGTGCTAGGCTATACATTTCTGCACCAACACAAACGTGTGCGTTAATTACATGTTTTGCTTGCTCTCAGATGAAAAAACAAGATCTATATTTCAGAAAATATGTTAGAGTTATAAATGTATTTTAAATGATAATAAATAAAAAAGGCCCAGTGTGTGGAGGATGGCAATGTGAATATATTGAGACGTACCATCAGAAGAGCTGGAGAAGAGCTGAGCTGATTGGTTGGCGAGTTTTAGCGTGCTGTAGTCTGGAATATCATCCTCGTCGTAGTCATGACCTTCTTCCTCTGTTGTCACAGTCTTATGCATTTTAGGTCCATCTAAAAACAAAAATACATGCGCAGTCCAATGAACTGTGGCGGAAACTAATAATTTAACAGACCATTGCACATTTCAGTCAATCAGCAGTCTACAAAAGAAAAACCAAGGACGCACAACGCAGTATGCAAGGCATTTTAATCTAAGAAAATAATATATATTGGTTAGAATGAAAGGTGCTCAAGATGTAAATAAAAATAGGTCAGTGAAACCTGCCACAGGTTTCTTTAATTAATCAAAAATACTTGAATGCAAATAGTCCTTACCGTTCTCATTTGCACTGAATCACCCCATAATATAACTTGAAGGGTCAAAGCGCACTTCAATCAGGATTTCAAAGCAACTAGCATAAATAATGCACAGAAACATCCCAAAGAGCCTCATTCATTAAACAAGAGCAGTTGAACATAAACTGAGTGCAATGAATTACGATCAAACAAAAAGGCTCTTTATTGGCATCTATGCTTTATCTGAGAACTCTTAACGTCCAAGGAAAGCGTTTCGTTACAATAGAAAAAAACATTCTTTAGGTCATTGATATGTAAGAATTGTTCACTGCAAGGTTCTTTGGAAACCCAAAATTATTCTTCTACGGCATCACCGCAAATACCAATTTTGTTTGGAGAATATGCTAAAGACGACACATTCGGACTCAAATCACTGGCAGTCGTCTTCCATGTGTCATTTGGAACGAAAAACTAAATGAGAACTAAATGAAGTCGCAATCAGCCGTTCCAGCTGTTCTGAAGTACGGCATTAAGATTCAGTGATACCAAGGAATCTCCCTGACGTCTCCATTTCCATGGTCATAGAGGCTCAGAACGCTTCAAAATCCCTTTTCAGAGATCGCTAGGGATGCTTTTCATTTGTATGCCCTGTCAGGTACCAGGTCTTGGCATCAGGGGTGTCGGAACAATGAGAAAAGTGGGAGGAAGACATTATGAATCTCATCAGCCTCTCTTCAGAAGCACGCCATGGCTTTAAATGCCTAGTTGACATTCATGCGAGACACTATTTGAAAGCTTAAACGCTAAGTTCAATGATCAGACCTAAAGCTCTGTGAATTAACAAAAAAGTGCTTATTTTCTTCTCATCCATAGTTCACATCTCATGTCCTCAGGAAGTTTGTTCAGCACACAAACTTTGTGCCAGATGTGGCTCAGATAATGAATATTAATTGCATTATGTGACGGTTGGCAGAGATTTCTGCTTGATCACAATGCTGCATCAAGCCAAATAAACCTCTTTAAAATGTCTTGCTATACACCGAAATATGGGAAGTAGACCGGTTTCTGAAAGTTCAAGTGGTTGCGATTAAATGTCAACGTACAAATGTCAAAAACATCCTGAGATCCCAACACTTCTCAATTGGAGAATTGGTTTTCTGTGCTCCCAAGTACCTTGAAATTTCAGCGACTTCAGTGTTTTTTTTCCCCTAACACTTCCAGGTTTTCCACACCCTGGTCAGTACAGTTAGACCACAAAATTAACCTCAAACTCACCTGTAAACAAACACCTGAGTGACCTCATCGAAAAATACCTGACTTTTGTTCCTAGTAATTCTGAGGCAGATCAAATTGGGAATTTAATCGCAGCTCGTCAAGAAAATTAAACTGGTTCCAAAGCTTTAACGACCTTTGACTGCTTTCCATTTCTCCTCAACCGCCCCAACCTCTCAGTGTCAGACGTGAATATTCATGGCCCGCGGAAATATAAAAAAAAACCACACACAACCTTTTGATCTCTCTGAGGGGCCTTCACCGCGCAACCTGCTGTAACTAGCATCTCATCTGCATAATTACTGTAAAAACAGAGCTGATGTTTGCCGAGTGCGAAGGGAGGCGGCGCTTTTCATGACACCGTCGAGTATTAGGCCTGTAATCATTCAGTTGATGAGGGAAGACGCTAATTACCTTCCCTCTGAAGTTTGATATTAGATTAAGTTACTTCTTCCGAAGTGACGTCACCGTCAAGCACAGGAGCCGGGTGTATTTAGTCCTGTTTGTTTACCAAAACGTCTGGGGGGAACAAATTAGCATCGCTAATGTAATATTCGCACCACAAAAAAGAAACAACTGCACGCACACTGAGCACATTACGGCGAAACAATGGGGTTTCGGAATCGCACACAGAGTCGTCAAAGGCGAAGCGTTCATTTGAAAACAAAGGAAATCAAGTTCGAACGAAACAGATGTTCAGAACATGTAATCAAGGGCTTGATTTAACTTTGGCGTTGGTTTCTTCAAAACACTAATGAATCATTCAAAAGACAGGTTCTCCGTAGGACGCGGGCAACCTGTCGAAGTCGTGATCTCGAGATTGAGAGTTAAACGAACGTTGTGTAGTAAACAACACAAGGCCGCTGTCGTCAATTGCTTCTGATTTGCTTGACACGCTGAATGCAGGTCCTTTGCCAGATCTTTTAATATCTGCATGCGCTAGTTACATCAGAACTTGAATTCGGGGGACCTGTGTAAATTCCCTGCCAAAGTAAAACTATTTACAGCGGTTAGCTGGTTTCTAGTTAGTCATCGATTGTTTTTAGGGGCTTTCTGGGCACTGGTTACTTTGAAAGATGAGCTAACCTAACTTAAAGGAATGGTTCACCCAACAATGTATATTCTGTCATAACTTAATCACTCTCAAGTAGTTCCAAACCTGTATGAATATTTTTAAGATATTTTGAAGAAAGTCTGTAACCAGGCTGTTTTGGTCACCATTGACTTCCATTGTATATCTTTATCTAACTAAGGAAGTCAATGGTGACCAAAACAGTCTCCAGCAAATCTCTAATGGTGTCACGGCCCTGAAGTGTAATGACTCCTACAATGGCTAAATGAAGATAATGCGGCAAAACAGATTGATGTAAAAACTCATTATTTTGGCAAAATCATATCCTGTCTCTCCTCAAAAAGTCGATCCAATTATGGTTTTTGCATCCGACAGACTTCTGCTGACAAGTAAACACTGATATCTGTGTGCAGGAGAGAGACGACAAGGACACATAGTTCTTTTTCATCTGCTACAGACATTGTTACAATACAAAGCTGCCTGAAAATGGGTAAGCAATATCCTGCATTCATGCAGCGATTAAACGGCCTGAGGTCACACGGTTTGTGCCCTGATGGTTTCTGGTAGGCGCTCATGCAGCGGATCACCATTTGCACTGCACCTCGAGATTGATTTTGTCAGCAGGGATGTGTCTCGTAGATAGGATGTCAAGACTCGACGTGCAGAATGCTTACTAATGGGTGAAGGTCAAATCAGAAGTTCTGTTTAGGCCCACTAGCGCCGTGATTACATCCTGATTACCGCCGTTTCATTTTGTCACCTTGACAGTAAAGCTGTACTTTCTTCTGGAGACATAACTTTGTTACATCTACAAACATGCAATTTTGCTTCTATTAAAGTGTTCTAATGAAGTAAGATCTGATAAGTTCGCCTCTGATTGTTCATGGACAGTGGCACCTTACGAAGACCTCGTGGCAAGGCGAGACTTAAAATAATTAATGGGACTTGGCTAACGAACGAGATGGCTAGTCACGCGCCCATTTCCATTTTTCCCCCTCCATTCAGTCAGAGCTCCATTTCCCTCTTGAGCGCGCCATTCATAGAAACTCATTTGCATATTAAAACCACTGACATACATACATAATTCCAGTCACAATTATCACACTCGGCGAAAGGCATGGGAGAGCTGTCCTTCATAATCAATCGCTTTTAAGGATTCATACGGCATTTGCATCATCCAACCGTTAACCAGCGATAGGCCTAGAGTAAATTGCATACTACTCATACTAGTATAGAGCAACAAGTAGCACTTAAAACTGATCACCAGTTGCAATGTTTCTTCGCATCTACACACCCCCAGTGGGTAATTATTTTCTATTGTAGCATGTTACTGGCAAATCAAAAGACTTGAACATTGCAATTACGAGCTAATGAGAAGTTCCTATATGATGGGAGATTATTAAACTGGCAAACAATAGAAAATTATGTAACAGATATACTGTAAAATGCGAACGATGCAGATACGTGTAAAAAGACCAAAAAAACAAACCTCGCCACTTGGAGACTTGGCTTCCTCTCAAAATGTCTCCCTCCCGAGCAAAACAGCCAATGCAGAACATGCAAAAATGACTGACAGACATCCACTACCTACACATTTTTGATCGAGCCAAAAATCCAAAGCACAGCCAGCACTCTTTTTTTGCACTTTAAGAAATCAGGTGCTGTCATGGAGTGTGATTTCTCAGGACACCTTGTGAGCTTTCGAGTAATAGCGACATTTTACGTGGCAGAAAAATGCCTTTATGCAACAGATAAACACATCTATGCTCTACTTGGGGGTCGGGGGGGTGACAGTGTTATCGACCCAAGCTAACAAAGCTAAAACCCAACTCTAAAAAGGTTCCAAAAAAACTGCCTTCCAAGACGAGCCGAGAAAATGAGCTGGGTGTCACAACCCATCAGGATCAATTCTCCGACTTGCCACTGACCTCATGGGAACTTTTAGAGCCCTGGTGAGAAAGATTAACAGGTTCTGTCAAGTCCTTTCATCGATTAGATCTCCCCAACGCCGAGGTCTGTGACGGAAGGGGCGCTCTTTAAAAACCATCTACCTTGGCCGCGGCAGGCTGCTGTGTTCATTTTATCCAAACAATTCGACTTTATCGAGATGGCTAGATCAAAGGCATGGATCCAATATCCGGCGTGCAATAATTTTGGCAAACATTATGTTCAAAGGCAGGAGAGATTTGAGGCGGACAATGAGGAGAAATGACACAGGAACGAGAGACTGGGCTACTCAAGAGAAAAGAATCCCAACGTTTTGCATCGAGAATTTCAATACGCAGGGAAAGTGTGAACGTGGAAACTTTTGTGGGATATTATCCTGTCAGGTACAGGGGTCCTGTCCGCCGCCCACTCGGTATCTACAGAGTTATTTTTATCATGACTTTAGAGCACTGAACTGAACCTTCCTGCAGCTCAAACCAGCAGACTATGAAGCTTACAATATACCAGGGCATGGGTTCAGCTTCCAAGAAAAACACATGTGGACCTTGAATGCATTTAATAAAAGCATCTACCAAATGCATGAATGTAAAAATAACCTGATGTTGGCACAGTTTAACCTTCACAATTTCATAGACCATTGAGACCTGAATGACTCATTTTTTGTCATATGTGATAAACTGCTGGATATTCCCATTTCAAAGCTGATTTTGATAAAAGTGCAAGCTATATATACAGGTATTTGATCACCCTGTGATTTTACTGGTTCTCTTACTTAGAAATCATGGAGGGGTCTACCATTTTCAGCATAGGTGCTTTTCCAGTGTGAGAGACAGAATGTAAAAGATCCCGCCTCCAGGGTGTTTTGATTGGTCCACTGTTTTGGAATGTCCTTGATGAGCAGTGCTGCGTGTAAAAGGTTCAATTATTTAACATGCTACTCAATGCTGCTAAAGGCTAATGTGCAACAGCCCTACATCTTCATCTGTGATATATGATAAATTGCTTAATATTCCTATTTTGGAAAAGCGCCATCTAGATTACTTTGGACCCCATTGACTTTCATTGTATGGATTACACCGCATACATTTCTCTAAATATCTTTTTTTGTGATATATGATAAAATGCTTGGGATATCCCCATCTGGAAACCGCTTTCGATGAAAGCATGAGCTGAAATCATAAACGTTTTCCTGAAAACCATATTTTGCGTATTTAACTACATCTCTTGATCTTGCCGCTCCATCTACGGCGTGTTTATGCAGAGTTTTTATAACTTCCCTGGTTATTGAGATGCTGTTCTCCACCTACCAGTTTCCAACAATCAAAAGAGGCTGCTTTCCGCCAGCTGAAGGGTCTATTACTTGTAGGTTAATAACAGGCCGTGTACCTGATTGCCGGCAGGCCCCGTGCACCTGTTTTAATTGTGCCTCCTTCCTGTATATTTCCGCAGAGAACGCCGCATGCCTCCTATTCTTTTCAAAGGGCTGATGAAACCACGGACCCGAGCGTTTGCTTGATTTTGAGTACCTATGCTTTTTATATTTTTTTTTGTGCATCTGGATGCGGAGACGGTCATGTGTAATTTCCATCTGCCGGAGGAACGGCGTGTTCCTTAAAAGCCGGATGGAATAAATGACAGCGCGATTCCCCTCCTGACTCTCATTCTCACGCTTTCCAGAGTTCACTCTCTACACAGAAACGAGCGCGACGCTCAAAACAACACAACAAAACCCTAGCGGGGCTTTAAAACAGAGGGCAATTAGATCACAGAAGGAGCGTCTGGTGCCGAGACCAAATCCAAACTCTACCCAGTCTCCCAGTGTCTGTAATGAGAAGAAGCTTGTACTGTCTGGAGAAACACTTCAGCTGCTTTTACTTTCTGGAAGCCTGTATGACTCCGCAGAGCAACATAATATGCATCTAAATCAACATGTGCTTTATGAAACATGCAGTGCCAGTGACTGAATGCATATTCAGTGTCATTGTGGGAAGATTAACCAAAAACTGCTGGTTTATGGGTCGTGTGAGCTGTTCATGCAGCAGGTAAGTGTACTACCTCTCGTGTTTATTACTGACATCTGATCTCTCACCCGTGGCAAGCGTATTCATACAGTCCCTAGATACGCATCAGTCTTGCTTTATAAAGACTGATTTAGAGCCTCTCGCGGTTCAGAAAGACACGCGGTGTGACCGTCTACTGCCCCCTGCTGTACAACCCCACATATTAAGATCTCAGCTCTTACCTGAACTTTGGGATTTCTCTACGAGGAATTCTCTTATTTTCTCCACCCAAAGATACAGAATACTCTCCCCTGTATTCTCCCTGCACGACAAAAATAAAACAACAAGAAACACTGTAAATAAATGACATATTTGATATTACATATTAATATTATAGATTGACTGAATGTTGATTCAATTTTATTTATAGTAATAATATTAATGTTTTATTTAACATTAAATCAGTATTTTAAATTTTTTAGTTAATAATATAATTTAAATAATAAAATGTATCTGATTATTAGTACTATAGAATAACAGTGTATTTGCATTGCACTACGTTTGACTATTAATTATAAAATATAAAATAAAAAGACCATATGTGACCCTGGAGCACAAAACCAGTCTTAAGTCGCTGGGGTATAATTGTAGCAATGGCCAAAAATACATTGTTTGGGTCAAAATGATTGATTTTTCTAAGTAAAGATCATGCTCCATGAAGGTTTTTAGTCAATTCTTACTGAAAATATATTAAAACTTAATTTTTGATTAGTAATATGCATTGATAAGATCTAATTTGGACAACTTTAAAGGTGATTTTCTCAGCATTTAGATTTTTCTGTACCCTCAGATTCCAGATTTTAATATAGTTGTATCTGGGTCAAAATTTGCCCTATCCATTCAAATCATACATCAATGGGAAACTTATTTATTCAGCTTTCAGATCCTGTATAAATCTCAATTTCGGAAAATGAACACTTACGACTGGTTTTGTTGTCTAGGGTCACATATTGAATAAATATGATACTAGTTGTTATGTTATCAAATTACCAAGATTTTTATTTACTATTAAATTAATAAAAACATTTTTTATTTTTTTATTTTTTTCAGGCCCTTTTCAGAAATCCCGGTAAATTCGTTCCAGCAATTAACAGGAATGAGAAGTTGTAATATTACCAGTAAATTACCGTAATTCTGCTGTGTGTGAACGCTGAAGGAAAATTACCCGTATGGGCACGTATGAACACAGTGATGTACGACATCTACTCTGGGCCACTGTTTACAAAAATAAAAGAAATGTCATCCAACTGGAACGACAATGAAATTAAAGCGCTTCTCCTCATCAGGGGGGATGAAGAAATTTGTCATCACCTGAGAGGAACTGTTAGTTATGCAGAAATTGGGGAGAAATGCTTGCCGAGCTCATTTACAAGACCAGCTCTCAACTTTGGGGGTCCAAAAGCAATTATTTCAGTTTTATCTTCACTGAGTCGAAGAACACTATCAGCCATTTCTTAATGTCCCCAAGACAGGTCAATAAGGGGTTAATTGTTTCCCCAGCTGCTAAAGGTAGGTACAACTGAGTGTCATCTGCATGCAAATGAAACGAAACATCATGTCTCCTAATAATATCACGCATATATAGATTAAACAGAAGCGGGCCTAATATTGAACCTTGTGGCACTCCACAATAACAGGAGCAACAGATGAAGAGAATTGACCTAATTCAGCAGCAAAAGATCTAAGATATCAAATAAAGCAATGCCCCCCAATGCCAAACGTCTTTTCTAACCAGCAGAGATGAATACTGTGGTCAGAAGCAGCCGTAAGATCCAGCAGCAACAGAACTGTATTTTTTCCCCGCTATCAACTGCAAGTAAAGTGTGATTAAAACTTTGAGCAAAGCAGACTCCCTGCTATGAAGAGCAGAGAAACTTCAAGATTAAAGAGGTTCCTTTAACTTAGCTTCATTCAGAAGGAAACACCACTGTCTCTAAAAGTTTTGATAGCTTAGAAACAGGTAGATAATTCCCAAGGCACCCTTATTTTTTCAGCAATGCTTGAACTACAGCAGTTAGGGATGAATAGAAGTGCAGATTTCAGAAAAAGAGGCCTTAATAATATCATCAAGAGAAGAGGAAGTTGTCTTCGTCTTATTGACCAAATCACAAAGTTCTCAAATGAGTAATCACATCCAAAATAAGTTTTTGTTTACATAATATGTGTGCCGGGGATATTTATTGATTATATATAAATACACACACATGCATTAAAAAAATATAATACATTTACATATAAAAAAATAATATATGCTGTATATGTGTGTATTTATATATACATAATAAATATACACAATGCACACAAACTAAATAATGTATTAAAATAGATGTTGTGGTGGCTATAGATTGGATTATATGATTTCATATCATCAGGATAGTTTGTGTATTTGATTATTAAGAGCATATGAACATGTTATTTGATAACACACACCAAAGCTGGATACTCACACATACAGCTCCTCTAAACTGTTGGACAGAGTGATTCGGTCCGCTCCTCGGAGCCAGCCGGCGCTGTCAGGACAAAACCACAACATCAGACTCACCTCCCTCCCAGACACAAGCCTGAGAGCCAGCAGACGTGACCTTACTTGATCTGATATATGGGAGGCGCAGAGCTCGGGTAATCTGGAGGAAGTATGATCTACAAACACATTCACAGAAGCAGTCACGACCAGCACAGATCCTGAGCCCTTTATTCAGCTCCTGAGACTCTTTACCTGCAAACAGAGCGTCAGTCTGGGCCGCTGGCAGTCATCCGACACTCTGATGCAGAAAACCCTGGCCGCTTCGTCGATCACACACCACTCCTCCGCGTAGATGGAGGACAGCGCCTCCACCTCCTCCATCTGTGACACACACAAGTCTCCATGGTTTATAGGGGCCCTTCATACTGTATGTGCACTGACCCTACACCTAAACCTGCCCCTTACAGGAAACCATTTAAAACAAACTATGCTTTATAAGCCTTTTGACTCACGGGACACTGAAAATCACAAAAGCAGTGTTTTTATACATATTTGTGTCCTTATAAACACAGATTGTGGGGAAATGTGTTCAAACAATGACTCAGACTCGCTTTGAAAGACAGGCCCCAGCTGACCGCCGGAAATCGTCACCACGCACACATCACGTGACCGACTCACCTGAGCCCGCAGGTCCGCGTCATCGCGCTCCTCTGACGCGTCCATCTAATTCAGAGCTGAGAAGGGTTCAAGACACATAGTTATCGCTACAGTGTTTGTGGCGGGTTAATAATGTATAATCGCGTACTGTAGAGAGGCAGAGTCACAGCAAACTTACTGCGCACGCGCGAGACACACTTCCGGGTTACCGCACAAGTCACGTGGGAGGGGCACCACGTGTTTGAATATTAAAATGATATTTTGTATCTTTTATTAAGAATCAATAAATAATTTAGTATATCAAACACACACTACATTTAATTACTGATCTTATATAAATACGCTTTATATTTGATCATTAATGTAAAGTGTATTTACATTGGTGTGTTTGATTTAATTACGTTTTTATTATTAATTTAATTAATTATCATTAAACAAATTGCCTGCTAAATGACTAAATTTAAACGTTTTTGCTTTGTAATAAAGCATATGCTAAAACTACTTGCATTCATTACATAATGCATGATTTATTTATAACTAAATGAATATATTAAATATATTTGGGTTAAATTGTTTGCTGCGCTATAAATTATTGATCATATAAAATACATAATGATGTATTAGTGTTTTTGATCACTAAAAGTATGACATATCAATAAATATGTGTGTACTGTGTATATTTATTATGCACACAAACAAATACCTGGATATATTTAAGTAAAATATGTTGTGTTTACTAAATATATTTGTATATAACATAAATGTAACCATATATTTGTTAATATTTATATAATGTGTGTATTCAGATATAAATAATACATGATTTATATATATATATATATATATATATATATATATATGTATATATGCTGCTAATATTTATTTTACGTTAAATCTATCGGAAATAAAACG
>JAUMHI010000068.1:1035622-1057495 GCA_032359435.1 Enteromius unitaeniatus | reverse complement strand
AAAACACAGCGGCCCGCGGCAGATAACGGCGCAGAATCCTTCGGACGGGGCTCCCGCGTCGCCTCAGGCCTCTCCCCGCACAGAGCAGCTCCTCCGCGGCCCGCTGGACCCTGAGCTCCGCTTCACAGGTGAGCCGCGTCCCGAACCCCGGGCCCTGGGCCGCTCTCCGGCCGCCGCCGCTGCTGCTCGGGTCGGGCTTCTCTCTGCTTCTGCTCGCTGCGGAGAACAGGGAAGATAAACACATTCAGGAAATAGAGCAGCTACCCCCCGATAATCCACGAGCTGCAGGAAGTTTAGCTCATATATACATGAAAAACACTGTGCTGCAGTAATCTTAGGGCACTCATTTATTTATTCTGTCATCATTTATAGGATAATGAAGCATAAAATGATCATGAATTAATAAAATGCTGCACTGATTCAATACTGTTTAATAGTTATTGTTAATTTTATGATCATTATTCATTCATTCTGACACTGTTTCCATCATTGTTGATCGCGTAAAATTAAAAAAAATGCAAAATATGATTTATCTTAGCAATTCCTGTTATTATTATTAAATGTATTGTTCATCTCAGGACTGTTACGAGTACTTTATTGTGGCAGAAATGAAGCATAAAATGATAATTTATTATTATTTAATTGTAATAGGTTATTCTTGTTTTGTGATTATATTATAAATGTTATTAATTTATTCTGGCATTGTTTTCGTGATGAAGCGTAAAATGGTAGCTTTTATCGTATCCTTTTGTTTAATTCTTTTTAATTTTTATGATGATTATTATTGGTTCATCCTGACACTATTTTCATGATGGCCTTAAAAATCACCTTAATATTTATTTATTTTTAACTAAAATATAATTTCTTACATAAAAATCTATTTTAAATGTATTATTATTTAATTATTTAATAGTAACAATTATTATTAATCTTAAGACGATTTTTAGTTTATTTTCTTATTCTTTAATATTGTCATAATTAAATATAAAATTGCAATAAAATTTTTTTCCCATTTATATTAATAGTTATTATTATTATCAAGGTGACCTAGTGTGAAATTGCAATTTCTTTTGTTTCATTAATTTATTTATTTTTACTAAACAAAATAAATAAATAAAATATATATTAATTTATTTGTATATAATTTATTTATATTAATTAATTAAAAATAAATGTATATGTAATAATAAATAAATAACTAAAGTCTAGTTACCTGCCTGAATTTTTTTTTTTACTAAACAAAATAAATAAAATATATATTAATTTATTTGTATATGATTTATTTATATGAATTAATTAAAAATAAATGTATATGTAATAATAAATAAGTAAAGTCTAGTTACCTGCCTGAAGTGTGTGTTGTGCTGCGGTGAATGCTCAGTGATCAGGATTATTAAAGCACACGAGGGCGCAGCTGGATCTCCTGCAGGGCGGCAGTGTTTCTGATGCAGTGTTTGTTTGTGGCTGGCGGTGTTTGTTTGTGGCTCATCTCTCCGTTGTGCTTCCCTTCTGCTCCTGCAGCTCTAACTCCTCCTTTTCTTTATCTCCACCCTCCACCCACCCACTCCTCCGTTCTTTCTCTCTGTGCTCTCTCTCTGGACCATGTGTGATAATGGGGACGTGGAGGACAAGCCGCCCGCTCCGCCCGTCAGGATGAGCAGCACCATCTTCAGCGGCGGCGGGAAAGACGCCCTGGCGGCCAACCACAGCTCCAAGCCCCTGCCCTCGGTGCCCGAGGAGCGCAAGCGCAACAAGATCTACTCCATCTTCTCCGGCGCAGAGAAGGGTGCGTACGCCGCGCTTCACCTCCCTCAGCTGACATCCCAGTGATGATATCTCTGCAGCGTTTATTGAGATTTTCATAGTTTATAGCTTTATTTTAATTCATTTAGTTGCCGAAGTGGTGTTTTTTTTAGTTTAAAGGGAAGTATTAAATAGGAGAAGTGATAAAAAAAAAAAAGTTTACACAAAGTAAAAAAATGGAACACATTTATTAATTACTAATAAAATGTTATCAATGTATATTAAATTAACACTTACTGTATAGTTGCTGTTTAATCGCTTAAATCAGAATTATTATTAAAAATAAAACCATAAAGTTTAATGTTAGCTAAAACAAAAAGTATTTAAAAATGTTTTTTTATTTTTTTTATTTTTAGAAAGTTTCTGAAAATTAAAACTGATAAAGTAACAAATTAATACAAATATATGTAGAGATTTAATTAGTAAAAACAAAAAAAAAGTCACATTTGCTATAACTTATAAATAAGAAAATACATAAAAAAATTTAAAAAAATATTACCAATAGTTAGTTTTTATTTACGCTACTTTATTAAATAGTGTTTCAAGCATAGTTTGTCCTGACTTTCTCTCATTTATTTATCTCTTTATCTGTACATCTGAAAATGTGATTATCACAGCGCAGGAGTTGACTGAGAGATGCAGCGCTTGTGTTTGAGCTCTGTTTTGATGCACTGTTGATAGTTACTGTGCGTGACGCATGGTTTCACACGAGCTCAGTGTGTGTTCGGTCGTGATGCTGATAACGTGTGTGTGTTACAGGCGGCCGGAGGAAAGACCGAGATAAAGAGCGTCCTGAGATCTCACCCCCGTCAGACTTCGAGCACACTATTCACGTGGGCTTTGATGCCGTTACTGGAGAGTTCACTGTAAGACTTTCACGTGTTTAACTAATGCAGTGGTTCTCCACCTGTTTTAACTCGCGGCCCACACAGACAGACACGGATGTTTCCGCGGCCCACTGCAAAAGAATTTAAACGATCACGCTTTTTGTGTCGGGTTAAAGAAGTACTCGGAAACAAAGCTGTTAATTGTCTTTATTGAATAAACAGAAAATATACATAACGGATCAGCAAACTAGACATGTTTTATTATATTAACAATATTACAATACCGTCGCACACAGGTTGAAACCCACTGCTCTAATGTATTTTTATTGTAATGTTATTTAATGAGATGTTTTGTACACTTTATACAATGAACATTTCTAATAATGCAGCCAATATTAAGGCATTTTTATATTAAATTTTTTTGTTCTTTTTCGAACGCATTTATTTTTCCGTAATTTAACAAGTTTATTCTCAACATTTTTTTTTTTTTTTTTTACATTTTTACAAACTTTTTACTACATTTAATATTGAAATGGTTTTATTTTGTCACAATTGCTTGGCTCTAATCCTCTTCTGTAGATATTAAAGATTTGTCATTTTACTTTTTAATTTATTTAGGTGGGGTTTTTCTTGGTGTTTTTTTTTTTTTTGCAATTTATTGTTAATTAAGTCCTAGCAAACTGAATTACTCTGCTTACCTGTTTAAATTCTTCATAACCAAACAGTTTACTTCATTTTTAAGCATTTTTTACACTGAAGCTGATGCATGAAATAAATACATACACACATAAAGTTAAACCATCCTTATTCTGGATTTCAAAATTGAAACAATGTTTAGTTTAAGAATGTAGAGCAGAAAAGATGAAACCTGGTGTAATAAGAGTGAGTAAACCAGATCAGATGTTCAGAGATGGTATTCGTGCTCCTCATCTTCAGCGGTCAGTGTGGTGTGTTATATGAGGTTCAATCCGTGCTATCTCTCTCTCTCTGTGTGTCTCAGGGGATGCCCGAGCAGTGGGCGAGGTTACTGCAGACCTCCAACATCACCAAATCAGAGCAGAAGAAGAACCCGCAGGCCGTCCTGGATGTGCTCAAGTTCTACGACTCGACAGGAAATGGCCGGCAGAAGTACCTCAGCTTCTCCTCAGGTCTGCTCCGCTCTCTCGTGAGAACCACACAGCATCTGTCATGTACTGACCACTCTTTTCTCTGTCTGTTTGTCTGCAGAGAAGGACGGCTTTCCCTCAGCTGAACAATCGGTACGTCTACAGCACTGGGATACATTTTTTGAATTTTTTTTTTTCAGTTTTACATGAAAGTTTAAGTGACTTTGTTGTGCAATATTATATTTATATATATATATATATATATATATATAAATTAAAAATATATTTTTTAAATATTATATTTTTAATTGATTATTTACCCAGTAAATTAGTTTTTGTTTGACATTTTATTATTATTATTTATTTTTATATATATGTTGCTATATATTGCAAATATTGCTGGTAACTAGCTGAAATAAAGTCCATTATTATATTACATTATAACTAGACTTTATTTTCAATGTTGGCAGTTTTAGTTAAAGTTTAGATTATTTGCTGTGCTTTTTGTCATTTGTATTAGGTTTATTTGAGTTTCATACAATTTTATTGCAGGTAAAATATTTTATTCGTTTGTTTTAGTACTTAAACTGGAAAAAAATCAAAAATTTTATGTCAGTTAACATCAGTTTTATTGCAGTTTTCGTTAACGGCAAAATCCAGAATCCTTGTTTCTGAGTAATAATCACAGTGCTTTCTTCTCTAAAACCAAAGCCAGTTAAAAAATCACCAGAGCCCTCGTCTCCAGTCAAAACGGTGGAAGATGAAGACGACGATGATGATGAGGAGACGCCGCCACCTGTCGTTGCTCCGCGACCAGAACACACCAAGAGCGTGAGAAACCATTACAAATACAGTTTTCATATAAATATATATGTTTGGTTATTTACAGTGCTTGTGTCGTATGGTGTCTTTTTTAAAGAATTTAGTGTTGTAGTATTTTTTTATTTATTTTTTCCTTAAATATTAAGTCTTGTTTTTGTCGTGTCTATTTAGTTAAACTGTAAAGTTGTCGGAAATTTGGTATATTGTATTAAAAACATCTTAAGACCAACAAAGGCACTGACATGTCAACTAGGGTTGGGTTGATAGACGATGCCATCATCCATCGCCGATGCCCGATGGATATCACGATGCTAAGCCGGCATCGCGATCCTCCGCCCCGCCACAGCAACCAGCTCGCGAAAAATACACTTAAACTGTGGCGGCAAATCTATGGCATTAATAAGCGAGGGCACCACTGATGCAGGTGCAAATACTGTTATTTTTTTCAGTCGTGGGGCGGGGCGTGGTGTTTTAGTTACAACTACGCCTACGACGACGACGCCATCATCCATCGCAATGTTTCACGTTAGACATCGTACAATGCCAAATTGGTCAACATCGCTCAACCCTAATGTCAACTTCTTCAGCTCCCAGTTAACGCTGATAACTCGTTATTTCAGGTATACACTCGACCATCGGTCATCGACCCCCTCCCTCCTCCAGTGACGTCTCCGGACACCGAGGTGGCGTCGAAGGCAAGCGACCGACAGAGACCCAAAAAGGGCAAGATGACGGATGATGAGATCATGGACAAGCTTCGTACGTCACCGTAAAAGAGCTTCTATCAGAAATTCCACTGTTGTACGAGATTTAAACCACATATCCTCTGTTTGTTCTCCGACAGGAACTATAGTCAGTATTGGAGATCCAAAGAAGAAATATACACGATACGAGAAGATCGGACAAGGGTAGGTCCCACAATTCTGCGCAACGTGATATTGTTTCATTAATGGAAGGAGGTCCATAATTGCGTGTTTTTCAGAGCTTCAGGAACTGTGTTCACTGCCATCGACGTTGCTACTGGACAGGAGGTAACGCAAGAGAGCCAAATAGATTTATTGCTGGTCATTTTTCCGAGTCTCGTCATCTCAACGCGCTTCTCTCTCTCAGGTGGCCATCAAACAGATCAACCTGCAAAAGCAGCCCAAGAAAGAGCTCATCATCAACGAGATTCTCGTCATGAAGGAACTGAAGAATCCAAACATTGTCAACTTCTTAGACAGGTGACTGCTTTTTAGGAAACAACATTGTTTGTGAACTTTGTGAACTTGGCTTTCTCTTCCCGTTCGGGAAGTTTACGTTAACAATTGGCTACCACTTGGCTTTTTTGGTCAAATTTTAGAAAATCACTGCTTAAAACCGGTATAAAACTTTATAAGTGAATTTTTGGATGTTATGTAAAGAGCCAGAGTTTTTTGCAACGTCTTCCATATTATTGACACTTAGCATCCAGAACTGATGGATTTGCACTCTTGAGCACATGGCTTATACACAATTTATTTAATTTGTTAAATTCATAACTTTGTTGAATTCCTATTTATGGCATTAAAATATTGCAAATATTAAGGTTTGCGCATTTTTATGCTATAAGTTTAATCCACAAATTGTCTCCTGCAGTTTTCTGGTCGGTGAGGAGCTTTTTGTCGTGATGGAGTACTTGGCTGGTGGCTCGCTCACAGACGTCGTAACCGAGACATGCATGGATGAGGCCCAGATCGCCGCTGTATGCCGAGAGGTGCGTTGAATGCATTGGGTTTTTGGGGGGGAAACCCTGGCAATTAATGCACAGTTGACCTCTGTTTAAAATTAGCCCTTGTATGTGTTAATGGGAAGTAATCCTGTCGCTTAATGACTAATGAACTTCCTCTTTTCTGTTATCTCACACAGTGTTTGCAGGCGCTGGAGTTTCTGCATTCTAACCAGGTCATTCATCGAGACATCAAGAGTGACAACGTGCTTCTGGGAATGGACGGTTCTGTCAAGCTCAGTACGTTCTCGTTTCTGCATGCAAACACTCAGGCTTTTACGAAACAGGCTGAAGTGTGAAGTTCAGCTAGATCGCAGCAAAAAAGATGCTGATTGTGGTTAGGTGCGAAATCTTTGAAAGGTGCCTTCACGCCTGGCTGACTCTGAGAACATGTTCCTGAGCACTGCAAAACGTGACGACTGTAAAGAAACTGCAAGTGAACTGTTCCCAGCAATAGACGTTCGAGTGAAATGAAGTGTTTGGTTTTCATCCAACAGCAGATCATTAGTGTTTTGATGTAATCTAGTACCATCGCAGCCCTTTTCGCCATCTCAATATTTCTTCTGAAATAGTTTTGCACCCTAGACATGCAGTGTGCATGAAACTAGCCCAGCGCTAAATCCACAATCGACTTAAGTCAGGGTAGATGCCATGTTTATTTAGACACTAAATAAAGCAAGGCTATGAATGGGCCTTATTTGTGAAAAACTAAATATGTAAATCGGTCATGGTAGTGTTTGCTTATGGTATGATTTTCTGAACAATTTGGACTTGTTTCATGAATGGGACCCATTATATCTTGAGTTGCGAAAAAATTTTTTCAGCCTGGGTCCGTCCATACTTCCTGTGACGCTATAGTCATTTCGTGAGCAAAGTTAGTCTGGCAAAGCTGTCGTTTTAGAGCATTTCAGATTCCCAAAAAAGTGGGAACCAATGAAAAACGAGGTTGAGCCCACCTCCCACTAGGCGGGTAGTAAGTAGTCTCTAATTCTCACATCCTGGCTATCATTGGAGTTAAAAATGGCATCTAATGCAACTCTCCATTTAAGTCCTCAATGAAGTTAAAGAAACCACGAAATCTCTCTAAACCATGTCTTCCATCTCCTACTCTGCAGCGGACTTTGGATTCTGTGCTCAGATCACTCCCGAACAGAGTAAGAGGAGCACCATGGTGGGAACGCCATATTGGATGGCGCCGGAAGTCGTGACGCGCAAAGCCTACGGACCCAAAGTCGACATCTGGTCCTTGGGCATCATGGCTATTGAGATGGTGGAGGGAGAACCGCCGTACCTCAACGAGAATCCACTGAGGGTACGCTGGTATCATTGGTTCTCCAGGAAGTTAGCGATGTGGCGATTAGGGAAGCTAAACTCTCGAACTCTTTCCTCCTCAGGCACTCTACCTGATTGCCACCAATGGGACTCCGGAGTTGCAGAGTCCTGAAAAGTTGTCGCCCATCTTCCGGGACTTCCTGGGTCGCTGTCTGGAGATGGACGTGGAGAAGAGAGGTGGAAGCAAGGAGCTTTTGCAGGTAAAACCGCTAGCGATTAAGGAATAATAGCTTGATGGCTTTAAACTTGTTCCTTCATCAATCCTGCTCTCGTCCTCAGCATCCCTTCCTGAAGTTGGCCAAGCCTCTCTCGAGTCTCACTCCTCTGATTTTGGCGGCCAAAGACGCTATGAAGAACAACCACTAGCTGTGCTTGCGAGCGCAGCGGACTGCTGAACACTCTCGAAATCTGTGCCAGGTGTTTGTTTTTTTTTTTTAACCAGTGTGTCAACAACATATCAGTGTTGCCAAAACAGAACTCCAAGCATTTCATTTGGGTCTTTGCCTGTTTTTAAACCTGTATTGACCGCCGTAGTGTTGGGGGACCTTAGATGTTCTCCTCGTCCTCCTGCTCTCGTTAGATTATTGTGGGACTTTGTCTGTGTTTTATGTATGAACTCTTCCACTCTTTGGCTTCTCTAGACCTCGTGTGTCCGATAATTGGTGACCAGAATCAATTATGGTCATTTCAAATCCAGCTGGAGATCTTTCTTTTCTCTTTTTTTTTTTTTTTTTTGTCTGTAGCCAGAATCACGACTGAAAACTGTGTAACATACTCCTGGTCTTGACCCGAAGGGAAGAGCACCTTACCGATACACGGCAACTGCAAGCAGTGAATGATTTTTGTAGTCACTTGTGCCTTTTGTTGTTATTCCAGCAAACACCTTTATACTCTGTTTGAAGGGGCAGGTTCTTGCCATTGAACTTGCCTCTAACCTGAGACGAAACTTTCATGTGATGAAATGTGTATATGACGTACTTCGAAGAAGCATAGCATTTCAGTTGATGTAGTTAGCCAAAAGCAGGATGTGTAGATTAGATAGGTGTATGTTTGTGTACATGAACACTTTTCTTCTTGTTTTAGTAACTAACAGTTTATTACGAAGTAAATGCAGTTGTGGGAAAGTCACAATGTAAGAATTGATAACTATTTTTATGCTTTTCAGTCACTTGTTTTGCAAGTAAAAGCCGGATTCCTGCAAACTTCTGTGAACAATACAGTCATTGCAACGTTGTGTACATCTCTTGTTCTTCATTAAAAGAGGACTTGAAACTTGAGATTGGAATAAACTCTCTCTAGGGGGAATTTTATAGTCTGTTTGAACCTTGTCGTGAGTTAATGGGGTCATTCCTGTTGTGTAGTGAGCTCTTTCACTAACATTACAGCACATACTAATATATGTTTGCGTTGCTTTACCAATGTAGACTTATTCCGCTTCCTGGTAGTTGATAGTTTGTAACAATACATATTGTGTAGCTCTATTATTAAATAAGAAAATAGTACACTTAATTTTTAGTTAATTTGGTCTAATTTAGTAAAATATTACAGATACCTGAAGTACATAGTTGAAAGTTGTCTAATCATTTTAATAATAATACTACATTAGAATCCATTCCTTGATTTCTATTATTGGTTTAAATATGTCACGTGTTTAGAAGTAAGGTTTTTCTTTACTTTTGTTATATATTTTACACGGGCCAAAGCAATGCAAGCAGTGTTAAATACAACACAGTACATTTTGGGTAAGTTTTTATTTACTTTTTTTCTTTTTTGTTTGATTTTAAAGTATACATTTATTTCCCGCCACTAGAAATCAAACCTCAACGGTCGCAAGGACAGGTACAATCACCACAGGATGTCGAAGATGGTAAACAGCGATAATTTCTGTTAAAAATGGGCAATTTTTATTTCGAATATGCTACTAAACGAAATTCTAACGTGATTGAAGTAATTTGGTGTCGAAATCAGCGTTTGGGTGGATATCAAGGACATCTGAAGATCTTGAACCGCTTTATCGTGTTGGTGAGTATCGTACGTTTTCACCGTCACTGAACCAAATAAGTCTTAAGTTAAAGGGTTTCTCTTATAAAAAGGTTTTCTTTAGTAAGGTTTTCAGCTTTTTTTTTTTTTTAATTAAAAACAATTAATTGTAGGCTCAAGTGATGGTGCGTAGGTTTGGCGAAAAGACGTGACTAGCTTTTTTTTGACACGTAAAGACTTTTTCATTCACATTAAAGTCGTGCCTTAATTACAAAAATATAGCCTTTTAATGAGATGTTTACTGTGAGCGTGCTCGCTGACGTTAAATCAAATATCCACGTGTTTCTTGATCTTTAGTCAAGCTTTCTAAATGGGTCCACTTTTCAAAATAAAATGAGCTTTCTTTGCATTTGTTTGTGAACTGATTATTTTGTAACTGGAGTCAGTATAGCTTTTATACTATTAGGTTTGAAGCGCCCTCAAGTTACCACACAAGACCAACTAGTTTCACTTAAAATGTATTTTATAGGAAAAATGCAGTGTCTCAGTGAGCTTGTCATGAACATGTTTGATTACAGCAAGCTTTATGGTCTTATTAGCTGTTGTACGTTTAATAGCAAATAGTTAATCTCAATCAAACCAAAGTGTTCTGCGAGAACCATTCATATTAAGCTTTTTTTGTAAAAAACAAACCAAAATCTTTTTAAAAGTAGCCTACTTTACTAAATTTACTAGTATGATCAGCATTTGAAGTGGCAAATGCTTAATATGGAGCGCCACCTAGTGGGTGGTTAAAAAAACATATACCAAACCCTCAAGTTTTTCGTTTTAATAGCTTTATGTAGTTCAGGGACTCCAGTGTTTAAGTCAAAAGACACTGTATGCTGTACCAGTTGAGGTTTGCATGTGTATGGTTCACCTGTTTGTACCTAGCATGTGTTTTTCTTTCTGGTGCGGACCATTGGGACGGGTGGGGGGGGGTTTGTTAAAAGTGCGTATTGTTGGGGTTAGTCTTTTTTTGGTAAGTGTTAACTGAATATCATTGCTGATCAGATGGGTGGCTGTTACATCACAAAAGTTCCCGCGCCACAGTCTCAGTCATGTGAGCATTGGTGGTTCAGTGGTAGAATTCTCGCCTGCCACGCGGGAGGCCCGGGTTCGATTCCCGGCCAATGCAACAGCTTCTTTTGAAGATATTTTACTCATTTAAATGCTAAAACGTTGTGCTAATTTCTCTATTTGTTGGGTGTTTATTTCAGAGCCTGCTTACGAATAATAGCTTTGATGCGGGAGTTTCATTGGAAGACCGTAATAGAAGCAGCGTAAGGTAAGATTTGAGTTAAAACAGTGTTTTGTTGTTGTTTTTCCTCTTGTTTTTCATGTCCAGAGATGCTCTAAATGTGCTCACAGTAACCCGAGCGTAGCAGCAAATGTTGTCGCCAGTATGAGTATTCTCACTCCTCGTTAGTATAGTGGTAAGTATCCCCGCCTGTCACGCGGGAGACCGGGGTTCGATTCCCCGACGGGGAGAATAAGCTTTTTTTCTTCTACACAAGTCCAAATGAAAGCTCTTTTACTCACTCCTAGCTTTATATCTAAAGATTACCTGTAAATAACACAATTGTTTTATTTAAAATAAGGCAAACATCTCATTAGTAGATAATTTTGCTTGCGAAAATACACTGCTACTCTTTGATTTATATTTTAACTTTAAAAATCTGCTTCATAATAATATTAATAATATTTTTGCTGATTAAAGGCATAGTTACTTAAGTAATTGTTAACGTGAATAATGTGAATAACATGAAAAATAAGCAGTCTGTTTATTTATGGTTAGGTATCTATTGCTTTAGTTAATTAAGTCTTTATTCATCTTTAAAAAACAAAAGGGATATTTTATGTTTGTTCATAGTTGATTTGATGATGTTAAAAAGAAAAATGTATGAATTAAAAAATATATTATTAAATCTTAAAATTAAAAAGGTTAACTGACTTCGTTATTATAATATATTCAACCCCTAATTGGTAAGGGTTAGGCATTTTATAATTAAAGATTTTAATTTAAAAAAATATAAGTGAAATTATAATTTTTAATAAATAAAAATATTTTAAATGTTAGATATTTTAGTAAAAAGATAATTTTTTTATTTAAATATTTAAATGTAAATAATTTTATTTATTTTTAAATTAAATTTTATTTATATGTTCTTTTTTTGTTTTACTTTTACTTTTTTTTTTTTTAAGTCAAAGTATTATGCGCTGTTTTAGTTTTTAAAGAAAAAGATAAAATTCTTCTAACTAGCAAAAATAAAATTACTATAACATAATTTAATTGGAGTTTAAGGTTGCAGGTAACTGGGAAGACGGCCACCAGATGGCAGCATTTCTAATAGAGCAGATATAAAACAATGCTTACTGCTAAGAGTACAAAACGTGAATTTCACCAAACGTCTTTCCACAGATTAAACCATCAAACAACATCAATGACGGTAAAATCTTCAGCAAAACCAAAACTTTTGCCCCGTGTGAGGCTCGAACTCACGACCTTCAGATTATGAGACTGACGCGCTGCCTACTGCGCCAACGAGGCCTGAAGAGCAGGTCTGCTAAACCCCCTCATGGTCTTCCTGCCGCGAGTCTGAACACACTGCACTGTACTTCACTTCTGTCCTCGATTGTGAATATCTGTCCTGTGCTGGTTCTGTTGTGTTTGTTTGTGTTTGCACATCTGCTACAATCCAAGAAAACAGTTTGTACAAAACTGACTGAGGAACAATGGATCAGTTTAAACAAAGAGATCCAACCTCGTCCACCAGAGGGAGCCAAAAGTCAAAAGTATATATTAAACGCGTATAATAAAAAATGTATAGTAACCATTGTAAAACTTAAATGCACATATTAAAAATGGTTCATGTAATAGGTAAAAAAGATTAGATTTTAGATGAATATATTATAAACTGTACATTTCAAATGTCTTAAGTAGCATGTGTGTATTTGTAGTAATAGCCAAATATACACTGTATGAGTCAAAATTATTGATTTAGTTTTTTATGGTAAAAATCTTTACATTTTATTCTGTTTTAAATGCGTAAAATGTTTTACTGACAAACCGGCAAAAACTATGATATAGTGACGAATTAAAAAAACTTTAAAATTACAAAGTAGTATTTGGGGTTAAATTAATAAATTTTTTAATGTGTCAATTTTTTAATTGACTTTTGTTGTAAATTTAGTAAATCAAGGAGAAATTTCAATTTTTTGCTCAAAATTAAAACAAAATGGTAATGAACTGAAAAATGAAAAAAGTTTTGGCGAGTAAGACAAAAACAATTAAAAGCAGTTTTACACTCTTTTGTTTTTTTTGTTAAATCCTCTTTTCGTCTTTGACCCACATATATTAAAAAAATGTTAGATTTTAAATGCATATAATAAAAAATGTATGTAATACATGTACTGTATATTGAATAAGTAATGTAGATTTTAAATACATTTATTAATAAAAAAATGATAAAATGCATATATTACAATTGCATATTTGAAGTGGAAATATATATATATAAAATGTGCATTTAGATTTAAAATGTGTATAATAAATAAAATTATAGCAATAAAATACATATTGAATGAGAATTGTGCATATTTTTGCATACATTAAATTAAAACTTGTACAGTTTTAATTTATTTTACATTGTAAAATAAAACAGAGAAGCAGATACATACATAGCAACTAAGGATTGTGCATTTAAGATCTACGTCTATATTTGATCAAGCAGCACTATCCTAGTTTAAACAATGAGAGGCAGCCGCGCAAACAAGCGCTTTTCCAAAGTCGGCCTTGAATAGGTCAGAGTGTTTTTTGGGCTTAAACCCCCGCTTGATAAGAGCACGGCGTGTCCGAGTGCCACGTTATCGTACGCTGTGAGCAAATACAGCGCTGCAGAGCCCAGAGCTCTCTTTTCGTCTCGCAGCAGCATGTCGGCCCTCAATGCCTCGCTGGGCTACTTCCTGGCGATCGCCGGCGTGAGCGCGGTCAGCCGGGTGCTGTTCTCGCGCTGGGCCTTCCTGGCTGAGTTCATGGCCGCCTTCGCGCTGGCCGCCTGCCGCCTGGAGGTGGACACCATCGCAGAGGTGGGTCAGTGGGCCGGGGCGCTGGGGCCCGACGTGGCCGTCACCATGCTCTTTGTGTCCCTGGCCGTGCACGGGGCGCTGATGCAGGGCGTGACTGGGAACCCGTCCGTGACGCTGATGGGGCTCCTGCGGAGGGAGGTGGGCATCCTGTCGGTCACCCTCAGTGTCTCGGCGCAGTTACTTGGGGCGTACGCCGCGCTCCTCGTCGCCGGCAGGTACTGGCAGATGGAGCTGAGCGACATGCACATGATCAAGAACCTGATGATGTTCGAGTGCAGCACGTCACTGACGGTCCCGCCGCTGCAGGGCATCCTCGCCGAGGCCCTCGGAGCGCTCACCTTTCACCTGCTCTACCTCGTCCTGAAGAACAGCTCGCAGCTGCTGCAGATCCCTGTCTTCGCCGCGCTGCTCACCTTCATCGCTTACGCAGGTGAGCGCTTTCAGAATAAGACAAGCATGCAGCAAGATGTATATGATGATTCAACAATGGATATTCTATAGCGTTTTTACATGCAATGATACTACAATACAATACAATTATAAGTCTAGTTTGAAAATAATGTCCATATGTTAAATTATAGGAATTTTTTTAATAAAAATGCAAATGCAAACATTGAAGGCTGTAGATTTATAATATGCTTATTAATTTAGGAATGTGCATGTAAAAGACATGCAGAAGTAAAAACTATATATGTAACTGAAACATAAAATAAATATTTGAGATTTGAAATGCATATAATTGTAGATTTAAAATGTGCACATTAAATAATGATTATAGAATTAAATTGCAAATATAAAACATTGTAGATTTAAACTTAAGTTCATATTTTAAACCAACAAATATATGTGTTAAACCTATTTTAAAATTAAGATTGTTAAAGATTTAAATTGCATATGATTTATAGAATTAAACAGCATATATTAAAATAAATAAAATGCAAATATTTGACATTGTAGATTTCTAGCGCGTGATAAATAATGATTGTATCTAAAATGCATGCATTAAATTAGGATTGTGCATTAAAAATCCACATATTAAGATTTAAAAACTACATTTTAATTACTGAATTAAAAATGCTCATTCTGAATAAAGATTGTAAATAGCTAATGCATATAATAAATTATATGTTAAATATTAAATTAATAATTGTACATTACAAATATTATTTTAAATTAGGTCTGTGCATTAAAAAATACATATATTAAATCACAAATTATAATAAAACAGATTTAAAAAACGCACATTTAAAATGCATTTATAAAAATGATTTCAAATGTATTTATTAGATTAAAATGAGTAGGTTTAAAATGTATAAAAACCTCTTGACTGTTGACTGGGAATAACGTGCTGAAGTGTTTTGTCTCCGTCACACCAGGAAATAACTACACTTCTGGATATGTGAATCCGTCCCTGGCTTATGCCATGACATTCACGTGTCCAGGACACAGTTTCTTCACGTATGCTCTCGTCTACTGGCTCGGGCCTCTGATTGGTGAGTCCTCGTTTCATTTTAGATTCCAGCAGTCCAAAAATGGTGTTGTGAACGGTGTATTTTTCCAGGCATGACTCTGGCGCTCTTCCTGTATTTGGGAAACATCCCGCTGCTGTTCAGCAGGAATCTGCTTTACTCAAAGAAGGCACGTTTCCGGGTTCCCAAAGGAAAAACCTCAGAAGACAAGAGCAGCTGAAGAGACATAAAAACACCTCTCTGATGCGGTCACTTCATAAAACATATACATTTCTGTTCAACTGGTTTGAGATCTGCTGCCCTCGTCCTGCACTAAATTAAACTTCTATTAAATATATATACATATTTTTTTTTATATTTAATAAGGGGAAAAGGAATAATCATACAAAAGTACAAATAACAACATTTAGTATTGCATCTGTAAATGGCACTTGATAAAATATTCAAAGTGCGCCACAAAGCAATAAAATAACTTTTACACATTTCATAACCGCTGTTTTTCTTTATTCCAACCTGTGTAGAAGATACATAATAAACAAAACGTCTCTTATTCTTACTAAGTACTAGACCTTGCTTTATCAGTGGTGGTGCTGTAGCCTACAGAAAGATGTCATGACAGGAACGGGTGTTTCTTCAGTATTTCTGGGGCATGCACGTTCAGCCGCTGAGGTTTTAATGAGGGCAGTAAATGGAGAGCCTATCAGCTCGTGCCTGTGGTTTATTCTACTTGGTACACTGTATGTTCGCGTGTGGGTGAGGTGCGCTTTCATACATCCGCAAACAAACTTCAAGAGAAGAACAGACTGCAGAAGTGACTCGAGAGTCAGACTGGAAGTGCAACTGATAACCCCTCGTCATTCAGCATGAGTTTCTTTCTTCTCACGCTTATCTTCTTCATCTCTTCAGGTGAGTCACTGAATTATAGAAATAATTGGTAGATTTATAAGTGAGTTTTGTGTTTAATTAAACTCACAGTTAAAAATTAAACCACGTTAAGGCCCGTACACCACAGACGGTAACTATACCGCTTTAAACCGAAGCAGCGTTTACGGTAAAGCTATTGAGACTATATTGTTCAAATCACTTTCAGATCAATTTTTTAGGCTGATAAATGTTTAAAACATTAGTCACACTGCAAAAATACCTTTCTAGCCTTGATAGGTTTCGTTTTTAGCCAAAATACCTATAAAATCTAAAATCAAGAAGGCTAAGACCAAAAAATAATCCTATTTCAAACAGAAAAACAGTATTTAGCTTGTTTCTGGAAATAAGAGTAATTTTTACTTCTTGATTTAAGAATTTTTAGATATTTTGTCTGAAAATCTGCTATGCTAGAAAAGCATTGATTTTATTTTTTGCAGCGCACCAATCAGAATCCAAGCTGCTTACAAGAGCTCAGGCGTTTAAAGCAGCAGACCACAAAACTGCAAGACAAGCTGACTGTGCATAGGTGTGAACGCTTATTGTTCTTGGTGTGAAGGGCCTTTCAGTGTATACTTAAAAGTGCATAGTGTGCTTGATGTGTACTTGAGAAGCTGTTTTATATGTGCTCCAGGTGTGCTGGCTGCTAAAATGGAGTCTGTATCGGTGATGAGGGGAGGTTCTGTTACTTTACTCACCGATGTTACTGAAGTACAGACAGATGACCTGATACTGTGGACGTTCATATCTAAAGACAATCTGATCGCTGAAATCCATAAGCAGGTCATGTATGTGTATAAGAGTAAAGAACAGTTCAGCCTGGAACGAAAGACTGGATCTCTAACCATCATAAACATCAGACCTGAACTCTCTGGAGTTTACGAACTAACCGCCATCAACGGCGGAAGAACCTCACACAAGAGGTTCAGTGTTACTCTCAGTGGTGAGTTAGCTTTATTTGACATGAATCCCTAAAGATTTTTGGCGCGCCTGACACAGCTGCACCTTTCTTTGTTTATTCAGACCTATTCTAGCCAGAGGTGGTTGAAGTACACAAATCAAGTACTTGAGTAAAAGTACAGATCCATACTATAAAATATTACTCCAGTAAAAGTACTCCTTTTTCAATTTTACTTGAGTGAAAGTATAAAAGTACTTGTTTTTTTATGTACTTAAGTAAAAAAGTAAAAAGTTTTTTACGGTCTACTTAATTTTATATAGCACTTTTTTTTCATAATATTACTGCTCAAAATACCTGAGACTTCTGGCAAGCATGATGCAGTAATGTTTAATGTGAAGCTTTAATGTGAAGCAATGTACCCGAGAGAAAATGTCTAATTTTCACCAGGAAGAAACATTTTTTGAAGCTTAGGTTATTGTTTTGCAGAACGTTATATATGACCTGAGAATAAGTTAGGATAAACAGTTTTTTTTTTACCAAATTTTGTCTGTTGTAAACACTCCCAGAGGGACCTTTATGAACTAATATGAGCATGCTAAGAAGTCTCTGAATATCCAAATCTCAGAAAAGTGGGGAATCTCTGCTTCAAGCCACTCGGTCTTTGAGGGACACATTTGAATAAATCTGGGATGTCTGTTTATACACAGATACTTTGGCTTACCTGCCAGTTCCTGTCATCAGAAGAGTCTCCTCGCAGTGTTCTTCATCATCATCTTCATCAAGCTGTTCATTATTGTGTTCAGTGATGAATGTGAGTCACGTGACTCTCTCCTGGTACAAAGGAAACAGTGTATTGTCCAGCATCAGTGTATCTGATCTTAGCATCAGTCTCTCTCTACCTCTGGAGGTGGAATATCAGGAGAACAACACCTACAGCTGTGTGCTCAACAATCCCATCACAAACCAGACCACACATCTGGACATCAGTGGACTCTGTCCCACATGTTCAGGTACGACTTAATATAGCTTAAGAGAACTGATGCGAAGTGCGTTGATTACTACAGTAACTTTATCAACATCTCTACCAACTGTAATGATGACTATAGTGCTAACTATATTAGCGTCCACACTAACAAACTATAACGATAACTACACTAGCATTTACATTAAAGAATAATAATTTAACGAAAACTAATATTGTCCAAACTGATGGACAGTAACAAAAAAAAAAACTGATTAAATTAGCCTCAACACCAACAAACAATTACTATTAGTGTATTGATAACAGAATTAACATTCATAACTATCACGATAACTATTAGTGTCCAACTGCTAACCATTGTTCATATGTAACCCAGCATTTTATGGAGTGTATAGGTTATGTTTATGGGGCCTTACTGTTTCAGTGTTGTTTTGTTTCTTTCCTTAGCCCCATGTTGCGGGTCTAATGAAGCTGTGATCCGATTGGTCATCTCTGCTCTGGTGGGCGTGGCTACTGTCACTGCCGTGATTTATGACATCAGATCTCAAAGAGTTCAAAGAGCCCAGAATACAAGGACTCCAGGGCAGCACTTTGGGGTAAATGAGGGGTAAATTGTGGTGAAGTCACAATCGTGTTGAATGGGAGCTTCCAGAAGAGTCCAGAGTCTATCCACAGAAACGTCCCCCGTCCAGTTAACGAAGAGGAACATTTCCGGAGGGGAAGTCTGCTAGTGTGTGTATAAAAGCGAAGTACAGGTTTCTAATCTAACCTCAGATCACAAGATCACAGATTTTAAATAATACCTCACAAGAAAAGTTCCTTAAATTATACCGTAACCTTTTCACTGAAGGAATATGAGTGTGTGAGTTTATTAAGCTAACTTATGACTGGACTGAACTGGTTGCTATTCTCTTCAAACTAAACCATTGTTTGAATAAATTTCTGCCCCCTTGTGGTCTGTATAATAGTCTATCCATGATTTTGGCGCAATTTTCACTTTGCTGTGTTAGGAATAAAAATTTCCCCCAGACAACGCATTAATGCTAGATTTAAAATGTGCTAAAAATAAGCAATGTAGTTAATACAGATTGTGTTTTCATGTTATATCTATTTTATTTTGTGGGGAAAAAGCTACTTCAAAGGTCCAGATGAGGAAAAAGCTGTTCAAACGCGCCCATATGATTATCCATTGTTGAAAAGTTATTACTAGGGCCGGGATTTGATTTAAAAAAATGAATCTGATTAATTAGAGGCTTTGTAATTAATTAATCGAAATTAATCGCATATAAATATTTGATCTGAGAAAAGTGAGAAGTTTTTTCATATGGATTTTTAGTATACCATTGAATAATGACTGAATACATAAGCTTAAGCAACAAAATATTGTTTATTTTTGTTCAACCAAGTCCAACAGACCAATATTGTGCCCTGCGTGATTTCACATTGAGTGGTATATACACACACAGCCGTTGTTCACTGATGAGCTGCTCAAAACCATGTTTATTATCAGCGTGGATTTGCGCAGCTCGTCAGTGAACAGGGGCTGTGTGCAGTATATACAGCTCAATGTGAAATCACGCTCCTGATGGCATTTACCACGGATTACAGGACCGCATTTACTTCCAAAACTCACAAACAGATCGACCGATTGGGATTGGGACATCCCTATTTCAGAGCATTAGAAACGGTGCTCCAGTATAATCAGTCCGCCGAAACTCGTCCAATGAGAAACGTTCCGCAGTGCAAAAATAAGTGCAATTAAAATGCGTTAAAAAACTTTTACGCATTATTTTTCCCGGCCCTAGTTATTACATTTACATTTGTTAAATTGGTCCACTGTTGTTAGTTATTTATTTTTTTAAACAAAAGTTCAGTTCATTCGTGTATTTTGCTAAATGCTGATGATATCTTTTATGAAAATGTCATAAATGGATCTTTTACAACATTGAGTATTTAACACAACCGCCGGAAATATTGCTTATGTAAAATGCTAATTTTCTAAATGGGGGAGATTTTTTCGAACGGTCAGCCGAGACGTCACTTGCGGGAAAAAACGTTAAACTGACCAGAGAGTGTCTCTCAAGAGGACCGTGTTTCTGAAATAAAAACACCTAAACATAAAAAAACATGAGACAGTAACGTGTTGTCTTAACATTTACGTGCAGTTAACATTCTTTTACATATTTTTTAGACATTAATCTCACGAATGTTATTGTCACTAAAATATAATACACGCCAATGTAACAAAACAAGTGATTATAACATGAAAAAATGAGTATACGCTTCTAATTTCTCAATAGCTCTGAAGAATAGTTGGAGTATTTAGTAATTTACATATAAAAATGGAAATGTTTGGTATTTTCAAAAAGCAAAGGTTTAATAGTGTTGCATAAAAACCCTTGAGGAAATTAGCCACTGTTTTACTACACTAGACATATTTAAACCATGGTATTTGTAATAAAACTGATAATGATAGATAAAAAAAAACAAGGTGTATTTTCGCAAAGGAAAAATGCACAAATAAAGTGCAGGATTTTACTCTTTTATTCATTTTCATGTCCAATCAGCATCACACCATACATTAAAAACAGACAGATGTTATAAAGGTCCTTCTTCATGTGATGCTTAAAAAACAACTAGTTTTTCTCAGCAAGATGAAGAATATATATATAATAAGGGTTACTGAAAAACACGTGCAAGATAAAAGAAAAAGTATAGAATGTTTTGACATATCCTAATAAAGTGTAGATATAGTTCTCTGGGTATGAACTATTACAGTTTGAATGGTTTGTCTTGAAGAACTTTAAAATTGTAAGATTTGTACAGACAGGATTTATTATTTTGATGCATTACTGGGTCACTTTTGGTCAGGGCTTAAAGTGCTTGGTCTGAAGAGGATCTTGCTGTGCTTGCTTCTCATATGCCTGTATAGAGAAGATGATCGATTGAAACTCTTCCCGCATTCGGTGCAGTGGTATGGTTTCTCTCCGGTGTGGATCCTGTCGTGTGATTTCAGGGTTTCTAACTGACTGAACCTCTTGTCACAGTGTGAACACTTGTATGGTTTCTCTCCAGTGTGGACCCTCTGGTGACGTTTCAGTTTATCAGCTGTCAGAAAGGTCTTCTCACACTCACAGCACATATAATCTCTCACACCAGTGTGTATCTTCTCATGTAGTTTTAAACTGCGCAGACATGCAAAACTCTTTCCACATGAAGGACATGAATGTGGTTTCTCCTCTGAGTGAACTGCCATGTGCTTCTTCATGTTTGAAGCCCATAAAAATGTTCTCCCGCACTGATCGCATTCGTGCGGTTTCTCTCCGGTGTGGATCTTCATGTGATCCTTGAGGTTTGCTGATTGTGTGAAACTCTTCTCACAATAATAACATGAGTATGGTTTCTCTCCAGTGTGGATCCTCATGTGAACATCAAGACTGTATTTGTATGTCAAAGTCTTTCCACACTCAGTGCAGATGAAAGATTTCTTAGCTCTTTTCTTCTGCAATTCTTTCTGTTCAGTTTGAAAGTGACTGAAATTATCTTGTTCGGTTTTGATATGTTTCTCCTGCTCTTCGTTCTCCTCGTGTTCTTCAATCATCTCTGAAAGTTAAAGAAGTTTTATTTTTAATTTTCAATAAATCACAGAAATGTGAAGACAAATTCAAATCTGATGTAATAGTGGACAATAGAAAAAAAGATCTATATATTATTCCTACTGCAACAAATCAAAATCTCACAAACCACTTGAAGCTTTATAACCTTATTGTTCTTTGTAAAGGATGAAGAATAATCACCAACCTGTTTGTTCTTCAGTGTTCTTCATTCTGCAGGGTTCTGGATCTCTCATGTTCT
>JAUMHI010000068.1:985770-999107 GCA_032359435.1 Enteromius unitaeniatus | reverse complement strand
TGACAAGAGATTCAGTGATTCAGGAGCCCTGAAAACACATGAGAGGATCCACACTGGAGAGAAACCATACAAGTGTTTACACTGTGACAAGAGATTCAGTGATTCAGGAGCCCTGAAAACACATGAGAGGATCCACACTGGAGAGAAACCATATCATTGCACTGCGTGTGGGACGAGTTTTGCTCATTCATCTTCTTTCCGGAGTCATAAAATAAACAATCACAATAAGTAGTTTATTTTCACGTACACTGCTTTGAAGTGCTACACCGATATGAGTTCAAAATGTTCTTGTTAATGTCACGTTTCATGTCTGTCTGTCTTGATTTCCCCTGTCTTTGCATTTTTGGTTTAGTCCGGTCCTTTCCTTATTTGGTAGTTCCTGTCATTATGTTCTGATTAGTTGATTCTGTCCAGCTGTGTTTCTCCCAGCTGCCCTCACTTTTGTCATTAGGTTTTGTGTATTTAAAGCCCATGTTTTCAGTTCGAGCGATGGAGTGTTGATGTTATGTCTGAGGTCTGATGTAGTCGCTGCCTCGTCAGCCTTTTGTTTTGTTTTTGTTAAATAAATGTTTCATTTCAAAGCTCCTTGTCCTCTGCTCCTTGCCCGGCTGAGAAGCGCGGCTGCACGCATCACCGCCGCGGACCGCGCGTGACAGTTAATCATAAACTGAAAAAGAGGATGATTTATTTCCATTTCATATTCACTAGTTATTCTTCCACTTAGATTGTATTTTACAAATTACTGATGTATGATATTCTTCCACAAAGTTTTGTATCTGATCTAGGGGTGGCACGGTTCATGAAAAAAAAACTAACCGTTCAGTTCGCTTGTCTCGGTTTGGTGCATGCATGCGTCGCACGGTTTGACGGTTCATGACATGCGCAATGTAGCCTTGTGCCCCGTATGTACAAATAACAAGAACCGTACAGAACCGAAAACGGTGACCCTAAAACAAGGATACAAACTGAACCGTGGGTTTTGTGAACCGTGCCACCCCTAATCCGATATATCTTCGCTTGTATTCATGCTGTTTTACATAATTGTAAAATATATGTCCTATAGTTTTTTTAATCAGTGTTTTCTGAAGGGTTGTTATCGTCTCAGTGCTATTTGTGTGTCTGCAACACATAGAAAGAAGGGGTTCTCTTTGTTTCTCTTCACATACAAAACAGTAATAATGAATGTCTTGATGAGCTCGTCATTTCATGTCAATAGATGCTGTTTTCACCTCATTCATTATGCTGATGACTTCAGATCTGTTAATTGTCTCATTAGCCTCATTTAATTCTTTTCTTTTTTTTCAAATTTATTTGTATAGAGCTTTTCACGATACATGTCGTTGCAAAGCAGTTTGCATTTACATTTAATTGCTGGTAACAGACTTAAGCAAACGACGCAATCAGCTATTATGAGATGACAAAATATAGAGAAGTATCTCAAAAGTATTTCATGAATCTACAATAAACTATTTTGAAACTAAAACATACAAAAACAAATTGATCAGTTTAAACTCTTTCTTTAGTTTCTTACATTGATTATATTTGGTGATTGTGGGGGGTTCCTCCTGTATCTTTCCATGCCTTTACATTGATAAGAGGTTATATAAATATAGAAATGGAATTCTTAGAAAACAAATAGATATATAAGTTTTGAATTAGTATAAAACATTTTGTGGTTAATTAACTTAAAAGTTGCTAGATGCATAGATGCTAGGTGAATATTAATATTGAAAATGTGCAGATTATTACACAAATAATGAAGAAGGTAAATCAGCAGAGTTTATTGAAGGACAGAGAGAACATGAGGACCCTGCAGAATGGTTGTAAATTAAGGCTGTAAAGCTTCAAAGGTTAAAATAATAAAAGAGCTTTCTATAAACTGTGGAAAAAAGCCCTTACATTTTTGTCATATATTTAATCTTTTTTTGAGCCTTAAACATATTAACCTATGCCTCATTCATTGAAGATTTCTGTGATTTAAACGTTTTACTTTAATTTCAGAGCTGACTGAAAAAAATGAGGAGGAGAAACATTATGTCAAAACTGGAGAAAAACCTTTAAGGTGCTCTCAAAGCAAACAGATTTAAAGAAAATAATTAACGAGAAATCTTTCAGCTGACAAACAAAACAGAGTCTTGAGATTCACATGAACAATCACTCTGGAGAGAAACCTCATGAATGTGATCAGTGTGGAAAAACATTTCTGAGGGCCTCAAACCTGAAGAAACACCTGGAAGTTCATACAAAGGAAAACCATATCAATGTTCTTTGTTTAGAAAGGGTTTTTCACATTTGCAGAGTTTAAGACTACATCAAGAAGATACACACTATAGTGTGAGAGAATATATGTGCTTTGAGTTTGAGAAGACTTTTATTACAGCTCAACATTTAAATGGCACCAGATGATCCACACTGGAGAGAAACCTCACATGTGTGATCAGTGTGGGAGAAGTTTCAGACATAAAGATCAACTTAAGATGCACATAAGAGTTCATACGGGAGAGAAACCATATCACTGCACTGAATAGTTTCAGGCGATCATCTTCTCTATACAAGCACACTAAAATAATTCACAGTAAATATTATCTTCAGGTCCACAATAACTTGTTGATCTACACATTTACTTCTGTATGAATCAATTCTAATCAGCATAACAATACACAGGAAAATAACTTCATATGTTGTTTTCAGTTCTTGAAGTTCTTCTTCAAGAGTTTCAGTACAGCTGCAGTATGCTGGTGTAGGGCACCAGCTCCCAGGGGGCACCATCCCCAATTCTTAAAAAAAAAAAAAACATTCTTCTATAATTTTATAATTATAAAAATGCATTTTATGATAATGTCACGCCCAGCTGGAGCTGCCAGCTAAAGACTGTGCTTGGCACTCCAGCTTTCTATGTACTCTGTGTTTTGTGTCTGTTTTCTTACTTGGACTCCATTCCCCAGAATGCACCTCTCCTTCACAGCTGTTCTGAATTAGGTTCAATGATTCGATTAGCTCCACCTGTATGAATACCAGTCTGTGTGTTTGTCTCTTTACGGTTCATTACATCGTCAACCTGGTTCCTGTTATTTGTGTCTTTGTGTTTTGTCTTTTGGATTACCTGATTGCTGATTTCCTGCCTGTTTCCTGGATATTCTCTCTGTCTCTTCCCCTGGACTGATTCACGGTATTGAAACATTGTTTTGTATACGTTTCTGCCTCTGGATATGCCTCCATTGAATCTGTTTGCCGGCATTCTACTTTGCATGTTTTGACTCTGAGCTTGAATAAACTCATTAGCACTTGATCTTGCATGTCTCACGTCCCATTCGTGACAACGAGGTGCAGCACACGTGAGCGATTCCTGCATCTGCCCGCATTCTCACCTTATGTTTGCAGCTCAATACAAATGATCATTGATGGACAGTCAGTCTATATCAGGGAAAAGACAGCATCACCAGCAGTACAGCTGAAGTGACAATAAAGCTTCTTTGACTTTGACTTTTGATCACAACCCGGTGCAGAGAAAGAAAAAAAAGAAAAACTGAGATGAATCCAGTGTATCATATTTTAGGTAATACGTTTATTATCCAGTGAAACATATTTGACTGTTGACGTTAGGCTTTTATTGTCATTAATAATTTCACCACCAAAAAATCTATTCCAGTTGTACTCTATAAAACAGCGAGGTAATATTTGGTAGGTTTATAGCCTACAGTTTAATTTTGGTTTCATTGAATAACACTGTAAAATATACAATGTAGGCTAATACAAAATAAATAATTTATATTAAATGCCTACAAAGGGCAACAAATGGCTGATAATTACTGTTGTTACACTTACAGGGTCATCAAATCTTTGTTTATTGGCCAAACATTTAATTCAAATATACAGTTTTGGCCACCCTTTTGTGATTCTTGGTAACACTTTAGAGTACAACCCGCAAAGAAGTACGTAAGTAAAGTGAAATTACGGAGAACGTTTCTGTAAATATAGCAAAAAAAAGATTCAATGAAAATTCAGCAAAAGTTGTCCCTGCAGAATGTGAGGAAGCAGAAAAGTCCTCCTCAGTTGATGCAGTTTTCACCTGTGATCACAATTAGCGAAAATGCATTGCAAAAAAACGAATAAAAAATGTGCCTAAAAGAAAGAAACCTTTCAATGCAATAATAAATTGGTTGGTCTGTGTTAAATAGCAGGCGATCTATTGCTGGAATGTGTTATGACCAGCGCTCGTGTCCACTGTTGTAAGTTGGCGCTCGTGCGTAATGCGCGTCTTCATAGAGAGGAGCGCTTCGTTCTGGTAAAAGCACAAGAAAGAAATCACACAAACGTGCCCTTGCTCTTGATATACAATCACTTAAATGAACAGCACTTTGGTTTTAATAAAAAAAAAAAGACCTTAACGAGGTTAGGACCTTAGAACTCGCAGCCTCAAAACATTGATCATTTATTCTACTGCTTGACCACTAGAACACACAAATAATCTCAGCAAATTTATGTTTTTTTTCACTGTTGCTCTTCGTTTCGGCCTTGAGTATATTTTATTGTTAATAAATAAATGTCGCCACGTGCCCACTTGCGATGTGGGCCCCCCACAAACGGGGGCACGTTGAGTCGTTTGGGGGGGCACTGCCCAGTCTGTGATCTTGATTCTGAATGGCCGGATCCTGGTCTGTGATCCAGATCCTCAGCCACTGAGCTCACCCGAGCTCCATGAAGACTGTGAGGCCCCATGGCCCGAGACTCCAGAGACTCCATCGGGTCCACCAGTGGCTGCACGACCTCCGGAGATGTCGGCTTTAGCTGTAGAATCTCCAGAGTCCCCATTGGTGGCTGCAGTGCCCATGGAGGTCCCTGAGTTACGGTCCAGTCAGCCTAGAGGGGTGCCATCACAGTCTATTCAGTCACAGAGGGCGATGTCAGTGTCAGTCTGCTCTAGGAGGGCGAATTCATTGCCTGTCTGGCCGGAGGGCGCACTCACTGTCGGTCAGGTTTCAGAGGGCGTACTCACCATCTAGTCGTTCTAAAAGGGCGTTGGCTAAGACTGGTTGGTTCTCGAGGGCGCAAAGTCAGTCTGGTGGCCCCAAGAGGGCTCTGTCACATTCTGGCCGAACCAGAGGGGTTCTGCTGCCATCCGCTCTGCCCTGGAAGATGGCCTTGCTCTCTGTTTGCCTCCGTTGATCATGCCCAGGTGGGCTGCTCCGCCTTGGAAGGTGAATGAACTGTTTGGTCGGCTCAGGAGAGCACCTACGCTGTCCGGTGAGCACAGGTGGGCTGTTCCGCCGTCTGCTCCGCCCTCAGGACTTTTTTTTTTGTATCTAGCGTCTGGAAGCCGCTCCTTAGAGGGGGGCTATGTAACACCTGTCCTGTGTCTCATGCCTGTGTTTATGTTTTCTGGTCCATGTGCTCTTTATTTGTTTTTACCTGTCAGTTCCCTCATGTCTCTTACCTGTAACCCTGCCTTCCTCATTAGTGTTCATCCTCTGCCAGCCGTGTATGTCCAGGTGTGTTTGATTAGTCCTTGTATAAATACCACGTTCCATGTCTTGTATCTCTGTCAGTCGATAACGTTACTTGTATGCTCTTATGTCTTTGCATTGCTCCCTGCGTTTTCTTTGTTTTCGTTTAATAAATGTTCCTATCATTGAGCTTTCTGTCTCCGAGTCCTGCCTGCCCACAAAGAAGCGAGAGCGCGAGATCCACACAGCTGCAACATGACAGATAGATAGATAGATAATATTTTGCTGGCATGATGAGTAACTAGCATATTGCTAGCATGTTTCTAGCATGATTAGACAGGTACGAGCATGTTGTTAGCATAACTAGCAAGTTAATAGCATTCTGCTATAATGATTACCATGTTGCTAGCATGATTAGCAAGTTACTAGCTTGTTGTTGACATGACTAGCAAGTTAATATCGTTTTACTAGGATGATTAGCATTTTACTGCAATGCTAGCATGATTAGCAAGTTATTAGCATGTTGCTAGCATGATTAGCAAGTTACTAGCATGTTGCTAGCATGTTTCTATAGTTGTATAGCTTCGATAGATAGATAGATAGATAGATAGAAATGGTCAGATGATAGATATGAGGCTAAAATTGGGTTTTTAATTTCAAAATTAGCTGTGCTTTATATTTATTTATATTTATTATAAATGCATTCGTCTGCTCAATGCCTTCATATGATTGACGTGGCCTATCATTCATCGCTGACATTTATTATTAATTGTAAAGCTCGCAGCCACCACTGTGAGCTGTATTCTCGTGAAGGGTGGTCTGTTCTGGCCACACGGAGGCTTTGTCATTGGTACACATTTATATATAAGGCTATTCTTGGTGTGCTTCCATCTTTTTTATGTTCTCTTCTTTTGGAAAAAAGTACTTGTAATTACTTGCTCCGTTCTCATGCTGTTGTCTATTCTGTTCCACATCTCAGAACTGAGCTGGGTAAAAGGGCCTTTGTTTATTCTGCACCCTTTGCATGGATTTTACTGCAGCAAAACTTAAAACTTAGTAAACTTGAGTAAAATTGAGTAAATCATGTGTTTTTAAGTCACACATGAGATGTTTTGAATTGGACTCTCTCACATAGTCAATATTTTTAATTGAGATTTCATTGTAAGTGTTTTTTTTTGTTTTGTTATGATGTGTATGTAATGATGTGATGTAACTCAGCTGCCAGGTCTTCCTTACAAAAGAGATTTTTAATCTCAATGGGCTTTTCTTGGTTAAATGAAGGATAATTAAAATTAAATTAATAGATAGATAGATATAAAGAAATAGTCAAATGATAGATAGATAGTGTCAGGATCAGCTGGTTGTGGCTCTCAATGAACTGTGTTTGTGTTTTGTGTCTGTTTTCATACCTGGACTCCATTCCCCAGAATGCACCTCTCCCCACAGCTGTTGCTAGTTAAGTTCAATCATTCAATGAGTACCACCTGTATATATACCAGTCTGTTTGTTTGTCTGTCACGGTTCATTTACATCGTCACCTGGTCTTTGTATTACTTCATTCGTGTTCCTGTGTTCAGTGTGTTTGTCATTTGGATTTACTTTGTTGCCGATCTCTGCCTGTTCCCAGATCTACGCATTGCTTCTTCCCTCGGACTCCGTTTGCTGGTAATTGACCTTTGCTTTGTATATTGTTTATGAAACTGTCTTTGCCTACACTGTTTCTGTCTGCCGGACATTTGATCTTGTCCGTCCTGGTTTCATGATTTTAGGCATGCATGTGGAACTGAGCATTTTAGCTCATGCTCCTTGTATTTTAGCGTAATATTTCATTTTCCAAAAAGTAATGGCAATTACTTTGTTTTCTTATTTATTGACTGACGAGTCTCCTGACATGTTTGGAGGAATCAGAAAGAACAGATCATTGTGTGTTTACAGTGTAGTTCTAGAATAAATGTGAATGTGCATTAATTCATCTCACTCTCAAAAAACTGATTTAGTATTCATTAAAATAAATTTTCTTCAGCCTAATGTTTATTCGGGACACGTTTTCTTGTTTTTTTACATTTGCTATTAAAACAACTTCTTAAATTAAAAACACACACTGTAAAGCTCTACCCATATTTAAAAATGCAAAAGCAACGTAACACATTGCTTTCCTTAAAATGTAACCAATTAATGTAATTAATTACTTTTTCAGGGAGTAACGGATTATTGTAATGCATTACTTTTAAAAGTAACTTTCCCCAAGACTTTTTTTTTTATTAACTGTATAATGTTTTCTGTATATTTGTGTGTTTTTTCAATGTTTATAGCCAAAAACTATAGGATGAATCTGTGAGGGAAATTAATCAGGAATACAGATGTGATTTTAATGTAATTTAGCTTTCTTTCTTTTTTGAAAAAAACCTGAGAGTAAAAAAAAAAAATACTAAATTACATCCTATATTGGAAACTATAAAGATGAATGTAAGTCATGTCAGTGTGATAAGTATTTTCTTTTTTTTTCACGAGAGTGCTGTATTTCTAATGAAAAACACAGAATAATATGAATAAAGTGAGATGATCTGCTGAATCTGAATGGCTTGTTTATAGTCTGAGGATCATCAATATTAATAGAGCTGCAGGCTGCTTGGCTTTATTTCATGTTAGTAGCTCCTATTTTCACCTCATTATGCAGATCTCCTGTTAAAAACTAATTTCATTCTCACTGTCAGACTCAAACTATACTGTTAGCAGTTAGTATCATGATATCTTCAAGACACAAATGTCCCAACAGCATTTAATTCATCATTAGGCTTTGTTTAATATCAACCAACATAAAATTAAAAACCAATGAACAACAATTCAAACTCAGATGAAAGGAATTATGTAAACACTAATTTCCATTGATTACATAATTGTACTTGTATTTATTATTTTGACAAAACAGAAATGCCTGTGTAAATGTGTATAAAATTCAGATATTTTACTATAAATAGCAGATAAACATAAATGCTAAATATGTAAAATATAAGAAAAACAAACCTGTGCAGACTTGCTACTACTTCAGTGAAACTCCTCCCACAACAATCACTCCTTCAGTGAAGCTCCTCCCACTGCAGTTCATCAATAAATGCTGGAATATTCCCATCAGTCTACAAGTGAAGACGAGCATCAGAGCATCAGGAAGAAGAGAAATCTGCAGAGACAGAGTTTATTGAAGGACAAAGAGAACAAGAAAGATCCACAACACTGAAGAACCAACAGGTTGGTGATTTATTCTTGAGTGTTCATTAATGAAGCAGAAGAACAATAAGGTCATCAGCACTTCATCAATTTAGTGTTTATAGTAGAAATACACTCTGAATTAATATAAGCACAATAAACAACAGGGAAGACTTTCTATCTCCAGAGTACAAATTATGTCGCTTCCTGGGTGGTGCTATAAAAATGCTTTTATTTTAGAAAGGAAGAAGTTGAATGAAAATTATGCTCTAACAGTGATAAGTGATTTTTTTATATATATATAGATTGTTGTCTCCTCTTTTGTAAAAATGTATCAATATAATAATAATTTGTTACATTTCTTAGATTTTTTTTAAATGATTTATTCATTTTTTTAACCTTTCATTTAAGGTCTAATGGAGGAGAAGAAACATCATGTCAAAACTTGCTCTCAGAGTGAAAGTGTTTCTTTACTGAAAAGAAGAAAAGATGAGATAAGCTTTACTTGCTCTCAGTGTGGAAAGAGTTTGATAAACAAACAGAGTCTCAGCGATCACATGAGGATCCACACTGGAGAGAAACCATACACATGTGATCAGTGTGGGAAGAGATTCACAAATTCATCAAACCTAAAGGTTCATATGAAGATACACACTGGAGAGAAACCATACTCCTGTGATCAGTGTGGGAGGAGTTTCACAAATTCATCAAACCTTAAGACTCACATGAACATCCACACTGGAGAGAAACCATACTCATGTGATCAGTGTGGGGAGAGATTCACAAATTCATCAGCCCTTAAGAGACACTTGAAGATCCACACTGAAGAGAAACCATACTCATGTGATCAGTGCGGGAAGAGTTTCAGACAATCATCAAACCTTAAGACTCACATGAACATCCACACTGGAGAGAAACCACATGAATGTGATCAGTGTGGAAAAACATTTTTTTGTGCCTCAAACCTGAAGAGACACCTACAAATTCATTCAAAAGAGAAACCACATTCATGTTATTTCTGTGGAAAGAGTTTCACACAACTGGACAGTTTACAAGAACATCAGAAGAGACACACTGGTGTTGGAGAATATATGTGCTTTGAGTGTGACAAAACTTTTACTACAGCTCAACAATTAAAACAGCACCAGAGAATCCACACTGGAGAGAAACCATACATGTGTTCACACTGTGGCAAAAGATTCAGTCGGTTAGGACACCTGAAATCACATGAGAGGATCCACACTGGAGAGAAACCATATCATTGCACTGCGTGTGGGAAGAGTTTTGCTCATTCATCTTCTCTCCAGAGTCATAAAATAAACAATCACAATAAGTAGTTTATTTTCAAGTTCTGATTTCAAGTGCTACACTGTTACAAGTTCAACATTTTCTTGTTCATCATAAACTGAAAAAGAGGATGATTTATTTCCATTTCATATTCACCAGTTAATTTTCAATTTAGATTGTTTTTTAAAAATTACTGATGTATGATATTCTTCCACGCTGGTTTGTATCTAATCTATCTTCACTTGTATTCATGCTGTTTCACATAATTGTAAAATATATGTCCCATAGTTTGTTTAATCAGTGTTTGCACAGGATCATTTCTGAAGGGTTGTTATTGTCTCAGTGCTATTTCTGTGTCTGCAACACCTATAAAGAAGGGTTTCTTTTTGGTTCTCTTCACATACAAAACAGTTAGGGAATAGGGAACTATTTTGTTGTTATCAAAGTATATTTAGATTCAAATGGACAAATCATAATGTCTGAGAAAGATGAGTGTCTTTATATGAGTGGTATTTTTATATATCATTTGAGAATTTTTTTATATTTTCAGTAGAGGCTTTCAGCCTATATTGTCACTCAAACAATACGTTTTTACAGAAAACACTCTGTGAGATGATCTGCTGCTGATCCTGAATCTTCTGTTTAATGAGTGTTAATAGTCTGAGGATCATCAATATTATCAGCTCGTTATTTCATGTCAATATATACTGTTTTCACCTCATTCATTATGCTGATCACTTCTGATCTGTTAATTGCCACATTAGTCTCATTGTATTGCTGCAAACAACAGGATCAGCTATTGTGAGATGACAAGATTACCTTGATTATATTTGGTAATTGTGTGGGGTTCCTCCTTTATCTTTAAATGCCTTTATATTTATAAGAATCAGAAGGACATGGAGGATTTTTCTCTGAAGAACAGTGCTTAGTTTAACTGTTCCGAACCAACAAGAAACAAAACAAACAAAGCAGTCATGGATCATCTAGGTAACCACACAGAATATTAAGATCCACAGGTTCACAAACTTTTGAACTGGGTTATTTGAACAATTTGTGGACTAAATGTAAACATCTTTTTATGTAAAATATTTTATTCAGGACAGTACTAAATTCAAGAGTTCACACTTTCATCGCAAGAATGAGGTAAAAATAAAATAGCAAATTTGGCGTGTTGTCTGGGGAGCGAGCCAAGAGAATGGCGAACTCCGAACCCTAATGGTTTGAGCCCTAGCCTGGGCTAGAGTTCTGCGTTCAGCTTGATCTCTGTCTGATCCCCAGAGGCGTGAAAAGGAAATGGAAAAAAGGCGAAGAAGGGGAGGAGGTGAGGTGCACAAAAGCGAGATGCGGGAGAAGGGAAAGTTTGGATATTTATAGTGCGGGGGAAATTATTTGATTTGGTATGAGTGGACAATTAGATGATGTTTTGCCAGCCATGCATGATTAGCTCGTTTAGTGATCCTTTCGAAATTATGTTATTTACAAAACATTCACTTTAAGAGTTCACGCTTTCCTAGCACAGCAGCCAAATGAGAGTGGATGCTGGACAAATGTATTTTTTGTTTTCATAAAAATATGAAAACGTGGTGGGTGGGCTGGCCTGGGAGTCCGGACGCCAATCCTAAAGGAATGTGAAGAGAATCGAACTGGGTTGATTCCAGACAACCAAAACCTTGAAACAGGATGGTTAGACTCGTCAATGAAAAGGGGTTCTAGGGGGTAGAGGCAAATGAGCTTCTATAGGATAGGAATGCTCGTAAGGTTTGGTAAGGCTGGGAAGGGCATTGTAGTTTAAAAATATAGATGTGGTGACCTCTCTTTTGTTGGTCTGTTTTACTGTGTTTAATAAAAAAGATCATGGTTTCGTGGTCGAGGATGTATAGGTCGGAATTGGTAGGATGAAATGATTGAAGGGGGATTTAACACTGAATTCGGAGCATCTAAGGAAGTCAAAGAAAGCTAGGGTGAACATGGCGTCTAGAGTGTGGTTGAGTAGGGGGGAGCTATAGTTTTGACGGAGGGTGGAGATGCAGAGGGTTAAGATCTCCAGGGTTATGGGTTGCCTTTGGTCGGGGCAAGAGGGGTTTTGTCTCTGAAAAGCATTTTTTGGTGTGTAAGGAGAAAATCACAATTTGTATCACCGTTCCAGTGTCATTGTGTGCTTTTGTTGGGCTCTTGACCCTTATGTTAGAAGAAATAAATGTTTTTTTGGCTTTTGTATTTGAATTATAAAGGTCAGACCACTGTAAAAAGTGAATTTTTGACCTTGTAGATAATGGAAACATTATTCAAGTATGTTTTACAAACAAATATTATTTTGTCTTTTTACTTAAAAATAGCATGTTTAATTCAGAAAATTACTTGCAGTTTCTTGATTCATTTATTGTTCCAAAATACATATGTTAATTTAAATACTATCTCCTAAGTAATATTTACTTAGTATGTGCCATCTAATGAAATCACACCAAAAATGACTCAAGAAAAATGTACTCAGTTCAGCAAGATAATTGATGCACATGCGTCATTGAATCCGAGTTTGAAGTGGCACGCACAGAGTAAAAGAAGACAGACTTCACTACGGCTAATGCGATTTTTACCACAGTAAGTTATTAATATGCTTAGTAATTGATTGAAGTATGTTTGCAGAAAAGAGTAGAGTTATTAAGCTATCTACAGTCCCAGTGGTTTGTGCCTACCGTTTCTTTTATATTGAGGTAAACGTTACAAGTGCTAAATGTGTTCATGTTAACAGTGTTAACAGATTTTTGGATAATGTTAAAACTTAATTTTAGTTTTGTTTTGTTAAGCAGAGTTACCAAAACGGATAAGAGTTAAATCATTACTAAATGAAGCTATTAATAGTTGACAGAGTTTGCGATTTGCACCATGATTCGTTAATTGCAAACAGTATATCTATGGAAAACAATTGTCTTAAGTTTTATATATGACCATAATCTTGTCAGACGATTATAGTAAAAATGTGCTGTGCAAACTTAGCTCGAGGCATTGCCCTGTAGTGTTTGAGCATTCTGTCCCAGAAAAATTTGAGCTGCCGAAATGTAATAATGACCCTGTTTTTCGCGTATTAATCACACAGGATTAACGTTAGTTTTTAAAATGCACTTGTAACGTACAAGGCAAATATTACCTTGAACTTTATTTATATTGTTTACCTATACTATTGGGTATGATAGCTATATATAGAAATCGATAAGGTGACTGTGCTGCACACTTTTGCAAATTACACTAACGTTAAATGTTTGTTTAAATAAATCTTAATTACGTAACAATCAACCTTACATAAGTTGTAAAGCCTGTATTTTATTTTATAATGTTCCAACATCCACTTTACACGTGTTTGATATCTGCAAGCAGTTAAAAATGTATTCTGACATGAACATTTCT
>JAUMHI010000068.1:975010-985670 GCA_032359435.1 Enteromius unitaeniatus | reverse complement strand
TGCAGCCCTCCACCAGTCGGGGCTTTATGGCAGAGTGGCCCGACAGAAGCCTCTCCTCAGTGCAAGACACATGAAAGTCTGCATGGAATTTGCTAAAAAAAACACCTGAAGGACTCCAAGATATTGAGTAATAAGATTCTCTGGTCTGATGAGACCAATATAGAACTTTTTGGCCTTATTTCTAAGCAGTATGTGTGGAGAAAACCAGGTACTGCTCATCACCTGTCCAATACAGTCCCAACAGTGAAGCACGGTGGTGGCAGCATCATGCTGTGGGGGAAAGATGAGTGCGGCCAAGTACAGGGATATCCTGGAACAAAACTTTCTTCAGGTTTACCTGACCCTAAGCACACAGCTAAAATAACGAAGGAGTGGCTTCACAACAACCAATGGACCAGCCATTCTGGAGAGGATCTGCAAGGAGGAATGTCCAAATCCAGGAGTGAAAAACTTGTTGCATCTTTCCCAAAAAGACTCATTGCTGTATTTCTGTATCAAAAGGGTGCTTCTACTAAATACTGAGCAAAGGGTCTGAATACTTCTGTAAAATCTGTAAAAATGCTTATTATTCTGTGTTTTTCTGTCAATATGGGGTGCTGTGTGTACATTAATGAAGAAAAAAATAATCTTGATTTTAGCAAATGGCTGCAATATAACAAAGGCTGAAAAATCAATGTAAAAATGCATTAATTGCAAAGACAAAGACAATTCAATAATTATTATTAAAAGTTTTGGGGGTCTATCACTAACCATAAACAATCGTGCTGTAATATAAAACAATAGAATATTGCTGTATTCTTGAAGTAACATGCAAAGAGTATGGAGATTACGCAACACCACAGTAACCTGACAGCACCGTGAGAGTGTAAGTGTGAAGTGTACCTGGCGCGGGCGGTGCTGAAGTGTTTCGGGCTGCTGCGGATCATGAGCTGCTGGGCTGAGATCAGAACCAGGATCCAGAGCAGAAACCCGAAACCGAGCAGCAGAAGCAGCGCTGAAGTCTCGCGCATCAAGGGCTTGTGGTCGCGGCTCTGGAGCGCGTTCGGAGCGGCTTCCTCCTCAACACTGTCCCGCTGCTGCTGCTGGGTCTGTTCGGCTCTGCTTCTGCGGACCACTGAGCCTTTCTCGCTGAGCTCAATGATCTCTGGATCGCTCATTGCTCTCTGAACGAGAAGAGAGAGGCTCGGAAGAACTTAAGCGGGCTGTTTTACTAGTTTTACGCCCCTGTTGTTCCTGAAGCGTCCAGCAGAGGCTGTATGAGTCATCACAACAGAACAGTCTAGACACAAATACATCTGCGTTAATCACTTAAGTTATTATAATAAACATTATTATTATGTTTCAGTGTGTGTGTGTGTGTGTGTGTGTGTATACAGTGGGTACGGAAAGTATTCAGACCCCCTACAATTTTTCACTCTGTTATATTGCAGCCATTTGCTAAAACCATTGAAGTTTATTTTTTTCTTCATTAATGTACACACAGCACCCCATATTGACAGAAGATTTTTGCAGATTTATTAAAAAAGAAAAACTGAAATATCACATGGTCCTAAGTATTCAGACCCTTTGCTCAGTATTTAGTAGAAGCACCCTTTTGATGGAATGCAGCCATGAGTCTTTTTGGGAAAGATGCACCAAGTTTTTCACTCCTGGATTTGGGGATCCTCTGACATTCCTCCTTGCAGATCCTCTCCAGTTTTGTCAGATTGGAAACGTTGGTGAACAACCATTTTTAGGTCTCTACACATGCTCCAAAACCTCTCTATGCATCCCCAGACCTTACCCTGGAGAGAGAGAGAGAGACTTTTGACTTTTAAAAACTCTTTTAATAAAACAATTCATTTAAAAACAATTTCCCCCATTCACCAATTAAATGAAAGCTCCCCAAAATCATCTCTCATCACAGCATTTCTTACACCCCATCTCACATAACAGCATAACATCACAATCAGTGCTTGATGAACTTACCAATGTTCTCTGGTTCTTCTGTCAAAGATGCATTCTGGGGGATTGCCGCTCACGAGGATCTATCAGGAGATCGCTGTTTCATGAACTATTAATTATCATATGAAATTGCTGATTGGAAGCTTGGGTTTTCTGTTGTTCCTGTGTCCTCAGTTTTGTTAATGAAAACTCCTGTTTTTCTTACCTGCCTTCTCTGAGCTGTGCTTGAACGTTACAATTATCCAGCTCTTCATTCAAATCTAAAAGAATATTAACTCTAAGCTCCAGATGTGTCAATGAAATGGAGGGTTCATTGGATATTAAATTTGGAGTGTGAAACACAGTAGGCTGTCAGAACTGAGTGAAGATAGAAGAGAGAATTGGTTAATGAATGCATATGCAAAAATAAATTTTGGCGTGTTTATAGTATGTGATTAGGGTTGTGGGGTAGATGCGTATAATATTTACATGAAAATGCATATGCACGCCAACAAATTTTGTATCACATGAAATCTTTGTATTACATGCACGCCAAACATGTGTATCATATACATATATGTGTGTGTGTGTGTGTGTGTGTGTCAAAATCCATTTTTTTTGTATCAATACCACAAGTTTTCATTTTTATTTTGCTGTACTATGTTGTGATACATTCATGAGATTGGGCTCAATGCTTAAATGCTGAAGGTAAAAATTAATTTCTTCCCAGATAGCAGAACAACAGTGAATCATTGAATCAACATTAAAGCATCAACCAACTTATCACTGAATTCATCACTGTCATTGAATGTTGAAATTTAGCATTGATTTTTCATCAGGTTTGCACCCTGAAATGTTATTTCAATGATGAAAAATCGATCAAGATGGGCATAAAATTTAATTTTTTTATTTTTATTTTTAAATTGAATTTTTTCAACTTAAATTAAATCACTTATTTTTCATTGACTCAACATTGAAGCAATTTTAGTTCAGTCTTGCTTTATGTACAGCAAGATTCGATGACAGTAAATCATGTCCGTTTTGATTTATTTCTTTAACCATGTAGTGCTGAGAACTTTTTTATTTTTTTTTAACAAAAAGTCAGTAACTCAACATCATTCAGTTTACATGTAAACATATTTATTTATTCATGATAAATAAACAGATAATAAGACACAAGTCTGAACTTATGGTTTTCCACCACGAGCAATTCCCCCCAGCCATTCTGGGCCGTAACAAAGCCATTTCTGAACTGTTGAAGCAAAGACAAACTCTGAGGCCTCCTTTTTTCAGCTTTCAGCTGTTGCTGTTGTAGGGCATCTAAAGATTGAAAAACAAACAAAAAGTTAGAACTGCACAATGCTCTAAAAACTGAGTGCTAGTTGTTTATTAGTCTCCGCCTCAGACGTCACGGAGCGTTGGCTGAGCGTCTGATGCATATGGTACACCTTTCTGGAAACACTTCAGCAGTGTCAAAGTCATCAAATGATTGGTTGAATTTTAGTGGATTTCCAGGGGCGCGAGTGTTGTGTGCGCAGACGTGTGATTGTGGGGGAAAAACCCTGTCGTGTTTACACGAGTGACAATAAGCATTGATTAAGATCAGTTAAATGTTGGTTTCTCAAAAGTATGCGATCCAACTTTACTAGTTGTGCGTCCCCCTCCTATCTATTATGGAAGATCAAGTGAAGATACAGTACCTGACTGAGGGGATATCAGCCACTCTAGCGGACAAACAGACGCTGACATCGCAGCTGGCCGATTCAGTATTGTGTTCGCTTCTCCAGAATGGCTTGTGGGTGTTAAAAAGTGGAGAGATATGCTTCAAACAGATGTTTACCACGAGCATCTCATCAGGATTTTCTATGCTGAATGACTTGTTGCTGTGATTAGTTGTTTGACATGTCGGTCAAACGGCATTATGGGTGGGCTTTACCAAAGAAAGCGGCTATGAATTCCAGACCTTCAGCCGTCAGTCAGCTACACGAGACTAGTTGTTTATAAATGTTCCAAAATTTTGGGGAAATGTGACTTGATAGACTTGATTTTGGGCTGGAGGACACGCATGTTTGTTTTTAGTATTCTTTACTAAATTCACACAAAAACAAGCATGTAAAATAATGATATTATTATTCTTCTTATTATTATTAGAATACAATACATATGCTCGTTTTGTAAATGTAAGCTATTTAAATGATAGACATCTATGCAAATATATATTTATACAGCCAAAAGAAGGTTAATCACTCTCTCCAGTTCAGCGGGTGGCGCTAAAACACATGCGTTTGTTTGACAAACACCATCAAACCTCAGAGGAACAAGATTACAGAGATCTCTGTTGTTTTATCGTGATGTAGGTTAATAAAAACAGTTACAAATGTCGTTTCTGTAAATAGAAAAGTACATTTTCTCAATCAGGTCAATGAATAACTGTAATCTTCGTCCTCGCAGTCGTGACTAGGTTTTGAAGCAAGCAGGAATATCTGGAGGATCATCTGAACTGAGATCTGCTGAGAAGATGATGTTTGTTAAAGAGGAGAGTGAAGAGAACACCAGTGAACCAGAAACATGGAGAATAAAAGAAGAACCAGAAACATGGAGAATAAAACAAGAACCAGAAACATGGAGAATAAAAGAAGAGGAACAAGGAGGTTGGTCTTTATTCTTCATTTTGACTGTTTTTAAGGTATATCCTTAATATACGATTAAGACATTAATTAAAAAAAAAAAATGTCATTGTTACACTTTATTTTTGCTTTATGGAATTTTAAAAATTGTGTTGAAAGCATGTGAGACTCAATTTGTTTATAAGTTAGTAGAAGAAGACAGAAGTAAAGTCACCATAGGACTGTTTGTTGAAGTCTGTGAAGAGCATTATTGCTCGTTCAGTACATTTCACTATAAACGAGTAACAGTTTTGCAAACAGACAGCAACACTGTCACAACATGGAAGTAAACTTGTTTATTCTAGTGCCTAGAGGAGGAAAGAGGAATAAAATACGCTACTCAAGTAAAAGTACTGTTACTTCAATTAAATTTTACTTAAGTACAAGTAAAAGTACTGGCCAAAAAATCTACTCAAGTAAAAGTAACTCTTCTAAACTGAGGTTTTTTTAATTATTATTATTTGAACAGTGGTGGGTGAGTGGTTAAACAAATAGATAGGAATATCAATCTCAACACTGGGGTGCGTTTTCCAAACAACGATGTAACTGATAAACCACTATAGTACGATGCATTGTTTTGGAAATGAACTAGCTACTCACCACTGTTTCCTGAACACGGCCGCATCTCCGTCGTTTGAACCACGTTAGTTCAACAACATGACATCCCACACATGTCGTGAAGATATACTCTATTAAACTGATCTCCAAGATGCTGCTGTATTGAACAGGACACATACTGGCTAATTTATTATTTTAGTTCTTTGTCATTTTGCTTTATTTGATCTTTGAATCATCGCGGGTTCCCTGATACGTCACACGCCGAGGTTCCCGTAGCCTTTTTTGTGCTTGCGCACTTTTAAGAAAACAGCGTTTAGAACGGATGTGCAAAAATACATAATGAAATTGCTTTTTATATTTAGATAGAATGGAAGATAGTTTACTTCTTGTGCCCAAGAGCATATTTATTAAAGCCCATATATCTTACTAATAAGAAACTATGCTTCTAACCACAGGTCCAGTGCTGTAGTCTCATCCACGAGCGTTTGTGATTCGGGAAACACTGAATCGTTGAACTGTGCTGGTGACGACCATAGTAGGCTAACTATGCCTTTGGGAAACGCACCCCTGGTTGTTTTTAATTGAGGAAACAACTTTACAAATTAAAAGTGCAATAAAAATAAATAAATAAAAGACAATGAAAATAAATAAAATAACCATACAAAACATTTATTGAAGTCATTTTAGTGCAAATGATCCCATAAAACATGAAACATCACAACCACTGAATATGGCATAAACTGTGGATTCAGCAGAGCATCATTTTGTTAAACACTAAGACAGTAGTGCAAAAGTCAAAATAGATCAGAGACCTAGATTTTTTTCCCCTGCCCTTCTGTATTTCTTAACAGTTCATCCTTAATCTATCAACCTTCTGTTGAGTTTAAGCAGCAGTTGGTTTTCAAAGTTAGCCGAGTTCATCCTAGCACGCTTTGCAGCGAATAGCAGTGTTGAATAGACGCTCACATGCAGCTGAGGCAGGAAGGCCAGTGTTGAGCTTCACAGAAAGGTTTTTGATGTGTGGAAGCGAGTTCAACAGATCCATTTAGTTTGAGACACAGGCAAGGTACCCATCAAGCTCTCCTGTACCTTGTGACCTTCTGGACTTCATTGAGGAAAAGAAGTCCTCTTCATCTGATGAATGTTGCTCCACTGCGGCCTCTGCCATCTGGTCAAGTCCTGTTGAGCACACAACAATGCATATGACTTATTTCTGACAATTAGGTTTATTAATGTGGCAAAGAGTTGATCATAATGCAGAAACTGCAAAGACTGTTTTTACTGCACTTACGTCATATAAAATATTAAAATCATACCTGCTTCTATGATATCAGCCCTCTCAGTCCAGGTAGTCTTGAACTTTGGCAGAAGGATCAGTTCAGGATCTTTTATCATCCCACCAAAGAGCTTCTCGATACCATCCTGAACTGCTTTGATGAGGGGCACACATATCTAGGAAGTTGAAGTTGTTCAACTTTCATTCAGGAAGAGGTATGAAAAAGAAATAAGCAGAACAAATTCAAGTATCTACACATAGACATACAACAATACTCACATTTTTACTTTGAATTCTTCACAGACATTTCTGATAGCGTCCTCTCCCTTCTCTTGTGTGATCCGGATGATTCTCTCCACAGCCATGTATGTAGAGTTCAGCCTAGTCTGATTTGGACGAACGAGCTGGAGCTTGCATCGATCTTCAACAATTTCCGCTGCCATGTATGACAGACTGGATTTGTTCCACATTGTTTGACTTTTCCCAAAGGCTGCACGTAACAGCCGTTTGTATGTATCATTGTTCTCCGGCGGGAGCCATTGTATTCTACTGCGACAAAGTGTGTATGTGGCAAATGACATCAGAAAAGCTTCAGTTCGTTAGAACCGGTTATGGTCTACTACTGAACCAATACCGAATTGTCCTCGTCTGCATCGCGATGCATCGTAGAAACGATTAATTTTGACTCTCCTAGTATGTGGGGTCTGTCTTTCATGTTATGGGAGTAGGTTAACATTTTACAACTGTGATAGTAAAAATATAATAATTAGTAAATTTTAGTGCTGGGCGATATATATGGAACGATAGTTGAGTTTCGCGGGTGATTCAATCTGTACACAAATGTTTTCCTTTTCAAGTTGATTTTCATCTTTTTACCGATTTCATTTTAGGCCTGATGGAAGTAAAAGAAGAAAGACAAGATCTGGATGAGGTGGAGGAGAAACATCAGGAAAAATCAGTGAGTTGCAGCAATAAAAGGTTTTTCAGCTGCTCTCAGTGTGAAAAGACCTTCAAACGTAAAGAAAACCTCAAGAATCACATGTTAATTCACGCTGGAATAAAGCCTTTCAGCTGCTCTGAGTGTGGAAGGAGTTTTACTCAGAAAGGACAACTTAAGGATCATCTGGTCACTCACTCTTTAGAAAAACCTTTCAGCTGCTCTCAGTGTGGAAACACTTTCACGCGTAAAAGATACCTTAAAAGTCACATGTTAATTCATACTGAAGTAAAGCCTTTTGCCTGCTCTGAGTGTGGAAGGAGTTTTACACAGCACGGACACCTTAAGAATCATCTGGTTATTCACTCTTCAGAAAAACTGTTCAGCTGCTCTGAGTGTGGGAAGTCTTTCGCACGTAAAGGATACCTGAAGACTCACATGTTAATCCACACTGGAGTAAAGCCTTTCAGCTGCTCTCAGTGCGGGAAGAGTTTCATATGTAGAGGAACTCTGAGGAATCACATGTTAATTCATGCTGGAGTAAAGCCTTTCTGCTGCTCTGAGTGTGGAAAGAGCTTCACACAACAGGGACACCTTCAGAATCATTTGATAACACACTCTTCACAAAAACCTTTCAGCTGCTCTCAGTGCGGGAAGAGTTTCACACAGAAAGGACACCTTGAGAATCATTTGGCAACTCGCTCTTCAGAAAGGTCTTTTACCTGCTCTCAGTGTGGAAAGAGTGTCAGATGCAAAGGAAACCTGAAGAAGCACATGTTGTGTCATGCTGGGCAGAAGAGGGGAGGCCATCCCTTTCGTATGGTACAGAATCGTCCCGTATTTAAGGCTTCGAAGAAGTGTTCTGTATGAAAGCCTTACAGAATGCAATTTGCCACATAACCACCCAGACTTTATGAACAACAAACTCTAAATTCTTTTTGGACAAGTGATTGATTTGTAAACACAGCCCTTCGAGGAAGGTTTTAAGACAAAGTGCTATCTCTTTCTTTTTTTTGGTCATACGAACATTTGGCTAAACATTCAAAAAGGCACTACTTGCATGCTCAAATATCTACCAATTTGAGTCAAGGAGACAGAAACTTGTAGCAATAGTATTTTTATTATGGATGTCATTTTGTGGCAGTTTTTGGCTCACTATATACAGTACGTCTTCATGAAAGAAATGTGGTAAAACAGACATGCGAATGTGAATTTTCCCATGCAACATACTATTACACAAATACATTTACTGAATGAATTCAAATGTGTGTATTCTTTCTCTGTGTATTATAAGATTGATCTTTTCCCAGTAAAATTTGACCTACCTTTGCAACTAACTGTTGAACAAGTCATGAGTTTAACAACCTTTTTGAAATGAGCGAGAGAGCTGTTTGCCATCAGCGTAGCAGTGGTAGCCACGTGCCTGTATGATAGGACCTAGTGTAAATGGAGAAGTGGAGGGGTCCTAAGACAAGAATATGTATTGTTTATTTTATATTTTATGATCCAGGTTTTGATCCACTTCGAATGTTGACTACTGCATACTCCAGAGCTCCATGGTCTCTCAAGACAGCCTTGAGGTCACAACCTATCTACAAGCTCCACAAAAAAAACAGATTTCACACAATGTTTCAGACACATCCGTAAAAACATCTACTGAATTTAGGACATAATCGATTGTGGAGAAAATACTGTATGTCTTGGGTAAAGCTGAGTTGTTATTGATGTAATAATTTCAGGCTAATACTTCTATTTTGCTGTTTGCAATGACAGAGAGAGAAGATTATAGAAAAATCTGAGGTTTAATTTGTGTTGTATAATAAATAAGACACTTGTTTGTGCCATTAAAATTTATTACAGAGCAAAAACCACACAAAACTCAAATACATATGATGACACACCAGACATATATGTAAGAATTGGTCCAGTCCTGGTACTGAGAGACTCTTGTGAACACACTGGGATATTTGGTGGATGGATGGAATCCACAGGAGAGTCTTCCCTACTGGCCACTGGACCTCCAGAGTCTCTCTGTACTGACAAACATTCAGCATTTCCAGCTTTAGACAGCTGTGATAGACCTAAATAAGACGTATGTAGTAGGCTGTACTATAATCATGTACATATAAGTGTCCACTGTCCATTTAATCTTAATAAACTACACTGTAAAACACAACATTAACTTACTTTTCCTCTTTAAATCCAATTGTCACCTTATATTATGGATATTTCCCTAAAGTTTATACATTGTAGAAAAATGAATTTGATATATATGTGCTTCGATGCTCCACACTCCAGTAAACATGTGGTGGCGGTAATGCACTAGATATCTGCCATCCCCCGTTAAACAGCAGAAGCAGAAGCAGAAGCAGAAGCAGAAGCAGAAGCAGAAGTCGCCTGCTCGGTCAGCGGAGGCGAGTCTTTGAAGGAGAGGTGAGCAGATCAGTGTTTTCATTTATTTCACTGTAAAGTACTCTACACGCGCTTTATTTACGCGACACGTAGGTCGTCTCTGCCTTTCCTTCATTGAGTGCAGCGCTGTGTGTTTCCGCTGACCAGTGTCTGCTGACCAGTGTCTGCTGACCGACGTCCAGCGCTGTGTGTCTGTGTCTTCTGTTCGTCTGGGTCATTGGTTTGATGTTTGGAGTGAGTATGCTGCTATCACTGAATGTCTTGTGATCTGTGAGAGGAATGAATGCCAACCAATATCACATTTTGCTGCTGGTGTTTTTTACAGCCTACATTATATACATTTTATAGCCTTTATTTCTTTATTTTGCACATAAAATTATGTAAACTTGCATAGATAAAATTAACTTCAGTTACTGCTATATTTAATATATTACATTCTTGTCCAGCATGGGATATTTTAACATCTCTGCAGAAATATGAAGAGATTTAATTTCTTACATTTTGAGTAGGTTTTGTGATCACTGTCAATTAGACTGCTGCACAAATAAAACTAAAACATAATAATAATTTACTTGATCTGAATGTAGTTCAAACTATAGCTAGATGTGCTCTAGTGTAGTTATTTACTGTAAGTGTTGGGTGTCATCAAATGTCAGCGTTCGTGCTTTAATTTTTAATAGTATTTGCCTTTTATTCTTTTCTGTATTTCTAGACAAATCTCATCTTATGTTAAAACTAAGGCAGACTGAAAGGTAAAGTATGGGTAGAGATATTTACAAAAGAAAGAGTGTAGTGTTAGAGTCTGGTCTCCTCTGCTTCTAATACATAACCTTTTAAATGAGTAAATAATTGTTAAAAATCGTAACTGGTTTATTGTTGTTTTTGGCG
>JAUMHI010000068.1:954283-968922 GCA_032359435.1 Enteromius unitaeniatus | reverse complement strand
ATAATATTGAGATATGTTACTGTCAGATTTTGATATCGTTACATGCTCGCTCACCTCAGCGATCTCCTTGTATTTGCCGTCCATGGATGTGCGCAGGTCGATGGGCAGGTGTTTGTGGGTGACCGGTGTCCCGGGGAGAGAGCGCTGGGGCAGCAGAGGCCTGGCGTCAGCAGAGCCACACAGATCTACACACACACACACACACACACACACACACAGATGGTTATTAGAGATGCTAATAATAGAGTTATTAGAGTCAGTCACTAGTACTGCTGTTTATAGTTGTGTGTTCACTCACTTTTTTACCTGCTGGACGACTTCAGACTACAGATCACTAAGACAATTCACTAAAAAACAAATCCCATAGCAACCATCCTTAATGCCCTAGTGATGCCCTAGTAACCCAGTAACACTCTAGCTATCCTCTGAAACATCACAGCATTGCATAGCAACCAGGAACAACACCCTAGCAATGCTTTAGTATCTGCTTAGCAACATTTAGCGGCTAACTGGCTGGTTTTTGAAGGTTGTTCATGACAGCGTTCAGTGCAGAAACCAGCACATACAGCACAAGCTGGAGCGCCTGATTCTCATTAATAAAGCCCAGCACTCACTCATTCATCAGTGTCACTAACAGATGCTTCGCACTCTCAGTCTCAGCACTGCACTAGAAACAGGTCAGTCTGAGATGAATCAGAACATACTGATGATAAACCTTAAAAAACACACAAAACATCTGGGGTAATGTCTGGAAACAGAAAGAAAAGCTATGTATATACAACACTCAGATGTCTTTTGTGCCCAGCAAATATATATTTTCTTGATTAATATTTTGTTTGGTTTGCTAGTATAAATATGTAAACATTTTTTCATGGTGTGTTTACTTGAGAAGTAAAATTATTTAGGAAATTAAGTCTTGTTTTTTTTAAGTAATTTATCATAAGTTTTTGCTTAAAACATAATAATAACAAAATATTAATTTAAAATAAAATAATCTTTATTCAAAGGCTAAACAAGCTTTTTCTTTCCCTAACTGGCAGACATTTTCTCTTCTTTACAGCAAAAAAAAGATGAATCAAGAAATGAAAAGATTTTTTTTATTTTTGATAAAAAATACTAAGTAAAAAAAAAGGTTTTTGTTTATGTAATATGTGCGCTTACTGTGTGTATTTATTGTGTATATAAATACACACACATACAGTATATACAGTACACATTATGGAAAAATCAGCCATGCCAAGATTGGCTTTTAAACGCAAGTAAAACAAACAACTTTCCTGTCGAGACACTGAACTGTTTCACTGTCATCATGTGACTTTAAGGTGATCATGTGATTCATGTTTAAATAGAATCCTTTGAAACACCTCAGTGCAGTGCAAATAAAGCCATCACACACACACACACTCGAGCGCAGAGAGCTGCATGCAGAGCTGACGGGATGAGTGTGTGTCTCTTATGTGTGGTGTATGATGTGTGTGGTACCTGTGTGTAGTCTGATCGCTGCTGGGATGCTCAGGATAACAAGCACTTCCTGTCCGGCTGTGTGTGTGTGTGTCAGTCTCTCACTGCAGCGGATCTCTCAGTGTGTGTCGGGACGCTCGGGTTCACTCGCGTTTGGCTCGTACCACGCTGCAGATGGAGGCGGGGGGGTTCGGTGGCGGGATGCACCACTGTGTGTTTAAACCCCACCGCGCTGGGAAAACACACCTCTGTGTGTCCGTGTGTGTGTGTGTGTGTGCGCGGGTGCATCTCTCTAGTGTGTACTATGTGTATGAAAGATAAGTTAGGTTTTTTTTAAAAATGCACATGTCTTTGACTCATTCGTTCAAGTGATTCGTTCAAAACCACAGATCCGTCCAGTAATGAAACGAATGAATTGCTGAATCCTTCCATTCGTAAATGCCATAAGATTTTCTGTAGTTTTCTAAAGGAGAGAAACGAAGAGCCCAGTAAGGCTTCTTTAGCCCCGCCTCCCAGTCAAATGAGCCAATCGTGTGTCTGTTTACATACCAGCCTGTAAAATAGTTTGAATATTTATATATAATATTTATAATATCAGCATTTTATATTATTGTATTTTATTTTTTTTGTATAATAGCATTTATTAGTCCTGCGTCTGTCAGTAAAGTTTGCTAAAAAAAAGTAAAGCATTAAAAATGCATCACGTTTTGATGCTCTGTGAGGGAACATGCCTTAAAAGAAACGTCATCTGCAAATGACACATTATGGCCAATTGTGTGTTTATTTTTATTCTAGTTTCAGTACAACCACTCAAAAACAGGCATTTACTATTTTTACTCAGATAAGCCCCGCCCCTGGATGACTGTGATTGGCTGTTCTATTTCAGTTTTCAGTGCAGTGAAATAAAACACACACACAGACTGATCTCATGTTATTGTCTGTAACCCAGTGTCTAGACTGAGGTTTAGAGTCACACACACACAGGCTCATATTTAGAAGCTGAACACCACTAATGAGAGGTCTGTGTTCATCAGTGTGTGTGTGTGTGTGGCAGCAGGAGACTCATTTGTAGGTGTCATGATGTAACGGGTGAGTGTGTGTGTGTGTGTGATAAGATCTGATCTCTGTGATTAACTGTACTTTAAACTCTCAAAGCGTTCAGTCACACACGTGTGTCCAGCAGATGGAGCTCTACGACACGTTTGTTGTGTAATAATAAGAAATATTGTATGTAAAGTCCAGTACCGGTCAATTAAGATTATACAACAGACAAAAAGCGAAAGAATATATATATCTATATACACATATATGAAATGTTTTGTCATTTTAAATTAAGTTTTAATTCTACCTAAATAATTATTAGATTACGACAATAAAAGCAATATGCATTATATATTCTTACTGTTGTTTTATTATTCACATTGTTTTATTATATTATTTCTGTATTTTAGTATGCATTTATTATGTTTACTTCCTGTGTTACATCTGAATGTAAATTCTTTTGGATTGAACTATGCTGTATTTCTCACTCAGGTTGTATTCATTGGTTTACTTTTAATTACATTTCCTTCACGTGTTTGCAGTCATTTGTCATTATTACAATGAAAACATAGCATGCATGATATTTTATTCTTGTTTTTATTTCTTGTTATTTAGCGTGTTAGTAGTAGTTTATGCCGTTATATTTGAATGTAACACTGCTGTGTGATCTAAATGGCTGCAAATGTATTCTTATCTTTGTTTTTGATGAAATATAGTTTTTTCACTCATTTGTATCGACCCCTCACTGTGTTCTCGTCTCTTTCTGATAAACTAGACGGCTCAGGTAAGGCCGTGTGTGGCACGAGCTCTTGTGTAATTCATGAGCGCTCTCGTCACACGCCTGGACGAATCCTTCATTCCTGCGCTCCGCACTTCTCATTCAAATATTGATGCGCTCGGGACCAAAGCAGCAAAACTGGCTGGAAAACGAAATGAAAGTTTCTGAGATCGGACAGAAACACTGACCTTTGCTAATCCGCTTCCTGTGCGTTTGACTAGTGATTATTAAACGCATTAAAAACTATTGCAAATCATTTGATAAAAAAAAATGTAAAAATGTTTAAAAAGTAAGAAATGTGTAACTAATGTTTATTTTAATTTTGCATCTGTTTTACTGAGTAAAGAGCACTTAAAGAGAAAGCGAACTGGGAAGCGGCCTGAACTGCTCTGAAGACATGGACCCCGTCACACCCCACCCCATCCATCCATCTCTCAGTCTGTCACCCCTCTGCGGCGGGACTCACCCGGGCTCGTCCGGCTGTGTAAACTGCGTCTCTGGCAGCCTTTAGTTTTGCTTTTGCTCTGCGCTGGAGCTGTGCTGGAGTCCGACATGCTGCCGACCGTCCTTCTGCACACGGGACGGATGGAGCGAGAGAGAGAGAGAGAGAGAGAGAGAGAGAGAGAGAGAGAGGGAGGGAGAGACGAACGCTAGGAGAATCTTATCAGAGCAGGACGATATGCACAGGGGGCGGGGCGCGGGGATCTCTTAGCGCAGTAGTGGAGGCGGAGCCACTCCTTTCATACATCAGCAGAGGGGAGGGGCTTAGGATTCCCCCACAACATGCTCAGCCTCATTTTGATCTGTTGCTGCGGCAACCATGCAGCAAGGATGACATCACTGAGAGAGAGTGTGAATGGCATGCAGGCAGGTATCTGCAGTATGTAGGGGTTTCTAAAATCTATATATATATATAAATAACTGTGTATAATAAAACATGTACAACATTAAATTACAAATGAAAAAGAAACATAATGCATAATTAAAATCAATTCTGCAAATGATCAATGCAGTGTGTTTAGCCACTAGACTCATTATTTGATCAAAACGATAAAAATATAGGCGCTAGCATACTATTAGTGTAGGGTTTTCTAAAATGAACTGCCTTGTGCTCAGTTTAAATGCAACAATGTGTCTGGGATGCGCTGTGAGGGATACTGTATCAGCGGATGCAACATTACACTAGTGTTTCAAATGTAACAGTTCTTCATAGCATGCTCTGATACAGCTGCACTGTGTCGTGTGTGAAGAGTGTAGTGCGTGACACGCAGCACGTGTTGCGTATGTATTACGCAATAAATACGTCAAAGCGCTGATAGCGGGAGTTCGTCAGAGAGGAAGCGATAAGAACATCTGCTGTTCCTGAGGACTTTCAACTAAACCGAGACCTCTGACCCCTGCTCAAACTGCTCCTCTGAACGAGCATGAAGTAAAAACAGAAGTGAAGTTATTAACTTGTATCCATTTATACAAAGTGACAGAAACGCGCTGATGAACTGGATAACAGTGGCGTGTTTGATAAAGTATTGCATGTTATATGTGTAGCACTGGATGTGTTATATGTATGCAGTTATGCAGAATGAGCTGTTATGCAATGCTGGACTCACTCGACATGTCTGTAGATTCTGGTCCGGTTTGATCCAAACTCTTCTGCTGATGATCACTAATAACAATAACAGCCTGGTTTCTCTGTTTAATATCAGCCGAGGGGCTGCTCTTCAGTTAATCCCGACCTCGGAGTCTTTAACTTGGTAATAAACTCGGAGTAACGATTCGGACCGGTCGAGTTTTTCAGGAACTTTGATAAAAATTCGCCGAAAAATGGAGTCACGCTTAAAGGGACCGCGGCACAATTACACGCGAGACCGAGCAGAACGCGATTCAGATCCAGCGAGATTAGATTAGACCCGCTGAACAGCTGACTCGGAGTATTGAAATCAATCGATCGATAAATTACTGTAAGGCTGAATCATTTGAGTGTTTTGAGAGTGGATGGTGTCTCAGCTTGGTTCCGTTCACCACCAGCAGGAGGCGCTGTTCAGATTATTTTCAATTTAAAAGGAAATTGCCACACACACACACACACACACACACTCTCACACATATTAATTTCTGTAATCTTTTATATTTCTGTATATATATATATATATATGGGTGATTCTATAATTGCGGGTACATTTGGTGTTCCCACAAAAAGTCTTTTTTTTTTTTTTTTCAAATGGTTATGTTTGTTGTTATTTTAGTTTATTCATTATTGTTATTTATGAATTACAAGATGTGCAGTCCATAACAATATAACAATTTATTTTAAAAGTGTCTGAAAAAGCTCATGATCACGCTCAAAAGTGATCATGCATCAAAATATTTTATACTTTTATTTATTTTATTTATTAAAGCCCTAAATAGTTAGTTTCTTAATTCTACAACATTCAATTATTTAAAATGATTTTTCTTTTTTTAAAAATGTGTGTCCCCAGATCTTGTGTCAACTCTGTTACCACACCATATTTTTCCTTTAAATTGGTGGAATTATATCTCAGAATTGTGGAAGTTGCAGGAAATGATGTCACTTTCACTCACTGATAAGATCTGAAGCACTGAAAAGTATCTGTGCTCTCTCTGAGAAAATATTTTAATCTAAAAACTTCTTACACCAAGAGTTATTTTTAAAACGGCAACTCTGTTACCAAGATATTAAAAGAAAAACAGAGTTTATTACTGGGTTATTGAAAGCTCTTTTAATCATGTTTTCATAAGTGTCATGTTTTCTTAGCATTTATGCCAGCAAGTGCAGTTTTTGGAGAAATAAATAATTACAATTTCAATACTGTTACACTATTGTCTCCATTGTAAGTCTACCTTGGTAACAGAGTTGACGGTGACCGGCGGAGACACCAAATGTACTCGCAATTTATAAAATGAGTCATATATATATATATACAAGATATGTATAGCAGTTGCCTGCCAGACTTAATGAACATTGAACATTTAGCACACTAAACATAGACTATATAGATCCATGTTTAAAGGTTTTGACGGTTGACATTGGTGCCATCTCCAAACATTTCTAACAGTAACTGACAGTTTAAAAAAGTAGACCTTTGGGAAATGTTCTCTTTATTTGAATACAGTTTTCCAAACTCTGTTACCATTATGTAGGTAGTGAACTGAGTCAAATCATGCTTTAAATAATAATTAAAAAAAAGAAGTTATTTTGCTCAGATTTGCCAAAATACCAAAGTCTACTGATCAAAAGCCAGAGACTGTGTTTGTCAGAAGTTCAGTGTGATAAACTACTGCGTACGCACAAAATAAGTGCATGCAACAATTAACAATTTGTTGGAATGACTCCAATATTTAAGATGTTAGGGGCCCATTTACTGCAGGGGACACTGATAGAATGAAACTATTTCACACATCTGATGAAGAAACCCATCTTCATCTTGGATTGCATTACAGGTGAGGACATTTTCAACTGATATTTTTTTGGGTGAACTGCACCAAGATGCAGCTTCTATGTTTCCTCCGCTATGGGTCTTGTTGATTTTCATGATAAAGGAGATGGACATGGGAGCGTAATCTGTGGTCACAGCCAGATAAATATTTCAGTTCAGTCGTGGTTCAGAGACTTTTTTATGCATCGCTATTGTGGGCTTCGCAGTGAACAGATGAAGAACATGTTTCTCAAAGTAGTTTTGTTCTGGTTGTGTTTGTGGCGTCTGGTTGGTGAGTTTGAAATCTGTTTGTATAGCTTTGATTGCTTCTCTTGTATAAATAGAGCAGAAAGGATGTACTGTTATTCTCATATGAAACTAATTGAACTGTGAGATTAAGTTTAGAATTAGTTACTAAGGATCGATTCAGTTAAATAATGAAGCTGAAATACCACTTTAGTGAAGAAAAGTTCATTTTCGCCGATCATCTTTTGACTTTGCCTTGGTGCACAATGTTCTTCTCTTTACAGTAAAATGCTGTATTTTAACCTGTCAGCTCTGTTCTTCAGGGGTGTTTGCTGGTGATGAAGTGGTCCTTGTGGCGGAGGGAAGTTCTGTCACTCTAAACTCTGGTCTTACTGAAATGACAAATGATGTTGTTATCCAGTGGAGGTTTGGGAGTGAAAACACTTTAATCGCTGAAATCAGTAAGCGGACCGACAGCGGGACTGTATATGATGATGTTCTTGATGGGAGATTCAGAGACAGACTGAAGCTGGACGATCAGACTGGATCTCTGACCATCACAGACACCAGACACTTTACACACAGAGTAAAGTTTTACAATTACAGTCTCACCATCTATGGTTAGTTGAGTTATTACAGCTTTAAAGATGATCTATATCTTATCATTGACATGACTTAATTAGTGAAATGTAAATTTTTGACATCTAGGTTCATATTTAACTTTCAGATTAAAATGTTATTTGTTTTTTGACCTTCCACGCCCTGGTTGGCAGGCTGTGCTGTGCACCGCATGATGCACGGGGAGCCTCAGAGTGGAAATCAACGGGCGAGCCTTTCAAGCAGTGCTCGTCTCAGGAAGCGGTATCACTCTTCTACTCCCCGATGTCATAGGAACCCGGCCACATGTCACCTCTTACCTGCCCGTCACGTGTGTCCACAGAGACACCCGTCAAATCCCCACCCATTCTGTAAAGATAACAGATGGACCTGAGGAGAGAGAAATAGAGGTCGGAGTTAAGTGTAAGTGTAAGTTTAAGTAAGTGTCCTCCTGCCCCATCAAGAGTATGCCGCGGCCGATGTCATTATCCAATCGGAGTCATGGGAGGATCACCTCGAACCCCTCCGGGGTTTCTTCTTCACTGCACCTCTCTTTTCTTGTCATGTTCTTCAACAATATATATATATATATACATACATATTCTTCTCATTTAGTTTGAAAGACTTAATTGTTTATATTTCCTTCACATACCGATCTCACTTGCCTGCTGTAATGAATCTCCAGAATCAGTTGGATCCATTTGCAGGCTTTATTTTACTGACAAACAGACGACAGTAAAATCCACAACACAGCAGACCAGCAAAAGGGGTAATCCAATAAACAACAACGATAGTCCAGGCAAAGGGTCGGGGCAGGCAGCGAGTGACAAAATCCAGAAAACAGTCCAATTCAAAAAACAAGAAATCCAACGGGAAAACGCTCAGGAATGATAGCAGATGCAAATCAAAACTTCGCACCGACTTCGTGTCCGCCTGCCGCTTAAATAGCTCACAAAATGGCGGGTAACGCGAACGGAAGGACTCAAGGTACATGCGGGAAAAGAGTCCGGGTAGGAACTTCAGAATTTGGGTGAAGGCTCCCGCTGCAGTCTTCCGGAGAGCTCCACAGAGGCGCGGCTTGTGACACCTGCTATGTATTTACTACATTTGTTTTTCAATGTATCAATAAAGTTTTCTAAGGTTCAAGAGTCTCTGTGGGTTTTCTTATATTATGTCGAGCACCTCCTGGATGAATACAAACAAAAGTATATTTTAAAGAGTTCAGCAGACCCTCTATAAGTGGTCTTCTAAGCTAACCTCTTCCCAGCTGTCTGTCTACCTCAACATGCATCTAGAAGAAGCAAACACAGAGACAGACGAGGCAAGCAAGTTAGACACAGTGTTGAACATCTGTTGGATCACCCTGGTCAGGTAAAAGGAGTCAATAAAGACGGTCTGCTGTCATGTTGTATTTGCAGGATGGAATGCAACCTCGTAAAAATAGACAGCCAACATCATATCTAAGCACAACAGGATGCTGTGGCTTACTTGGGAAATGAGCAAAAAAAAAAGGTGAAAGAATAGGCGGATATTTTAGCTTTTAGATGAGTTTCGCAAGACTTTACTGATCACTCTCACATCAGCTCATGTGTCTTTTCATTACTGAACCAGTTCTGAAGAGTCTTTTTTTCATATTTGTGGACTGAAACCATTGAAGATGCTTCACAGATTGTTTTTTTGGTTCTGTTTGTGTTTGTGGAGTCTGGTTGGTGAGTTTTTTCTCGTTTTTTACATAAAACACTGAAGCTCAAACTGTCTCATCTGAAGTAAGAGTGTTTTCTGTGTTTGATGTGTGGATTTAACCATCCTGCTGGATCAATAAATACATTTTATTCAAAATCACCACGAAGATGTAGTTATGTATCAGTTTTGTTTTTTGGATAATATTGGTCTCAAATGTACATTTGAAACAGTTTACTTCAGTACACCATCATAAAGTTATTTAAAAGTCTTATTCTGAATCTGCGTGTGTTGTTCAGGAGTGTTTGCTGATTCAGACGCAGTGAAGTCAGTGTCAGTGATGGAGGGAGATTCAGTCTCTCTACAGACTAATATTGAACTACAGACAGAGAATGTGATCACATGGATGTTTGGACGTCCAGACACGCTTATAGCTCAAATAATTAAACAGAGTGGAGTCTTCTCCACATTTGATGTTCTTGATGGGAGATTCAGAGACAGACTGAAGCTGGATCATCAGACTGGATCTCTGACCATCACAGACACCAGAACCACAGACTCTGGACTTTATCAAGTGGACATCATCAGGGGTACCACAAGAGAGAGCACACACAGATTCAATCTTACTGTCTCTGGTGAGTCATTTGAGCTTCAAGCCTTCATAATAGTTTCAAGTATTTTCATGAGTTAAAGTCAACAAAGCAGAAAAGCTAAAACACAATGTTTAAACACATGTGTCAAAAAGTTCCTGAACATGATGCATATTGGGATACGCTTACCCCCGCTTACCAGTTTAAAGCAATAGTCATAATAATAACAATAAATGAAAGTCTGTGACAGACCCTGTTTTTTGTGTGTTGTTCAGGAGTGTTTGCTGATTCAGACGCAGTGAAGTCAGTGTCAGTGATGGAGGGACATTCAGTCTCTTTACAGACTGATATTAAACTACAGACAGAGAATGTGATCACATGGGTATTTGGACTTCCAGACACGCTTATAGCTCAAATAATTAAACAGACTGAAGTCTTCTCCACATTTGATGTTCTTGATGGGAGATTCAGAAACAGACTGAAGCTGGATAATCAGACTGGATCTCTGACCATCACAGACACCAGAACCACAGACTCTGGACTTTATCAAGTGTACATCATCAGGGGTACCACAAGAGAGAGCACACACAGATTCAATCTTACTGTCTCAGTGAAGTCAGTGTCAGTGATGGAGGGAGATTCAGTCTGTCTACAGACTAACACTGTACTACAGACAGATGATCTGATAACATGGAGATATGGACCTTCAGAAACTCAAATAGCTGAAATCAATAAAAATAATAGAATGTTCTCCACATTTGATGTTCTTGATGGAAGATTCAGAGACAGACTGAAGCTGGATCATCAGACTGGATCTCTGACCATCACAGACACCAGAAACACAGACTCTGGACTTTATCAAGTGACCATCAGCAGCAGAAAGACCAAGTACAGATTCAATCTTACGGTCTCTGGTGAGTCACAGTTACAGCACAATTATATAAAACATAAAAGTCATTTAAGATTTTCACCTTTTTGCTTAATTTGAGCTACTATGACAAATAATACAGCTGTAAACGATGTTAAACATTACTGAGCTGAACTCATATCTGACGCGTTTATTTCTCAGACTCTGTCAGCAGATGTGGACCTGCTGAAGCTGTGAATGTTCTCAGTGGTTCTGCTGAAGCTGTGATCCGATTGGTCGTCACTGCTCTGGTGGGCGTGGCCGCTGTCGCTGCTGTCGTTGTTCTAGTTTATGACATCAGATCCAGAAGAGCTGAACAGGATTCTTGATTAGCCTTTACTGATTTTTTTTATACCTTTCTTTATTCTGTAAGAACTAACCTTTTGTTTAGTTGTTTGATGTTTATATCTATTCTATTCTAGGTTTCACTTTATTTTGATGGTCCCTTTAACATATTCTTTTGATTAGTAACATTGCACCTACATATCTACTAACTCTCAATAAATAATGCTAGCAGAGTATTAGTAGACTGGTAGGGTTAGGGTTTGAGTAAGGTAATATGTACTTGCAAACTGTAGTGTCTTCGGAGACCATCACAATAAAGAGTTAGCAGATATTAATTACAGAGTGTACAAATATTCTAATGAGAGTTAGTTGACATGTAGGTGCAAAGCTACTTATTGTCAACTTAATGTTCAAAAGGGACCATCAAAATAAAGTGTTACCCTATTCTATAATAAATGTTTGATATGATTACAGCAGTGTTTCCTGTTCCTGGCACAGATATTCAATATCCTGGCATGTTTGTATGCATTGAACATGTTTACATGAATGTTAATCATATAAACATTTAAGCAGGGAAGACACACAGTTCTAGCAGTTGATGTATTCCTGCAAAAAAGACATTTGATAAGAATTAATCAACAAATGAGCTGAAGACAGTTAAGACACTTCTAACTTCTCCAGCATGCTTATGTTATGTGTCAGTTTATTTCTAATGAAAATTACACAACTGAGCGGAACAGGAAGCTGCAGCCTCTTACAGTGTGTGTTTGGTGCGTCTGAATTAATCAGCAAAAAAAAAAAGCAGTTGTTTACACATACAAACACATTTTTTTTTCATCTGACATGAGTTTCACCTCACACAGCAGTCTCAAATCAGCATTTCTGCCACCGTTTCATATTTGTGCACTGAAACAGCAGTGTTAGATGTTTCACAGATTTTGGTGCTGTTTGTGATTTTGGATCTCGTTGGTGTGTTTAAAATGTTGTCCTTTGTTTTCAGAAATAGTCTCAGCATCTCCACTCATCTAAAGAGCTTCCAGAAGTCATAGATCCTCTTTTGTCTATTATTAATTCATCATCAGGATATGTCCCCAAAGCCTTCAAACTGGCTGTTATTAAGCCTCTCATTAAAAAAACGCAACTTGACCACAAAGATTTAGTTAATTACAGACCTATCTCAAATCTCCCTTTTCTGTCAAAGATACTAGAAAAGGTAGTATCCTCACAATTATATTCCTTCTTAGAGAAAAATGGTATCTCCAGTCAGGATTTAGACCATATCATAGTACTGAGACTGCTCTAATTAGAGTTACTAATGACCTTCTATCATCTGATCGTGGTTGTATCTCATTATTAGTGCTATCGGATCTTAGTGCTGCGTTTGACACTTCTCTTTCTTCTCTCGAATAAACTAGAAAACATTGTTGTCATTATTGGAATTGCCTAAGCTATTTTTTGCAAATTGTCCTTTTCTAATCATTGATCTAGATTTCCACACTTCTTTAGAAGAAAAGACCAAGATAACCTCACATGTGCTTTGAAGAGGTATTTTGTTAAGATTTGTCAAAATGCCAAAGGCATGACAGCCACGACTATAGATTTTATGTGATATTAGTAATTTTTAAAACTATTTAGGGCAGAATGGGTGGGTAGTATGCACATTGGCGCACAGGGACTTACTTTGTTTCCGAATTAAAAGCCGTTCGAACAAATCAATTTAATGATTCAGTAATAAAATCAGTAACTTACTGCCACCTAACTCACTACAAAGATCTAGACTACACCACTGACTCAACGTGCAAATGTGTTTTCTTGTGATACATTTGTACCTAATGTGGTTTGATTCCAATGTTTTGAGGACCAGCTTTGACATCAGCATGTTTATTTTTAGATAAATGCAGTCACTGTATCTTTCAGTAGTTTGTAGGTTTAATGTCTATCTCCAGTTTATATGAACCAAATATTGAGACTTCCACTCCATACAGCAACATCTGAAAATATAGGAGAACATATATATGTATATTTTTTTTTAATGTTGTGTTTTTTTTAAATAAAAAAATATAAGTGAGTCAATAAGTGTACAAGTAAGTGAGTCATTAGCTGTGTCCCAAAGTGGAGTGCACGTAGTGTGCATTTGAAGTGGATTGCATCACAGCGTAAGGATATAAGCTGTCCCAATTCAAAAAGTGCCCTTCTAAGAACGCATTCCAGGCCAATTGAGTCATTTCGCACCAATCAGCGAGAAGAAAACCGCAAGTTTATAAATATATTCCTGTTATTGTCATAAAATGCAATTCTAAGAGTATTTCAGGCGAAAATGTAGTCATTTTAAACGGCTCACCTCGCTTCTGTAGTCGGCCTCAAGAGGAGGGGGCCCAGCACACATCCCTGAGGGGCCCCGTGTTAAGAATGATGGTGCTAGATGTGTTACTGCTGACCCGTACTGCTTGTGGTCTCCCACAAGATGTTGATGAGCACTGTTAGCTTGCAGAGGCAGAACAGGCTATAGACAGGTTCATCGGGCACACACGTCAGGACCCAAGTTAACTTCCAGTCTGTGTTTGTTTATTGGTCTGGTTACTGTCACCGGTTACAACCACGTAATGCATGTTTGGAAATCAAACCGAGGCATAAGTGTTTTTATATCACTGTATTTCTGAAGGAAGACTATTTTTAGGAAGTGTCACCAGGGCCACAACAGCATGCATGCACAGTAATTGTCGACAACGATAAATCCAGACTATGATAACAGGGTACAAGAACACGAATAAACACACTGGGTTGACGGCATACACTGAGACAATTATCTGTGACAGACAGACAAACAGACTGGTATATATACAGGTGGCACTGATTTGTGACAGCTGTGAGGAGAGGTGCATTCTGGGGAATGGAGTCCAGGAATGAAAACAGACACAAAACACACAGAGTACATAGAAAGCTGGAGCCAAACACAGTCTTTAGCTGGCAGCTCCAGCCTGGCGTGACAGGTGGTTAGGGCCCTGAGGAGAAACCTGATAAAAACACTCTCTGGAAATCATGATGAAATAATGCTTTAAGACACTTTTAACCTCTCTGATTATGTAATGGTTTAGTTTGTTTCTGTTGGAGATGACGCCATTGACCTACAGGAAGCTGTCTCCTACACTAGCTCCTCTGACGGTTTCACAGCCTCAGTTTCAGACTCGCATGAGTTACAGAACTAGTTTATCTTTCTCATATTTGTGGACTGAAACTGTTGAAGATGTTTGTCAGATTCTGGTTCTGTTTGTGTTCATGGAGTCTCATTGGTGAGTGTGAAGTGTGTGTGTGTGTGTGTGTGTTCAAATATGTGTGTTTGCTTTTTTAAATGTCTTTTTATGGAAAAACACTGAAGCTTAAACAGCAGCAACTTTCAGTCCTGATTCTCATCTGAAATGTATGATGTTCAAATGAATCAGCAAATTAGTTTTATTCAAAATCACTGCAGAGGTGCTGTTATTAATACATTTGTTGTTTGGATATTATTGGATTCAAACTGTTTACTTTGTAAGGACAGCTGTTTGTGTGTGTTGTTCAGGAGTGTTTGCTGATTCAGACGCAGTGAAGTCAGTGTCAGTGATGGAGGGACATTCAGTCTC
>JAUMHI010000068.1:932244-949007 GCA_032359435.1 Enteromius unitaeniatus | reverse complement strand
CCCAGCCTGGTTCATTACTCAAAACCACAATCATGGGTAAGACTGCCGACCTGACTGCTGTCCAGAAGACCATCATTCACACCCTTACAGCCTGTAGTGTGTTTTTCAACTTTCAATTTTGAGTGTGACTCCAAATCCAGTGTTATTTTAGTGTTCCCTTAGAATGGGACTTTGTGAGACCGCGATGAACTAATGAGAGAGGCAGATTTAATCTTTCTTCTTGTTCTGCTTTTTAATGCTATAGTTTTAATTAGAAATACTAAAAAGCTGACATAAAAATTGACATAAAATGTGAAATACACATTTTAGAATGATAATGAACATCCAGCAGGTTGTTATCTCAACAGGCTTATGAGCTTATGAAAGTAGTACACTAAAATAAATTGCATAACAGCTTCTCTCACCTTACCTCCTCTATTTTCCTCAAATAAACAAAGAAAGCACCTTTTGGTCCACTCTGCCACTCATACCATCAATTTGGAGAGACTTATCTGGAACGCTACAAAGTTGCGAGTCGTGGTTTAAAGTCGTGACTTATGGGCTCAAAACCTGCCTGGAACACAGCATTACTAACGGTCAAGAGGATTCGTAGTACCCAAATGAGTTACTAGTTTTACCAGTTGCTATCTGGGAATAACTTGGAATGTGGCGATTGACCAATCAGAATAGTACACTGAACCCCCATGAAAAATAACTAAAACTCTCAGTTTGTGTTTTTCTCTTTTTATTTGATAAATCCATACAACATTAATACACAAATCTACACGATAGGACGTCCAACACATGCTGCGGTTAAAAACAGGAAAGTTCGAGAGAGCCGTTCACACTCGTAACATAGGTCTGCAGTAAAAGCGCAGCTAAAAGCTCAGCTGTGAGAGGCAGTGGCTGATAAAAGCGGTCACCGGGGTCAGTGCTGTGTCTGCTGGAGCTGCATGCTGGGCGGCAGCGGCCAGTTCTCCTGACCCTGGTGCGTCTGCAGGAGCCGGTACAGCTGCTTCAGGTGCGTCACGATGTTGTCCTTGATGTCCGGGATAGAGATCTGCAGCCGCACGCTGCCGCTGTCGAAGGAGCGCGTGCAGTCGCCCGAGAACATCTCGCTGATCATCCGCGCCACCACCGGCACCACCTGAACACACACAAAGAGACACATTACCAGCTGTTAGTGCAGAGATAAGAGCCCTGATGAGTTTCTAAACCAAACAGATATTCTTTTTAAAATTATGACTTGTCCACACTCACATAATACGGCTCATTTAAACACGCCTCCACTTCTCTCCGTCACAGAGTGGGTTTATTTTCAAACACCACCCAAATGTTTGCACAAAGAAAGAAGGCGGAGCTATTATTGTGTCTGTAGTGTTGCTGCGGGCGCCATGTTCTGGAGACGCTGTGTGTCGTTGTGAAAGTCAAACTACTTTGTTTGTGCTTCCGAAAGACGACACGACTAGAAATCAGTGTTAAGTTGTGTTTCCAAACACAAATATTGGAGTGTGTTCAGCACATTTACGGAGGACTGACTCCTGAAAAATCAACCTGTTTCAGGAGGCGGGGCTTAGAGGAGAAACAATAATGTACAGCATGTGGAAAATACTGAGTTTTTTGCACCTTAAACCACTTAAACTTTGCATCACACCAAATACACAGAATATTGTTCTTTTTAACAACATCACATGACCCCTTTAATACTTCCTCTGTTAGTCTGAACAAGAGTGCTGTGTGCAGCGTCTGACCTGCACCATGATGAGTTTGCGTTCGCGGGGTCTGCCGTCGGGCCACTCCTCACCGAAACACAGATGAATGTCATAAAGCGGAGACTCCGATGAAAGCATGCCCCGCTGATGAGCGATCACACCTGCACACACAAGCACACGCGGCACTTAATTACACCAAGGCTTTTTTGTCGTTTGCTCTTTTTTTGTTGTTGTTGGAATTGTGCATAATAAAATTAGATTAATTCATCTGATTACTGTTAGTAGCTGAATATTAAAATAAAATAAAAAACACTGAATTGGGGGAGAAAGCGAAATGGCTGTCACGGGGCCCGACGAACGCTAGAGCGATCACTCACCGCTGAGGAAGGACTCGAGGCAGAAGAGCTTGACCCTGTGCTGGCGCTCGATCAGGTTGGGAGTGTTGGGATTGGGCGCGCAGGGGCCGGACCAGTACACCTTACACTGGCAGAGGCGCACGGCGTAGATGTCGTGTCCGCTCACCTCCAGGATGAGGCCTCGGTCCATCACGTCCAGCAGACGGCTGGTGAAGACGCGCTGCTTGTCGTTGGTGATGTGCTCGGTGGAGGGGAAGCGCACCTGCTCCAGGCTCACGGGGCCGAACAGCTCCTCCTGATTGACGATGGGCCCCAGATCCCCGTAGAACAGACGACAGCCCTGAGGGTTACTGACCGTCACCGGAGGACACACCTCTTTCCCGCGGTAGTAGAACTGCACCTCCAGGTCCGTCACTAAACACACACAGAGCATCGTGTCAAAACACATGCATGTGACGTCTCATTATCAAGTGTGTGTAATCTGAATATTCATTCTGGAAATATAAATGCAAAAAGTTGACTACTATATCATTCATATATAAACTTCACTACTGGGCAGGGAGCTGATCCAGGTCTCAGGCGTGGCGAACATGGCGTCCAGCGGCGTGGGCATCTGAATATCCATCGGCGGCGGCTGCATCTCCACGTCCTGCGGCGGCTCTTTCTTGGGCCACACCTCAGCAGGGGGCGGAGCTGGAGGAGGACAGCTTGGCGGCTGCAGCGGAGACACGGGGCCCGGGGACGCCCAGACCGGGGCCAGCGGAGACGAGCTCATGCCTGAACAGCACAGAAACACTCGGTCAGCAGCAGACACACAGCGGGGTTAACCTGAGAGCATCCTGGGACGACACGGTACCGTGAGGAGGGTACGGAGGAGGAGGAGGCTCGGGGGTGTCAGGGACATCGTCTTCATCCCCGTCCGTCTCATACGTGGGAACAGAACCTGCGTTCACAGTCAAACACTCACACACTGAACACTGAAAACAGTGAGTGACAACTTGGGAAATAAGATTATGTTGTACTAAAATTGTGTAAAAATGTTTTATTTCCATTAATTCAAGAATAAAATCATGTAAAAAAATTATAAACATTATAAATGAAGTAATTAAAAATATATATTTAATTCAACAACAAATTTCCAAATAATAAACAAAAATATGAAGGATTTTTTTGTTATATATAATACATAAAATAGTACAAAACAATATAAATGACACTACACCTCATTGTGTTTAATAAATATTTTAACTGAGCAATTACAATAATTGTGAAAAAAGTGAAAAGCAATGTTTCAGAAATATATCACAAGATTAAGTTTTAGTAACTTAATATTAAACTAAGCTTTATTAACTTAAAATATTAGAACACATTTTATTTTTTGACTAATAGCACAAATTATTTTCATTGATATAAGGCAAAAATAATTTTAAGATGAAACTTTATTTAACATGACAATTAGACATGTCAAATCAATCATATTTTTTATCTAATTCTTAATGTTTCTGTGATTCTGCATCCTTCTTAATGAATCGTTTTTTTATGATGTATTAATATTATTTGCATATTTATACAACAAACAGTATTTAAATGAATTAATTCAAGAATCATACAATCAAGTATAGTGATAACATTATATGAATAAAGTTAATACTTTATGTAATCTTTCAAATCAGCAAATAAAGTCATTTTTGTTGAAGAATATGTATTTTGCAAGTAGTATCATTCTTCAGAAAAAAAATAACTAGATTAGATTTTTAATAACTTGACATTTTTCTCATATATATATATATATATATATCTGTACAAACTCTAAAATTACAAGTTTTAATAATCTGAAGTTGTAAGAAAATGAAATCATGTGACTCGTGTGAGAGTGTGTGTGTGTTACCCGGGTTGCTGGAGGTCTGCGGGATGTCACACACGTCGTAGATCTTCAGCGGGTTCATGGGGACCTCTTTGGTGCCGTCGTAGATGAGGTTGAACTCGCGGCTCTTGTTGAGGGCGCACCTCAGCTGTGCTTTCCATTTGGCTGGATCCGGCTCGTCCACGCCTTCCTGATACTTCCCCGTCTCCACGGCCCAGGCCTGACACACACACACACACAGAGGGGTCGGGTCAGTCTCGACTCACTCTCACCCCGGGCTGATGCCCTTCGCTCACCTTGAAGATGGTGTTCTCCTCCTCCTGCTGCGGCGTGTGGCGCGTGGCGTGTTTCCAGGGGATCTGGAAGCGCTTGGCGTCGCGGTCCAGCCACACCAGACCCGGAAACACCCCGTTATCCACCTGAGACACCAGCCAGGGCTTCAGCCGCACGCGCCGAGGGTGAGACGACATCACGGCCTTCTGGAGAAGAAGAGCAGCACCAACCATCAAACCACATTAATAACACTCATCACTATGCTTTTACTACATCTTATAATGCCACTATTATTATTTTAACACATTTTATTACTTTAACCATTTCTAAAATAGTATTATAATAATTCATATATTATGTAGGAGAAACACATAAATGAGGCTAAAAACACTAATATATATATATATTTTTTTTTTTTTCATTTTATTTTTTACACACACATATTTATCAGTGCTGTCAAATTATTATTCATGATTAAATAGCAAATATTATTATAAATATTATAATAATTAATAAATAAAAAAAATGAATAAACATGATAACCATCTGTTTAGGAAAATATATATAAACACTATAAATGTAAAATATATAAATATTTATATACACACATATTATAAATAGAGTAATTATACACGCTTGTTTTTGTAATGTTAATAATATTATACTAATTAATACATATTTTACTACTTTAACAATTAAAAAAACGAATAAAAACAAGTCTATCAGAGAAAAAACACAAGAGGGTAAATATAATAATTAATATTGAATTAATTTGAAAATTTTAAAATTGTAAATATTTATTAAAAATAATATACATTTCATATTAATAATTAGAATGATATATTAACAAATATTACAATGCTTAATAAAACATATTAACATGATGTCTTTGTGTAGAGGAGGAAAACCACAAATTAAGCTAAAAATGATTCAATTAATGTCATACCTTTGAATTATCATCATCATCATCATCATTATAATAACCTCTAATAAAAAATATTAGATTATCAAGATGCATAAATGAGGCTAAATAATCAGGATACAATGTATTTTTATTATTAGTCCTTTACAATGTCAGATAAGTTTCATAACTTGATTAAAAACACAGACCAGACAAAGCTCGTATTAATAATTAGGCCTAATATGATCATTAATGTAAGATATGATCAGAAACAAGTCATAAGTCAACAAACTGAGTAAATAACAGCCGGTGACTTCGACACTCGATACTAACGCATTTAACGCTTCCTACCGTCGACAAACCGCTGAAATCGTGCATTTCTCGTTTATTATATCGCTGGAATGCGGGTGAAAGCGTGTCGAAATGGAACAGAAATAAGCTTTAAATATTAATGAGTCTCACCTGAGGGTTTCAGGAAGCGCCCGAGCAGGAAAAACCCAGCAATCCCGAGGCCTTCACCGCAAAAACGCGCTGATTTGTGGATGAATCTGCTTTAAGTCGTCATAAATGGGTTTTGAATCAGATCGTGCTCTCGCTCTTTCTCCGTGAGGCCGCGAGGAAGCGGGAGAAGCGCGTTTCGGTGCGTTTCAATCTCTGCTACAAAGTTTCACCGAACACCGAAACTCAGGTACAGCCGTGACGTCACGCGCCTTTCTCTGACACGCACCAACAACACACACATACTCTTCATTCATTTACTCAACAAAGAAACAAAACCTAGAAAATATTAAAAATCTAAAATAATACTGATTTGTAGAACTGTTTTACTTATAACTGAACATTTGAATGATTTATTTTACATGTGTTTTAGATAAAATTAGTTTCGTTTGCAACATAAATACAAACTACACAGATCATGTGACATATTTTGAGGTTGTTTATAGGTATCACTCTGCAGGTTTTATTTTTAAAAGACAATCCAATTGTAAAATGACAATAGCATTACAAATGTTCTTTTCAGAGTATAATACTACATTCATATATATATATTACATAAATAACATTATTATCCATATTTACAGGTGTGCATCATCACTGGACTGAAGCATGTTTTATTTTACAGGAATGGTTCATGGTTTAATACGTTTTATTGTAAGGTTCAATTTTGTGTATAAGTGCACTTAAATAACCAGGGAATGCTCTAGTTTCAATTACTAATGTTACTCTGAGATTTTTGGTCCAGCTTAGAGTAACACAGTAAAGCATGGTAAATACTAGTACAATCTGATGCGTTGAGGGTTTAAACCTCTTCACTTGATGGAAAAGTTCAGCTTTTCAGTGGAGAAATACACGACGAGGAACAAGCTGCAAATGGAGCTGCTGCAGAACCATCTTCTTCTTCATCATCAGCTAGTCTAGGATCAGTGCAGCTGCTGCTCAGAGTTGATCTCACTATAGATTCTTTTGACGATATGAGTCAGATCCAAACTCTGTGTCAACATCTTCAACAGAACCTCGTCGGCCTGAATGCCCTCCATAAACTCCTCCTGAGTCAGCACACCTAGACACACATCATTTGTCATTCATTTATAGAGAGAGTGAGAGAGATACAGACAGACAGACAATAGATATCTCTTGATCTCGAAAGAATGGTTCTTGAGTCCCTCAGGGTTCACCAATGGGCCCAATTCACTTTAACATATATGTGCTTCTACTTAGCAAGATTATCAAGAATTGTGGTCTTGGGTACCACTGCTATGCGGATGATACCCATCTTTACATCACCACAAGCTCTAATGTTCACTGCACATTACGTATGCTGAGTAAGCATCTAGAAGAGATCCGAATTTGAATGCAGAGTAACCTCCTAAAACTAAATGCCTCAAAAACTGAACTATCTTGGACTATTATTTGATGCACATATAATGCCATCTTAGGAGCACGGCTTAGATCTTTTCTTACTTTTGTTGATGCAGAAAGGTTTATACACGCTTTAATTACATCTAGATTGGTGCTCCAGCTAAATCTCTTAGTAGGTGGCTATAGAGTACATTTACTCGTGTACGTTGCACTTCTCCGCAGGAACACGTTACGCCTGTGCATTTCACAGTTACACTGGCTTCCCATTAATGCTAGGACTGAATATATAAAGCAGCACATGCGATTACACCACAGTGTATCTTTGCTAGAGCCCAGCCGATAAAGGATTTTGAAGGCAGATACTGCTGCTAATATTTGTTGGTTTTAAAATCTGATATATCGGCATAATTTTTTTTATTTCAGAAATTAACAGATTTCCCTAACATGAGTTATTTGTAGTTATTTATGAGTTTTAACTAACATAATATGATAATGCATTTTATTTTTTTATTGTCACAACAGAACAGAGGAACATCAAAATATAAATAAAATGTATAAAAATACAAACTTAACATATCAAACTTAAGTAATGCACTTCTTTTTAATAGCAGAAATCACTTTAAGAAGCTGATTTATTTAAGCTTGTTTTTATATTTAATCTCGTCATTTGGATTGTACTTTTCGTGTTTTTGTTTTATTGCAGTACTTTGGGTTTAAGAAAAACTTAGTTTAAGTAAAACGCATTGTTTTATTAGTGTCTAGATAGACAGATTACCGTCTCCATTGAGGTCGATCTTGTCAAACACCATGTCGGTAAACTCTTCTGCTGAGATCTCCTGATCTGCTCCGCTGATGGCTCGAATGGCCTGCAGCAGAAAAACAACAGCAGATGAAAGTTTGTGAGCATGTGTTTCTGTGACGTGGAGATCCTCTTACACACACATGCTGTTCATGCTGTTATCTGTGACTCCAGCAGGTGGAGCTGAAGACAAATACAGCATCACATGATCATCAGGGACTGAATTGATAGAGACCTTGAAGATGAGCAGCAGCTCCTCGCGGTCCATGCAGCCGCTGCCGTCCACGTCGTAGAGCTTGAAGTACCAGCGCAGCTTCTGCTGAACACCACCCTTCAGAACCAGACTCAGAGCTGCCACGTACTCCATGAAATCAATACAGCCGTCCTGAGGAGCACAGGAGCACAAACTTACTGTCTGATACAGATAACCATTTACAAGATGCAAATATAGATTTGTAATATCACTAATATAATCTAGATCATTTTGAGTGCAGAGGTTTGGTGAGTTAATATTAAAAAAAAAGTCAAATAAAATAAAATAATCATTTTCTACGTGTGAAATATTTTAATTGTTGACCTGCATGTCAGTGACCATGTGTATAACTGGTATAATTAACTGAAAGGTCCCAAAATTACATGGGCATGGATTGTTAGTTAACCTAGATGGGATTTACATGGTCATTCTATATTGTGAATATTCAAAGCTATGGATGCAATCCATAAAAAAAATCAACCAATCTGGTTATGAGTATTATAAAACGTAACTATAGGCTATATTACTACACTTGATTTATATTTAAAATATATGAAGTTTTCTAGTATTTATATAGTTGAGAAGCCCAGCAGCCGGTATGTGAGGACCTTTAGTTAATCAGATCAGCAGCTCTGATGGGTTTTAGTCAGGATCTCTGACCTGTGCAGCGCTGCAGTTTATCTCAGTTTACTGCATTAAATCAGATCTCATTACCCACAGTCCTCAGCTGACCCGAAGGACGTGAGGTGATGCTCTCACCACTGACCCATGGACTAATTTTACCTCCACCTCTCTCTCTATATATATATATATGCATTTGTATCAACAAGGCCTTTAGGGTTATTTTAGTTTAGTAGATACTGCTACAGTTTTTGAAAACATTTTTAATGAATACTTATTTTTATATTTGCTCTTTTCAACTTAAAGTTTGTTTTTGTCAGTATTATTATTATATAAATATGTCTATTTTTTGTTAAACTATATTAAAATGAGAAAAGCCAGTTGATTTTTTACCAACTTTAAAAGCTGTATGCTTTTAAAGTTGGTATACATAACAAATTGTCCAAATTTCAAGAAAAACGTATTATAACACATTATTAGCACACTTCAAATATGAAATCCAAATCTTAACGTGCACTAACAACCAACTGAACCCTTTTAAATAAGCAAAACCCTCTGAATTACCAAATATGATTATTAACAATGAGGTTGATCACATGACATTAGAAAATAAAGAGATACTACTAAAATAAAGTACATTTATAGTAGATGAGAGTGCAATATGATACGAATAATTCCAACAATATAACAGAGAAGTAGGCTATAGAAACGCGCGTCTTACGTCGTTCATGTCGAAGGTCTTGAACATGGTCTTGACGTACTCGTTTGATGTTTCGGACAGATTCTTCAGGCCGAAGAACTTCTTGAACTCGTGGAAGGTGAGCTGACCGGACGGACACTCGGTCATGAACTTACGGTACCACTGATGAGATTCACACGCGCTGAGCTCCTCCAGAGTCGAACCGGGCGAGTTCCCCATCCTCCTGCTGCTGCTGCTGTGTTACCGGAGGAGCTCCGCTCGCGCACTGAAGCAGAGTCCCGGGATCAGCGCTAACGTCACCAGTGTTAATTACCAATGTGTCAGCAAAGCACACTGGCCTGCCCTTGCCTAACTCTATCTATAATCTACCTGTAAAATACACATGCCTACAGGCCTTTAATGTTATCCTTTGAACAGAAGTCTTTGATTTTTATGAAGGTTGAAGATGCAAGGTAAATTGTGGAAGTGTAGCTATAAGAATTCATGCATATGCCTATTGTGAACCTGCAGCTTCATGCTGAAGCAAAAGAAATATGAGCTGCATTCTTGCACTTCCATCTTTTCGCTTTTTGCTACAGCTCTGTCTTTCTTTTATCTGCGCTTAAAGCTTTGGCACGACTCTATCACCAAAGTTTTGCAGGCTCGAGGGTCCGCCACCTTCTTATAACCAATCAAAGAGGATGACTCTCCATTATCCGATTGGTTCAGTAACCATCAAAACACCAAAACGCTTCATTTAGCTCAGGATCTTGCGTAAGTTCACATAAATCTAAAATTAAAACCTGATACTTCAGTTGTGTAGCACTCCTACCATGTGTTCATACTGAATTGCGAGTTGCTGTTAAGATTATTGAATTCGTTTGGCTTTACGTAAAAATGTAGTATATCTAAGCAGGCAATTCGTTTTTCAATTCTTTAAACTATTGTTTTCACTTGATCACAGGTTTGCAGTAGGCCTACTTTTGACCATATTTTAGCAAAAATAAAAAATAAAAAATAAAAATACATACGTACATATAATAACATGGAAGTAATTTGTACTTAAATGGACCCTGAAATGTTATAACTGTCCTTATATATGGGGAAAGTTGCAACAATCATTTAGATGTAATAAAACTAATAATTGCATAATTTTTCAAATCTTTTTTTAGTTTATTTGAGACCAGAGGCCGAGTTCAGTGACTTAATAACAATATTTAAAAGGTAAAACGTTAAAGTTTACTGTACAAGCAGTAATGAATGAACCACCAAAAGCACATAACTGATTATTTTTAGTAAAGAATCATTGTATTCACAATTCCCCATCTGACTTTTTTTTTTGTGGCAAATGTAAATGGAACCAGGATCAGTCCAAAGCCTCCTTTTCGGGGATGTCTGTCAGGATGGCCGATCTGCATTTTTTCTTACCGTTTGCTTTTGTTAACTTCTGTGGCTATTGAAATATGTTCTTTATCAAACCACTGAATTGCATTTTATATCTATTTTATCAAATTTTTATTAATGTTGCCATGAGGGACAGTTGCAACATCTCCGGCAGCCATCTTGAAACTAGTGATGCTAGCCTAACACATTAGCTTTAACACATGGTTCCTAAGTCTGTTAAGAGCTAAAAAACTGCAAATTCAAACTATATAACTATAAAGATCAATACTCGAACAGTTTAGACAGTATAAAAAAATTGTTCTCATAAAAAAATTACTTTTTTACCTTAAATTTCAGTTCTCCCAGAAGGCCATGTGGCTGTTAACTTCCAGAAAGAACGAGGGGCCTACTGAGCATGTGCAGAGGGAGTGTCATGACTCTAGCTCATTCCTGATCGTAGAAACCAGCAATGTTGCAACTGTCCCCACCCTCCCCTAACAGTAAAATGCTGCAGTAAACTGTAAAATATTTTTTTCTTATTATATCTGAATAGGGCTGCAAACAGAAAGTGTCAGTTGTGTGAGAATGGAAAGCACTTCAGATATTATAATTAGAATAAAAAGAGATAATCTCCTGCTGATCCTCTATTTCATGTTAATAGCTCCTGTTTTCACCTCATCTATTAAACAGATCACCTGTAAACTAGCAGTTAAAGTTCATTTCATTCTTCTCATCAAACTTAAACTATGCAGTCACTATATCTACAAGATACTAGTCTACAACATACACATGTCCTAACAGCATTTCATTCATGAATCTGTGTTAAACTGTTCAAGACAAAAGTAAAAACCAATAAACAAACGTTTGACTCAAATGAAAGGGATTACAGAAACATTGATTTTTGTTGGTTGTATAACTGTATTCTGTTCTTTTGATTTTATTCTTAAAATTGTAATGTAAAGTTAAAACAAAAGTTAAATTAAATAAGCAAATTTGGCGTGCTGTCCGGGGAGCGAGCCGGGAGCTCAGCGGACCCCGAGCCCTGCTGGTTGGAACCCTAGGGAGGGTAGAGCTTGAAGCGAGGCTCGGTCCCCTTCGCCCAAAAAGAAGTGGATCAGGACAGCAGCCAAATTTACTCCCAAAAAATTCTTTTTTGACTAAGAGCTCGACTGCTTCAGGCTCTGTAGTGGCTGACTGTAAATTATGGCAAATTAGGGATTGAGAGGGGAGGCTGCACACTCCTGGATGAAAGCCATTCGTCAGACCTGATAACAGAAATTCGCCGCAATCCACCCGCCGGTCTGCAGGGCTGGGGAAAAAAGGAGAAAGGAGGGAAAACAGATCAACGTCCATACCTGAAGCGGAGGAAGAAGAGGGGAAGGAAGACTGAAAGGGGAGAAAAGCAGAGGGGGCCGAAAAAGGAATAAGGGAGTCCAATTGCCTGAGTCCTGGGTTAAAGGTGCCTGCAAGAAGAGGAAAAATTGTGTTAATGGGAGAAGCTGTGTTGGCGGAAGGAAGCTCTCTGGAGGAAGCTGGGAAATCCGGCGGAGCAGCAGGCCAGATTGGTGCGGCGGGCCAGATTGAGGATGGTAGGCTTTGCAGGCTCAGGAAGGGGTTCTCGGATAGCTGAGGAACAGAGAGGCCGGACAGGCTGGTCGATGGCAGGGCGCCGGCACATTGGGCTGGTTGGAGGCTGGCTCGCAGCGCGGAATTGCTCGTGGAAGCCTCCGAAGGCTGTCTGGTGGGTGCTGGAGCTTTGCTGAGTCTGGGTTGGTTGGACGACGCCAGTGTGGGGTGAGTAGGCTGGTTCTTTTTCCTAGCGGTCTTTTGCTTGGCTGGAGGTGAGGTGCTAGGAGGGACGGTGGTTGGCTGGATGGTGGAGAGGAGCTTGAAAAGCTCAGACTTGTTAGCCTTTCCGGAGTTCACCGGAGTGAGCCGATGGTCTGCTTCCTGGTATGGGAGCGTGCCGATGCATAGGAATAGGCCGGAGAGGCTTGAGGCAATCTGGTTGGTGGAGGAGACCGCGAACACTGGTGTCTGCAACCGCTGGCTCCTGGGGGAGCTCGAGCGGGGCAGAGGTTTGGCTGGCGGCGGTAGGCTGGGGCGCGGAGACCGTGGGTTCGTACTCGGAAGAGTCGCTTGAAGACATCTTGTGTTAGCTGAACAAGTTTCTCCAAGTCTTGACTGGAAACAAATCATCTAATTCTTGCAATGTTTTTAAGATGATAATATGCTGATTTAGTTACTGCTTTGACATGACTACTGAAACTAAGATCTGACTCCAGAATCACACCAAGATTCCTGACTTTTTCTTATACACTATATCTACTATTTACTTGGACTTATGCTCTCCTATACTCACATAATAACCTCTCCCTTCTAAGTAAGACCTGAACCAGCTGAGAGCCATCCCAAAAAGTCCAACCCAGTCTTCCAGTTTCTCTAGGAGTATGTTATGGTCGACAGTGTCAAACGCAGCACTAAGATCTAGTAGTACCATCACTGATATTTTACCAGAAACGGAAATTAGGCGAATATCATTTATTATCTTAACGAGCACCGTCTCTGTGCTGTGATGTGGTCGGAAACCAGATTGAAAGTTGTCCAGATATCCATTTGAGTTTAAGTAGTTGTTCAACTGATTGAAAACTACCTTTTCAATGATCTTACCTATAAATGGAAGATTAGATATTGGTCTATAGTTGCTCGTTATGGTGTTATCAAGATTGCTCTTTTTCAGAAGGGGCTTAACAACTGCAGTTTTTAGGGAGTTTGGAAAAGTCCTAGAGAGGAGTGAGGTGTTCACCACTTCTAAGATATCTGCTTCTAAACAGTTAAACACACTTTTGAAAAAAGATGTGGGAAGTGTGTCAAGATACATAAAAAAATAAATACATTTAGAAAAAAAAAAATATTACTATTGGTACTATTGGTGGGCATTTATCATGATTGGTTAATCTGGCTGTCTTCTATGAAACTGGCCAATGAAATTATTTGTGCCTTTCTGAATTTGAAATTCAGACCGTTATTATCATCTTTCTGCATGAGGTGGCTGACTGCAGCTGCTGCTCATTAAGATTGCTCGGTCGGTCCTGAATTATTTTATATTTGGCTGTTTTGTTTTGAGCGAATATGAGTGTAGACATGTAAACGAAGAATAAAAACTGAAATGTGAACAGAGGAATGGTCAGGTGTGATCTGCGATGTCTCGCACACATGACAGAATCAGGTAAGAAAATCACTGCCTTTATTACCTTAAAGTAATAAAGTATAATGTTACCAGAGTTTACAAATGGGTAAGAGACAAGCCTTAGGAAAGAAATACCTCTGTTTGTGTGTGTATATTACTTTATCAGATGCTAAAGTTACGTTCATCTGATGTTGTAGTATTAACACTTTAGGAATGGCTAGTGTTCATATTTGTCTTTTAGAGTTTATTTTTTCCACATTTTTCCGACGTGAATGCCATGCCATACTCTGTTCATGTTTACTGTATCAAGGAACAGTTCATCAGCTACACTGAACTGTCACTTCTGGTAGAGAGTCATTGAACTTTTGATTTTACTGGTTTAATGAAAACATAGCTACTAATTGATTTTACATATTATAATAAACACACCAGATATTTAGAATTCTAATTAAAACAGTGTAATTAATTAAAACGAATTTCAAGGTGGCTGTCAAAATCTCAGACAGGTTCTGTTCTCAAACTGTTCATCACACTTCCACTGCCCTATTTTCCACTAAAGTAATAGATGAATTGTTTTCAATCAAAAATCTACAAGGGTTTCTTTTTCAAATATGCATGTTAAGGAGCAAAAACTGAGGCTTTAAATGTTGTATTTGGATTTTACAAGTTTTTTAACAATACATCCAAACACAAACACTGTAACACAGTCTCTTGCACATGCAGATTTAATTTACACTTTCAGTCTTTAATCTTCCCACAACTCCTACCCTGCGCTTAAGATTTGCTAATGAGATTTTAGTGTTTCTTTCTTTTCATGACATTTATGTTTGTAAAATTAAAAAAATAATAATAAAATAATACTTTTTGTTTTTATATCTGAATAGGGCTGCAAACAGAAACTGTAACCTGAGTGTCAGTTGTGTGAGAATGGAAAGCGCTTCAGATATTATAATTAGAATAAAGAGAGATGATCTCCTGCTGATCCTCAATGACTTTTTAATGAGTGTTTATAGTTTATAGTCTGATCCTCTATTTCATGTTAATAGCTCCTGTTTTCACCTCATCTATTACACAGATCACCTGTAAACTAGCAGTTAAAGTTCATTTCATTCTTCTCATCAAACTTAAACTATGCAGTCACTATATCTACAAGATACTAGTCTACAACATACACATGTCCTAACAGCATTTCATTCATGAATCTGTGTTAAACTGTTCAAGACAAAACAAAAGTAAAAACCAATGAATAAAAAATGTAACTCAAACGAAAGGAATTATGAAACAATGATTTTTGTTAAATAGCTGGTAAACATAAATGCTTAATGTGTGAAAACACAAACTTCTGCTCCCACCCCCTTCAGTGATGATCCTCCCACAACTACACCTTCAGTGAAACCCCTCCCATAATAATTACATATTCAGCAAAGCTCCTCCCATCCAAAGCACTACTTCAGTGAAGCTCCTCCCACAACGATCACTCCTTCAGTGAAGCTCCTCCTACTGCAGTTCATCAATAAATGCAGGAATATTCCCATCAGTCTGCAAGTGAAGACGAGCATCAGAGCATCAGGAAGGAGAGAAATCTGCAGAGACAGAGTTTATTGAAGGACAGAGAGAACATGAGATCCAGAACCCTGCAGAATGAAGAACACTGAAGAACAAACAGGTTGGTGATTATTCTGAAGAACAATGGTTATCAGTAGTTCATCAGATTTGGTGTTAATAGCAGAAAAATGCATTAAGAGTCGTAGAAAATGAAATAGTCTGAAACTCAAATGTTCAAATGATGTCACTTCCTGGATGCAGCCATCAAAAAAAAAAAAAAAAAGATCAAATGGAAGGAAAGTTGTGTTGAGTGAAAAATACTGTCCAGTTGAGTTTAAAATATGAATTGTGTAAGATTTTTTGATTACAGCATACTAATGTTCATATTATGGTTTAATATGGGCAAAAAAATTGGGGAGTTGATCAAGCATCAAATACTTGCTATGGAAATAATGGACTTTGTGTTTTTTAATGTAGATAATTGTAGCTTATTTTGTAAAGATGTGTCAAAAAGATCATAATTTGATGTAGCTGTTGTCTGCTTTAACATCACATGATTTATTTATATTGTTACTTAAATTTCAGACCTAATGGAGAAGAAACCACATCATGTCAAAACTGAAGAAAAAACTCACTCAGAGACTGAAAGAGTTTCTTTACTGAAAAGAAGAAGAGATGAGAAATCTTTCACCTGCTCTCAGTGTGGAAAGAGTTTAATAAACAAACAGAGTCTTAAGAATCACATGAGGATCCACACTGGAGAGAAACCATACTCATGTGATCAATGTGGAAAAACATTTGTTAGTCGCTCAAACCTGAAGATTCACCTACGAAGAGTTCATACGAAGGAGAAACCATATTCATGTTCTTCATGTGGAAAGAGTTTTACACAACTGCAATATTTAAAATTTCATCAGAAGAGACACACTGGTGTTGGAGAATATATGTGCTTTGAGTGTGACAAGACTTTTATTACAGCTAATTATTTAAAACGTCACCAGAGGATCCACACTGGAGAGACACCATACATGTGTTTACACTGTGACAAGAGATTCAGTCAGACAGTGGACCTAAAGAAACATCAGAGGATCCACACTGGAGAGAAACCATACAAGTGTTCACACTGTGACAAGAGGTTCAGTCGATCAGGAAACCTGAGATCACATGAGAGGATCCACACTGGAGAGAAACCATACAAGTGTTTACACTGTGACCAGAGATTCAGTCATCCAAAAGCCCTGAAAACACATGAGAGGATCCACACTGGAGAGAAACCATATCACAACACTATATGATGAAATAGTTTCAGTTGTTCATCTTCTCTGCAGACACACATAGGGCGGTCGTA
>JAUMHI010000068.1:880733-893866 GCA_032359435.1 Enteromius unitaeniatus | reverse complement strand
TTGAATCTCCCTCCTTCACAGACACTGAGACTACATCTGATCCAACACCAGACACACCTGAAGAACAAACAGGTAGCATAAGCAAACATACAATATGCTGAACCCACCCCCACATACACGCTTAAAAATTAAAAGCTTATGTCACGATGCCACAGAAGAATTGTTTTGTCTAAATGGTTCCAAAAAATGATCTTTAACATCTGAAAAACCTTTTCCCAAAAGGTTGTTTGTAGTGAAAGAAGGTACTTTAAATTATAAAAAGGTAAGAAAGACACGGTTCTTAAAAATGTATAGATGTTTGTGAAACTGAAAATGGCTTTTATATGGTATTGCTGTGAAGAACCTTTGAAACTTAATTTTTGGGAGTAGATCACAAAGATTGTGAGACGAGAGTGGGTCTTTACAGCAGATATATAAAAAACAGCACCTGAGGTTACCAATTTTGTCTGGTAACATGATATCCAAAACTCTTAACACTCTTCTATGAGCCGAGAAGTTGACTGAGGAAAACCAGTGAAGATCACAAGCAGGAGACAAAGGGATGATAAAAAGAAATTATAATTTGTATCGTATAAACAACTACATGTTCCAAAGCTCAAAATTCAGCTGACAAGCATAAGCCCAGGAAGTGTTTTTACTATAAACAACAGCAGTGGAAAATCCCAATCATCATCAACATCACCCTGAACTCCTGTCGCATTTCAAGTTTCAAAAAAAGAAAAAGATGAATAGATTATATGTTATAAAAATGAATTAATTTATGAATATAAATAAAAGAAAACAAATCTAAACAAAAAAAATAAGTAAAATGGTTGCTCTCCTGAAGTGAACCACACATAGATCCTTTAACATCCTGTTTTTTTTTTTATTTTACTTCTTTTCCCTGTACTACTTTACCCATTAAAATACTTGAGAACATTATTTTCCAACTCCTTAATGCACAGACATTTTTTTTTTCTTCAAATATGTTTCAGTCCTACTTTTGGATTCTCATAATACAAGACATTTAATCGTAGTAGCTGTTGTTAACATAATTATAATGTCAACACAAAACCAGATCTTTCTTTCACTACTGTGCCTCACAGAAAACAGTGCAGCAACTTATAACAAACAAAGCTCTTACCGTTGTTGAGGAAAAACAAGATCACGTTGAACAGATGAAATGAAAGCGTCATTTCACACCTTTTCACTTTAGAAAATAAATGCCTTGTCAGATTAATAAAAGTGTTCTTTTGTGTTCGATGCATTTATATCACTACGATGAGTAAAATTGACACTGGAACTGCTAAAAGAAAACTCCATATAATAAATAAATTAAAAATAAATTAAAAACTGGTTTGAAAATGCCTCAAGCTCACACAGTGACCACACTAGGAAGTAGCCCACACCACCTGCTCATGACTCCACCCTGCAAATATGTTCAAAACCAGCTGTCAGCTAAACAAATTATATGCAAATTATGTCCTGTTCAGAACGTATTTCTATATCTCAACCAATATCGAGTTTGGGGGTGTGGTCAGAGTATTATCATGTTCCTGTAGGATTTAAAGAAATGTAATCCTTCTGATAAATAATGAACTCAAACGCTTGCAGAGGACATGAAAAAAATGTTAAGACCTCCAAAGACAATAAACTCTCACCTATCTTGCCCGGCGTGAGAAGGCAATAAATAAATTAAAAATAAATGAAAAACTCGTTTGAAAATGCCTCAAGCTCACGCAGTGACCACACTAGGAAGTAACCCACACCACCTGCTCATGACTCCACCCTGCAAATGTATTCAACACCTCCTGCCAGCTGAACATGCAATGCTGGAGTGAATTTATATCCTATTCAGAACGTATTTCTATAGCTCAACCAATATCGAGTTTGGGGGGTGTGGTCAGAGTATCATCATGTTCCTGTAGAATTTAAAGAAATGTAATCCTTCTGATAAATATTGAACTCACACGCTTGCAGAGGACATGAAAAAAATGTTAAGACCTCCAAAGACAATAAACTCTCACCTGTCTTGCCCGGCGTGAGAAGGCAAAACAGATGGACCTCTCGTGATAAATTATAACAACTAATTTTCGGATCAGCATACAAATTTATAATCTAATCTTAATTTCAGAGAATAATTTAAAATTGGAGTCAGATTAAAACGAGGTAAAACATAAAGGTAAAACTTAAGACCTAAAGTAAAATTAGAAACCTCAAATTAGAAGACAAACCCAGGAGTATTTTCTCTTAGAACCGAGAAGAGAGACACGACATCCTCACCCAAGTAGGCGGGACCTTACATTCCCATTCAGAAAGACAAATATATCCATTATGAATATGTATTTTATAATTTGATGGTTGTCCAGTGCAGACACTAAAACAGCTGTGGCTCCTATTTTAACGGTTGACAGTTGGGGTAGGTGCAATGTGCAGAAGTTGCATTTGTGAAACTATATTTAGTTCACCTTTAAGTCAGTCAGACCAGAAAATCGATAATTCATTCCTGTACAGGAATCTTCTGCTATGTATATGACTTATCTTTTGATTTTACCTAGTCCATCACTGAGATATCAGCTGAAGCAGGAAAGAGACGTGAACGGTGACAGTAAAGTAATGACAGTCTGGAAAAAGCTGTGTAAGAGTTCAGATGTTACTTACATGTTCAATTCATATACCCATTTTCATATTCAGATATTTAAGGGTTGAAAATGCAAAAATGGTCAACTATCAAAAACAGTGTAATACAGATTTATAATGGTTGTTTTCAGTGCATTAGACTGTATCCTTTTTATTTTATTTTTTTTATATATAATATATAATAATATATAATATTTATAATATAGTCAGGCATATTTACAACAATACTCTTTTTGTAGTGGTTTTATTTTTATTCTTTTTTTTTTCCTTTTAGTATGACATGAATATACTAATTACTCATAATTTTCTAACTTTGCCACTGATATAGATTCATGCATTTGTCATTTAAACATTCTAATTTTATGTTAAAATACAATATAATTTAGGTTTTCAGCTTTAAATGTGCAGTATGTAAGACTAACACTAGTCTCAGAATGATATTACTGGCTATAGTATTATATTTGTTTTTCAGAGTAACAGCTTTGTTGTAGTGTCACGTGTAACAGACAGATATTGTGCCACCTAATGTCCATAACAGCTGGCATGCTTCTTTAGAATCACATTTGCTCACCTAATGTTGTGAAGTTTTGAGGTCTCATGTAGGAATTAACTTTTTTTTTTTTTTTTTTTGATCCCGTTAACTGTCCAAATGCCAAAGTTCATCATTTTCTTCTTAATAGACCTAAACAGTCTAGAGAATTGTGCTGATGTCATTTTATTGAGGTTGAATGTAAAACCATTGGACTATTTCACTAATATTTCCAAACAAGTGTTTACATAATCATTTACACGCCTGAAAAAAATTTCTTTCAACTTTCTTATATGCATGGGCCCACCAGTCAAGGCACTGCTCTCCTTGGCACAGAAATAAAGCAGCTTATTGAAAATCACACAATACAACTGACAGAGAAATGACCTGACAGGTTTTCCTCTACACATGCCAACAGTTAAAATCAGCAAGCCTTGTACAATGTCACAGGTAAAACAACACTGCACTGTCACTGAACATCATAAATACTCTCAGCTAGTTTCACCAACTATCTGATTTTTGATTAGCATTAACATGAATACCTAAAATAAGTATACATCAATTTGAGCACTATAATTCCCCAAATAGGGCAGTTCAGTGATTTAAATTTACAAATGGTATTACATTATTTTATAAGAAGCCCCGTCATGATTATGATTTATTGTCATGCCGAGTCCCCTCAGCAGTGTCTTTCGGATTCGGCGGCGAGATATTAACATCGCTCTTCTGTAACAAAACACAGATTGACAAATTGTAAAAGCAGTGAGTGATGAACAGTTAATCATATATCTTATTAAATCAGTTTTATGTTATACTTACATATTCTTTATTTGCAGTTTATATTCCTTTTGGCGACAGTAAATCACACCAGCAGATGCAGTCGCAAACATCAGCAGTAAAACAACAATGACACATATTCCCACTGCAGGAACTGAACACAAACACTCATTATTACTATAGAGTCAATGGTGACACATACACTATATTTGAATATTTACACCTTTTTAATTTGGTCTGTTGATTTCACTAATAAATGGCACCTTCTGTTGTTTTTAGCGACAGCGGTTATATTCTATACTCACAGAAGACAGTGACACTGAACCTCCTCAGTCTGGCGATACAAACACTGCCATTACTGTGAATGATCTTTAGTTGATAAACTCTGTGATTCTTTTTGTCAGGATGGTCAGAGATCCATTTTGATCCAGCTTCAATCCGTCTCGGAATCTCTCTTTACACTCATCATCTGGACAGATCTCCCTCATACTTCCAGGGATGTGAATGTTATTAAAGTACCACTTCATTAGATGATCTCTGTTTGTTTCACCAGACTCTAAAGTGAGAGTTTCTCCAACTATCACATGTCTCATTTGATTTAGTTCAGTAGCAGAAACACCTGAAACACAAACCAACAGCTGCTGGAGGATCATTTTCTTTGTTATTTAGATAACAGAAGCTGGTCAGATATGACGTGATTATACAATGTCAGCTTCATCTGAACTTAACTGCAGCTTCTTGTGAAAAACAAATGCAAAAACTAACAGCTTGCCAATGGGAAAGGCTTAAGGCCATTTCACAAAGTACAATGATGGCAATGATGATGAAGATGCAGACTCATTCTGAATATAAAAAGGTTACAGATTCTACACCACATCTATACTGATTACATCACAGGGACAAAACTTAGTAGAAATAGCTTTTTTTCCAGCTGATCCACAGTAAAAATATTGACAGCCAATCAGAATCAATCATTGATTCAAGTGCTCCAGCTTTTTAAAACTGCACACAGTTTTTCAGTCAATTTGACATCAAATATTAGTCATCTTTGATCAAGATGCTGTATAGCAATATTCATCAATAAGTTCATCTTGGATGACAACGTCTCTATCCATTGTTTTTTAGAAAATTGAGAAAATCCTCAATTTTAAAAACATAATTAATATAATGAATCCAGGTGGCTGGTTGAATATGATGGCAAATACTGGGGGCAGGACCACCAATCCATGAGTACAGTTTACAGTCCCGTGGGAACAGATTGCGAAAGCGTGCGCATGGATTATGAATCTGTGGGTACAGATTCAAAAACCGAACATTCGGTTTACAAAATTTGAGGGCACAGATTGGAAATTCGTGGGTATGGTTTATTGATCCGTGGGCAATTTTGTTATTGCAATTTGTTAAACCGAGGGAACAGTTTAAGAATTCGTGGGTACGGTTCATAAACTGAGGGAACGAATTGCAAATCCGTCGCCACGGATTGTTTTTTTTTTTTTTCTGCAGATAAAACGTACAATAGAGACATGGAGTATTAATGTAAACCAACCATACTGTGACTATGCACATCATTGTTGTCATTGACTGTATGCTTTTCAGTGTTAAAATGTAGTTTTTTAATGTTGCTTTAAAAATCACAGTTCATTTAGTTTTTCACAGCTGTCAAATTATTTTAATGGATTTGCAGAAACATAGATTTTAATTTTACTAATAAGAAGGCCAATTAAACATTTCACTGAACTTTAGGTCCAAGCTTATTAAAATTCATATTTAATTTTTGTATCAGATGGAAAATCCAGATTCACTAAGCATCTTAAATAAGTGAGGGTTTTCTAGTAACATCTGAGCCACAGAAGACACAAAGGATTAATGTCAATTTGATTTTAAGGGAATGAACTGATCCCGATCTACCGTATGTATAAATTAGCCACCTTGTAAAATATGGACGAATAGCCGTGAGATCAGGTTGGAAACTTTTATCAAAATTACTGTTTTAACTAATAAATGGCACCTTCTGTTGTCTGGGACTACAGGTAAAACATTGAATTCCATACTCACAAATGTCAGTGACATTGAACCTCCTCAGTCTGGTGATACAAAAACTGCTCTCACTGATGGTGATCTGTAGTTGATAAACTCCAGAGTCTGTGATTTTGATGTTTGTGATGGTCAGAGATCCAGTTGTATCGTTCAGCTTCAGTCTGTCTCCGAATTCCTTGTTACACTGATCTTCTGTACAGATCTTACTAATACTTCCATTGATTCCAGCGATGTGAATGCCATTAAAGTACCACGTCATTAGATGATCTGTGCTTATTTTACCAGACTCTAAAGTGAGAGTTTCTCCGACTATCACATGTCTGATTTGATTTGGTTCAGTAGCAGAAACACCTGAAACACAAACCAACAGCTGCTGGAGGATCATTTTCTTTGTTATTTAAAGAGATGAAAAGCTGGTCAGATATAATGTGGTACACTGTCAACTTTATATGAAATGCAGCTTCTTGTGAAAAACATTAACTGTTTATTAACTGTCAAAACAAACAGTTTTGCCAGTTGAAGTGGCTTAAAGTTCAAGCTTACTGAAATTCATATTTGACTTTTCAGATAAAAAATCCAGAATCATTAAGTATCTTAAATTAGTAAGGGTTGTCTAAAGACCTGTTCACACTACACTCGACACGCAGCGATAAAGTGACGTGATCCCATTCATTTAAATAGAGAGCTGGCGATTTCCGGCGACAAAAGTTCAGAATCTCTCAACTTTATGCAAATGAAGAGAGACTTTCAGGAGCGACAGCCAATAGGAAAGAAGACCATAGTGCTCACATGCTCATTCTCCTTCCAGCTCCAGCAGTGATGACGGCATTTGCGTTTTTGCCATAGATAAACGTACGCAATGGAAAAAAGTACCCTCTGTTTCTCATTCATTTTTGTTTGTACGTATGGACTCAGTGTACAGTATATTTATATTATATTTAGACATTTAGGTAATTTAAGTGAATTACCATTGTTGTTATTATTTTATGTTTAAATTTGAAATAAACAGATCCTTTGATAAGAGTAGTAGTCACAATTTTATTTAATCAAGTATCTAATAAGGAACTACCTCTGTCTTAAATTTGCTATTACTTCCTGCTTAGGCAATCTTACTTCGCTGTTAGTTAATAGTATTAAGTTAAGTGTTAACTATTCATTACTTCCTGCATAGTAACTTGTTAACAACGGCCCATTATTCTAACCAGTTTCGCGGATGATGTTTACAGTTTGATCATCACTTAATTGAACAGAGGGGCGGAGTCAGGAGTGTTCATTATCGTTATAATTTAAAGCAACATGAACTAGAATGGATTGATAAAAACAGAGCTGATTTTGACAGGGTAAAGAAGGTGTTTTTTACACTACCATCAAAAAAAATTAAAATAAATATAGTATGTTATAGACTTTTCATTAAGATCCTAAAGAATCATTTTAAATTATGGAAAATAGGCATCTCATGACTACAGGTGCAGTTCTTCGTAACGCTTTTTGTCATAATACTGCTAGGAAGGTCGCAAGAAAATATTTTTTTGTGTTTATTTAGAAATACTTTTGATAATAGCTCAGTCAATGACTGTGACTGAATTTTAATTTTTTTATTTTATTTATTTTGTATTGAATGACAGCACTATTTTACATGTTTATATGTATATAGGCATGCCATATTTTTATTTTTATGTATTTTTTTAGTGTTTTATGTTTAATGTTTTATAAATTTGACCTTTTATAAATTACCCTTTCAAACTTTTTTGGACCCCCAGACCCCTGTTTGAATTGGTTTAAAGTGAGATAATTCTACAAACTGAATTTACACAGACAATAACTTTAAATACCACTATGAAAGAAATGAAGAAACACATTATCAATACTATATATATATATATATATATATATACTGCATTTAAACATATAATTAAAACATATAATTAAATGACCCACCATTGACAGTAAGATGAAATATTTTTTCACTGTTGCTGCTGTTAGTCTTCAGTTGATAAACTCCAGATCTTCTGATGTCACTGATGGGTAGAGAGCCAGTTTGATGATCCATCATCAGTCTCTCAGTGTGATTATTACACTGAACATCTGTACATGTAAAATTAGGATCTCCGCTGTTTTGAGCAATGAAAGTGTCATTAAAATACTGTGTAATACAATTTTTTGTGTTTGCTTCAAGTCCAGTGAGCAAAATAACTGAATCTCTCTCTTTCACAGACACTGATCCAACAATAGATGAACCTGAGGAGAAACAATTAGTATAAAATATTAAAGTATTAAATCGAAAACGAAAAGTAAAGCCAGAGAAGAGCAGAAGCAGGTGTCAAAGTGATCAGAGTTTATTGAATGATGTTAGCCGTGTATGTTTCAATGCTCAGGCATCGTTTGACCTGTAAAGCCCTTCACGGGTCTCAAAAAGATATAGGTGCAACAGCAGAAAGAGATTGTAATTGTAATTGTAATTGTAATTGTAAATGTAGGTCTTACCATTGTGGAGTAAAAACAAGGTCATGGCAAGTAAAATACGCATTTTCACCACTTTACACTCCAGAAAATTAATCCAAATTCAGATGAATACAAGTGCTCTGTTCTTCTGTTTTTAAAGGAAATGTAACTGTATTGCTGGTTCAATTGAAAGTGACACCAGAGCCTCCCTACGGAAGATAGAGTGATGATGCAGTGAATTTATTTCTATGTTTGCTTATGCAAAAGTCCAGAGGGGAAAAAAACATAAAAAAACTAAACAAAAAGAGCATCATCTATTGTTCCATATAAGCCCCTGCTGGTATATGTTTTTACTGCACTCCACACAGACACACACACACACACACACACACACACACACAATCAATCTTTCAAGCAAGCAAAAAAAAAAAAAAAAAAATCTAATTAGAAAAAAAACTATATGCAAAGAAATGCATGAAATAATACAAATAATTTTACAAATATACAAAAAAAACAAATACATAAAATATGTTTTGTGCTTAAAACATAATAGTCTTAAAAGCATGTATGCAGAGCGGCCTACAAAGTACGTTTTTCATTAATTGATCATATCTCTGACTCCTAGCCAGGACCACAAGCACATTAAATTCATCGATTCATCACATGTAACCTATAAGCACATGCTGCTTGACTCTACCCTACTAAAAACATACAAAGAGAGAACACACAAAATGAGAGAACCACCATCTGTTAGATGGAAATTGTGAATAAGAGAACAAAAGCTTTCATTGTAGTCTGGAAAAACATCAACAATATTTGTTGCTATGGCTCAGCTACCAAACCAAAAACCAAAAGAAGCTGCAGCTGATATCTTTGCTAATGGACGAGGAAAAACATCAGGATAGTAAGACAAGAAAGATGTGACATAACAGGGCCAGTATCAAAAGGAATTAATTCAACAATATCACTTTCACTTTCATTCACGTTCCATAACCAGCGGCGTGAGGTCGGGGCATGGCTACTGTAGCAGGAGGAGCTAGAGAGTGTTTAGATATCACGAAGAAATGACTGATCCCTTACATTAGAAAATGCATCTGACTTCAGTTACAGAAGTGCAAAAGTCTTGCCCCTTAGGTCAAGAACTTGTCACAATGTATGTGTTACCGTATGTGTTATTACAGTAAAACGAGTGTCAGTCTCATGCACAATATTGATAGTCAGCCGTCAGCAAATATTGGGTGGTTTTTACACGAATAGTTCACTCAAAAGTGAAAATTCTGTCTGTACTAACCTTCAAGTAGTACCTGTATACATTTCTTTGTTCTGCCAAACACAAAGGAAGATATTTTGTTTCGTAACCAGACTGTTTTGGGTTACAATTGACTTCCATATGCATATAAAGAAATAACCGAAATATCATCTGGTATCACAGTTAATACGCATCATTCAAAAAGAGAAATGGAAACTAAGAATGCAGATATACAAACTGTAACCAAAGCAGCACTTGCTGACATTTTTAGGGCTGTGATGCTGGGCCATTGCTGAGCCTCTGTTCTGCTGGTTTTGTGGCAGGTTCCACACGTCTGCTCTCATCTTGTTTGGGTTGTGCTAAAAAGAGGCCCAACATCACAGGTTTAAAATGGCCTAAAGGTTTCATACGAAATGTTTCATCAAAACAAAGTCAAGAAAATGTTTGGTATATTATTCAGCATTTTGTTAAGCTGTCAATCAGTTTTAGCTTTCAACAACACATCAGAATCAGGATTAGAGTGAGCTTTATTGCCAGGTATGTTTACACATACGAGGAATTTGTTTTTTATGAGAGAGCTCTGCACTGTAACATAATGACAAAATAGTGTACGAAGTAACACAAAAACATAATTAGACATTTAAGTAAGAACAGGTGTGAAGTGTTTGTACATGTATGATGATATGTGCAAAAATGAAGTAGTTGTTAAGTGTTCATAGTATGGACTGCCTAGGGGAAGAAACTGTTCCTGTGCCTGGTCGTTTTGGTGCCTATCTTACATGATAGGTATGGGTCTATTTACCTGCTAACACCGATTTGACAGTTTGTTGATTATTATACTGTAAATCTGTTTTGTAAAGAATTCACATTGCGGTTCAATAAAAGCAGGACAGGAAGGAGACCCTTCACCTACAGATTAAACACGCAAGCTAGAACACACACTCTTCATCTCTCAACAGAAACAACCACACCAGGTTTCAGTTTGACTCTGTAGGCATGCTGAGAAAATGTCACAATTGTGAGATGACAGACCTTATTAACTTATTGCACATTTCTCACTGAAAAATGTTTCACGTGTTTGTTTTATTCTGCTTGTGCTGGTGGCATCTGATTGGTAAGTTTTAAATATATATGTGTGTGTGTATATATATATATTTTTTGTTTGTTTGTTGGATTAATGTCAGTAGCATTCATTGATAAATGGTACAAATCGCTAATTCTCTATTATGCCGCTTTAAAAGCTCATGCATAGCCCAACTCTAGAATTGCATAAAAATAATAAGAGAGATTAGCTTATCTTTTTGTTTTTTTGATTCAGTACTTAAATTCAATTTAAGTTTATTTATATAGCACTTTTTACGGTACAAATCTTTGCAAAACAGCTTTTTTGGGAAATTATTGTCTCTACAATATGTTTGCATATTAAAGAGAACTTTAACTTACAGTAAAATTTGGTACTTCTGTATGTTGTCTGAGGGTTGGCATCCTCTGAGAGGCCGACATTGTCTTTTCTCAGATGTTCGGTCATCTAAGATCATTTAAGGGTTGGATCCAACCTAAAACATGTAAAATTCCTAGTTACCACATGTTAAATGTTAATCCCGGGGCAGAAACAGAGAAACAAAGAGAGACATAATTAGTGTAACTGCTGTTCCATCCAACCAAAACCAAATTAGCTTGTTCTTTCTTGACATCCAGACCTCATTTCAAAATCGAAATAACTGGGTCAATTGTTTGCTTGCATTTGATTTTGGACTTGATATGCATGCTCTTACCTAGATGATCTAAATCTGCAAATCTGATTATCTGCTCATGCCCATTTAAAAAAGAATAATCTGCAACATTTATGGTAAAAAAACAGCAGCTGTGGTTGCTGGAATTCGCAGTAAAACATACTGTAACAACATTTTACACAATACAATTTATAGGCAACATTTTTCCACTAGAACGCTTTTTTGCAATTGATTTGCTCAAAACAACACTGATTTGACCAATTGCATTACGCTAACGTTACACTTCATCCAGTAGGTTTCACACAAATTAATGTTAATTTAAAACCAAGACTAGTAAATGTCCTATAATATTGAAAAAAAAAGAAGCCTGACTTTAGTGAGCTGAAATGCCCTGCTTGTAACTAGGGATAGCTTTAGCTTCTTTTTTTGTCAGGGGCATGTCAAAACATGAATCTAAAAGGACTTCAGTTGATTATCTATGTTACACAATTAGCTTGTCTTGACTTATGTTAATTATTGTTAGGCCAAACTTTGCCATCTGAGTGGCCGGTTACAGTCTAATAAGTGGCCTGCTACAGCTGGCAAATTGGCAGGTATATGTGGCTTTGACTACCCAAACGTAACCGAGAATGTAAAGGGCTCTTCTTTTTTTTAAGAAGTATTGGGTATTCACGCTTATGGATGGAAATGTAGAGTAAAGAGTACAATATTTGCCCCTTAAATGTACTTGAGTAAAGTCATGAGTACTCCCAAAAAGGATACTCGAGTAAAGTACAGATCCCTCAAAATTGTACTTAAGTACTGTACTCAAGTAAATGCACTATGTTATTGTCCGGCTGGCTGTTTGTAACATGAAGATTATCACAATTATTAGCTTTTTTTCAGACCTTTTCCACAATTTAATGTGTTTGGTTGTTTTGTTTGAAGTCCTTATTTTTTAGTACTGCCCTTTGGCAGCAACAGATAATGAAATATTTATGTTTTTAGACAAAGTATGAGCAATTTACCAACCTTCCTGTGGAAATGTTTACACCCTCGTACTGTAAATGCAGTGCGTTTTAGTGTTGACTGATTGTTCTGCACCTAAAACTATAGATCCTAGGGTGGTTTTTATGTATATAGCCCAAACTTAAAGTGCCCCTATTATGTCATCATAAAGGTTGCTAATATTGATTTATGAGGTCTCTTAAAACAGGTTTACATGTATGCCAAGGTCGAAAAACACTTTAGTTTTCTCCAAAAATATAATTAATTTTACACCATTTCTAAATGATTTGTAAATGGCTCGTGTGAAGCAGTTCGAAGAATCAGTCTGTCTAAACCCCTCCTTCCCGTGAGCCCTCACTGCTGTAATTGGTCTCCCGCCATCTTTCCGAAATTACTAGGGATGCTTTCAGAGAGCATACATCAACTAGTTAGCACGGACTAGTGGAAAGTGCTCATAATTTGCTTTTGTAAGTAAATCGTTCACACCTCTACGTTGTGAACTTCAACTTCAACATAATGCATAACACTGCGTAAAACATCGTTTATCATTACTGAAACTAATGAGACAGACAGATAGTCAAGCTGCATAAGTCACAATGTATAGACAATAGGCTGTTCCCAGAGTGCTGTATCGAGGCACCTCAGTGGGAAGTCTGTGGGAAGGAAAAAGTGTGGCAGAAAACGCTGCACAACGAGAAGAGGTGACCAGACCCTGAGGAAGATTGTGGAGAAGGACCGATTCCAGACCTTGGGGGACCTG
>JAUMHI010000068.1:810785-842849 GCA_032359435.1 Enteromius unitaeniatus | reverse complement strand
CACCTAATCCAATCAGCAGGATCCCTGTTATCAGAGTTCCGAATAGGTAGATATCTTCAACATCCTCCATAGACAGTGGGGCCAGGCACACAATGCGCCACTTCTCCCACCCGTCCATCATGTAGCGAGCAGCAAACTTCCCAGCAGGACAAGTAGGTTCCCCAGAACCCACACTTCTCGTCGAGAGGATCGTGTCAATTGCATTCAGATATGGTTAAAAAAAAACGTGTAAACGGATGTAAGGATCCGCCTACTTGGCTCGGATGTCGTGTCTCGCTTCTCAGCGCTAAGAGAAAATACTCCTCTGGTTTTTCTAATTTTGGCTTTTAAGTTTACTTTTACATTTTACCTCATTTTAATCTGACTCCAATTTTAAGTTATGATTACATTTAGATTACAATACTAAACTTAAGTGTTTTTAGTTACCTTAATTTAGAGACTTGATTATTCTAGATATGAATTTTCATTTGTCCGTTTGTTGGAGACCAATTCATGTCTAAGTCCGGCGTCCTGTCTGAAAGTACAATGCCAGTAGTTCTAATAACTTGCTCAGCGATTAGGGACGATTATCCCCTCTTTTGCCAGCCGCTCACTGCTTGCTGAGTTGCAAAGAGATAGTTTTATATAACCTAATGTTACCTAATTTGTCAAGCACTAGCGACAAGTAGGAATCAAAGGTCTCAGAAAGTGCGTAGACGGCTTCATTTTCTGAGCCTCCAGTAACTCCTAATTGATACATTCATACGCATAACGGCGTCCTGCCCAGGTTAATAGTCACAAATTATTTCAACAGTCTATAATGAATCAAGAAATAACATTTAATTTATTCGTCAGGTAAAATTATCTCAAGCCAATTACATAATTTAAACAATGTAAAGTTCAATTAAATTGCAATTTAGAAGAATGCATACTTTGATAAATCAAGAAATTATGCCATGCCAATTACATAATTTAAGAAATGAAAATTCAATCAATTTTCCAGCAAATGCATACCTGACAATCAGAGAAGCACTCAGTCACATATAAGATGTGACCGAGTGGAGGCCATTCTGCTTTCAGAGAAAAAACCTAATGCACTGTTTTACCTTATTTCTTTAAATAGCCCAGACCAACACTCCCACAAATCCTTAAACATAAAGGACCATCTGTTGTGATTTTAGTTCTCGTGGCCTTAGGCCTGCACCTGATTTTAAAGATACCTTTAAATTGACATCAGATATGACATTGAAAGAACAATATTTTTATAAAATATGACACTTTGAGTTTTCCTGGAAGTCCTTTTTCTTAAGGGACAGCTGTGAATGCAGGAGATGGTGAGTCGGAGAAGGGAGGGAGGAATCGTAAAAGTGGGCTAGATTTAGGAGAGGTTTGTTTACTGTCCAGGGGATTTTCAGCTCAGCTTTTATTGTTATATTGCATGCTCTTGGTCGTGAGAGGTCCACCTGTTTTGCCTTCCCACGCCGGGCAAGACAGGTCAGAGCATCTTACACGGACAACCCAAAAAATCGGAAATAGGCAACAAATCAGAATTGAGCATCAAGACCTGCAGTGTAAACGAGGCCTTAGACCAACATGTTACTTACCACAGATTCTAACTCTGAATGTCGTTTAGTTCAGTACATTTAGTTTCTCTGCTGCATCAAACTGTTCAGTGTTTGGTGTTTGTGATGGTCAGAAATCCAGACTCATAATTCAGATTCAGTTTCAGAGTCTCCAGTCAGCGCCAGATTGTTTTATTTGTTTCACCTTTAGCAATTAGGCAGTCTTCATCCCCAAACATCCACAGTATATACTTGTATATCAGAATCAGTATTTAGTATCTTACACGGTCTTCACTTTGTCCTTTTTTGTACTTAATTTATATTGATAACATTTCATCAACTTTATTGGAATCGGTCTTAGATACTTAGATACATTTAGTTTTTATTTGATGAAATTTGAAAGGTAGACACACATGACAAGGGTCTCTGTGTGTTTTACACCAACAGAGTAAAGGCTGTTTATGTGTCAATTTTTTTGAAGGTTCATGCTGATACTTAATACAAATCAAAATATACTCTTACACTAATATCTGTTTTGTCGCTAAAGCACAGAAACCAAATCCATGAACAAACAAGTCAATGAGAATATTATGACATGTTTAGTTTGCAGTATAAAATGACATTTTGTTTGTGTTATTGGAAATTATTTAGCCTGTATAATTCTAAAAAAAGATGTTATTTGGTATTAAAAAACAATCAACCCCATGGTCACAAAAAATAATGGTTAACATTAGTGTGTTCTTCAGTTTGTATTTCATCTAGCTATTAGTTTGATCTTTGTAATATATAATCCAGTGCATGCAGATAAAAGGCAGGAGGGATTGTGGGCGACCGTGACAGTACATTCAAATCTGTAATGCATTACTTGCAAAAAGCTTTTAGGCTGAATCAGTGTTTGTCCACTAGAGGACAGACATGATCAGATAATAATACCAGTAGAAGATACCTTCATGGGACAGTTTGCTCATTGAGCAGATCATTTTAACCACACTGTAAAAATAATTTAGCAAAATCTACAGAATTCAGCTGTGGATGCTTAAATAATTTTGTAAAAAACAAAAAATACAGAGAAAATGTAAACATTTACACTGATATTAAAATTTGTTTTGTACATTTAACATACTGACAATCCATCATAATAACGTAGGTGGTAAAAGAGAAAGCCACAATCAAAGCTAATCACATGTAGCTTCACCATAAGAAGAAGTATATACTACAAATATATAGAAGGTGCACATTAATGCGAACACAAAACACCATCATGGTCAGTGGTGTGCACAGACTTCTGGCTCAGTTGCTCCAAAGACAAGTAGTCAAGTCAAGTCACTTTTCTTTATATAGCGCTTTTAACAATACAGATTGTAGCAAAGCACTGAACATTATCAAGTAGAACAACAGAGTGATGGTAATGTATAATGACAAGAATTAAACTTTATTTATCAAATGCAGAGAGGGTCTCTGTAGTCAAGACGACAATAATCACTGGGAATCAGGTGTCCCCAACTAAGCAAGCCAGAGGCGACAGCGGGAGAACCTCTTAAGGACATTCACATTTATGCCATAACCACCATCTAACATCAGGCGGCCATTACAAACGCAAACTCATATTGATGTTGTGGTGTGTTAAAAACATGTCTAGAATCACACCATATGTATGTCGTTCTTGAAAATAGTGCAGGACATACTCCATTTTCCTCCTACGTAAACATAAACAAAACTACTTCCTGTATGTCTTGATTGACAGGAGTTCCGTCCAAAATACCTACCTTTTCCGGTTTGACTGATTTGTCGTTATGTGTTTTCTGACTTGTTTTCTTGTTTGTCGTTGTGGTTTCCGACTTGCTATTTTGAGTTGTTGTTGTGTTTTATGGTTTGCTGTTTTGTTTTTTGATTTGATATTGCGTTTTCTAATTTGTAATTTTGATTCTGGATTTGTTATTGGTTTTCAAATTTGTTTTTTTTTGGGTCGCGATTTGTTGTTGTGTTTTGCAATTCTCAGCCACCGTACCTCTTTGCTGCATTATGATTTTTAACGACTACATCAATCCACTTTTATTGTAGAAATTTGAAATGCAAAATGTGTGTCTGCTGGTCATATGTACGTTTTTTGTTTTTTTTTCTTGTTTATTAGTTAATTAACAGCCCAAAGCATTCAAACGCAACAAGATTTACACTTTTATTTTCATTTAAAAAAAATGCATTTTACTGTAAATGCCCCTAATTTCTGATGCGACAATGACAATTTACTGACATAATATATATTTTTTCAGACTTCTTGAGTTGTTTACATCTTTTTCTAATAGCACTTAATAATAATTAATAATAGCACTGAAGTCATTATAGCAGTCATAAAAATTATGAAACAACTCACCATGGGCAATAACCATGAATCTCTTGAATGTGTTTTTTTTGCATCTAGTGATTTGAAGTGTATAAACGTCTGAATGAGCTCTGCTGATGTTCCTGATGGTCAGATCTCCAGTTTGCTGGTTTAACTGCAGTCGGTCTCTAAATCTTCCATCAGGATCATATAATTTTATTTGACCAGTGACTTGATCGACTTCAGCAATGAAAGTGTCTTTATCACTGAACTTCCACAGTATCCAGTCATCATTCCTCAGATCAGTAACATCAGTTTGTAGAGTGACAAAATCTCCAACAGTATATCTTAGCGTATACACTGCCACAGCGAGAGAAACATGTAGAAGAAACATGTGAGTGTGAACACGAATGGGGCTATGAGTATTTAAATTATCTTGAGCTACTCACGCCAAACAATAACATTAAATTTCTTGTAAAAGCCTTTGTTGCTTGTTGCTGTTCGTAAACTCCAGAGTCTGTGCTTTTGGTGTTTGTGATGGTAAGATCACCAGTTTGATTGTCCAGCTCCAGTCTGTCTCTGAATATGTTGTCATCAACAGAGTAGATGATGCTCTCATTGGTCTGGCCATCAATTTTGGCTATGATGGCGTTTTTAGGTTCAAACTTCCACAGTATCAAATCATCTTTATGTATGGACAGATTCTCCTTTCGTGAATTTCAGCGTGTCCACTAAATTTCATAAATAAATAAAGATCTTTAGCTGATATTCTCCAGAGATTGCAATCCTGATATCGCTGATGGTCAGATCTTCGGTCTGATGGTCCAGCTATAGTCTGTAGATCGCTCTACATCAGGATATGAGATGTTACTGCCATTTTTGTAGATTTGAGAGATGACTGTATCTTGAGGTCCAAACATCCAGAGCACTTCACTGTCTCTTTGGATTTCGGTTTTTAGCGTGACAGTATTACCCTCTTTCACTGACACTGTCTTCTTTTCTGCCATTACAAAAAACATGGAGAATTAAAATTTGGGTGAAAACATGGTAAATTAAACATTAATTTCTCTTATGAACAACTTTGCTCCTCTATTTGCTGTAGATAACACCCACCTTTCCGTTTTTTTAAGTATTTTTTGCAGCACATCACACCCCAAGCTGCAGACACTAACAGCAGGATGCAGAAACAAATCAAAACAATATAACCAGCGTACAGACCCGGATCTGGAACAGCTGAAGAGAAACAATCAAACATCAGTGTGAGGGAACATCTAAATTACACTCTTTTAATGTGACTTAACATGAGGTACACTACATACCAGCAAAAACATTGAATCTCTTGTATAGTGTTTCTTTAGCGTTGGAGATCTGTAGCTGATAAACTCCTGTGTCTGTGGTCATGAGGTCTTTGATGGTGAGAGATCCCGTTTGATTTTTGAGAAGTAGTCTCCCTCTGTATATATCGTCTGATTTTAGTGTGATATTATTCTTTGAGTGAAATTCAGCTATAAGACTGTCTGCATTTGTAGGTCCAAACGTCCATCGTATGAGATCATGTTTCTGTGAATCAGTAACACCGGTGTGTAGAGTAACAGAATCTCCTTTTTTCTTTTTTTCTAATCCTGCAAAAATCACATCTGGAGCACAAGCAGGACAGTTATGTGACTTATTGGAACAGAAACAGCAGAAATGTAGCAAATATATACATTACAAGCCCATTTTAACACTATTATTACCAGTTTGGCAATGTTAACAGTGTGCAAATAGTGTACAAATATCTGAGCTTCTCACCATGGACAGTAACTGAATGTACTGAGGAAGGTCTCGTTGCTGATGATCTTCAGATGATAGTCTCCAGAGTGTTTGGTTCTGATGTCAATGAGATCCAGTCAAGTGTGGTAACCATTGGATTTTGGCATTGGTTTATTAAATGTTTTTTTTATTAGCCTATTTAGGAAAAGTAATATTAGAAAGGGTATATATAATTAAAGGTAATCATGAACCTGCATTGTAATTTATAGATGCAATATTCAGGCTAATCTGCAAACATAAGTAGGCCTATCATTTTTAAATTATCCTAGTCTTTGTGTAGGCTACTTGTTTTTATAGAATTGCTGGTTTTTCTATAGGCCTAAATATTCTCGTTTATATATTTGACGTTATCAAAATGCGTTCATCAACAGCTGACTGTCTCTATTAATCGGATTTCCCTATCTGTGTTAATGGCTGATGGAGAAATTACGTAACGCGACCTTGAAATGACATCATCACACGCTAGCTATGTAACGTTAGCTAACATATCCTACAAGCTACACAGCAAATAATAAAACAGAAAAACACAGATTTTGTAAATGCGTCTGTAATAAACGTGAGATTTTGTGTAAGGACAATCCTTATGCTTGTTATATTGCACGCCAGTGAGTGAGGCTGAAATGAATGCTGCTTCTTCTCAGCAGGCACGGATTACAGAACGGACCAGTGGGGCTGCTGCCCAGGGGCACTCGGGGAGCAGGGGGCCCGTGAGCATCCTGTCCGGGGGCCGACGTGAACGTTGACTGAACGTAGTCTGAAAGTGCAGCACAGGGGCCAATGCAAATGTTGTGAGAACGTTGACTATTCCCGGGGGGCCCACGCAAAAGCTTTGCCCAGGGGCCCACACCACCCATAATCTATCCCTGCTTCTCAGGCAATAACAGTGTGAAACCGAAAGCATGAAGAACCAAGCCGACTTACGAAATAATGCGAAGGAAAAGAACAATAGTTTCTTTATATTGTTGTGTTGTAGGTTTCTCAAGTTCATAACCATGACTCGATGACCGTCGCAGCAGAGACACGTGCGGCCGCCGCAATCATGGGTGGCAACCGAATAGAAAGTAAAAGCAGAACTAGATTGTCAGATAGTTTTATGACATCATTATGTCGGTTTGTTTACATTGCGACCAAATACTGTTTTACATTTTAAAATATGTACATTTTCAATGACAGCGTGAATAAGGAATATCCAAGATATCTTACACATAGGCATAGAAGTGGGCTCTGATGCTCTGAAGAGTCTCGCTGCAGACTGCAACATCCAGGGAGCGTGGTTGGATACAGATCCAGCCACTCACTCCTTAATAAACCTAAACCTATCCTTAAACCCTCCCATCTCCACCCCTAAATTTACCATTCTCCACCTCCTAGATGTGGATCCAACAACGCCCCCTGGATGCAACAAGCCCTTCTTGGAAGTGGTTTGTTCTTGTGTTTAGTTTCAGTCTCTGTACACACGAGGGCAGAGAATCATAGGCTATCGATTTGCCATTGTTCCTCAGACCCAGGAATACTTGTTTTACTTTGAGCATTAGAAATAAAATCAACATTAAGATTATTAGATGTGTCTATTAGTTATAGTCTACCTTTTTATGATCAGTTATTTTATATAAAAAAAAATAAACATATCAAATAAGGCTTCAGTAGAAGTTCTACCCATTAATTGACATAGCATATATTAGTACTGGTCTAAATATTTTTTATCCGTATTTTGATCAATAAGACTATTTGTTGTTTTGGAAGGAACACATTTTAAATTTAATATTTCTACATTTGACATCTGTCTGCAATGACATGAAGTAACACAACAAACTGAGACAGTACTGATCAAAGTTTTAGACACTTTTAGATACTCAAAAATAATGGCATAAATAGATGTAATGTATAAATTAGCTTCTATTAACTAAATTAAATTAATATTTGGTATTACAGCTTTTGGTAAAACAGCACAATGACAGCACACAGCTAAAATAACGAAGCAGTGGCTTCACAACAACTTCACACAACACCAGCCAGAGCCCTTAAACCCAATTGAGCATCTCTGAAGAGACCTAAAAAATAAATAAATAAATAAATAAATAAATAAAATGGCTGTCCACCAACATTTACCATCCAACTGGAGAGGATCTGCAGTAGGACCATGTGATATTTCAGTTTTTCTTTTTTTAATAAATCTGCAAAAATGTTAATAATTCAGTGTTTTTCGGTCAATATGAGGGTGCTGTGTATACATTAATGAGGAAAGAAATTTGAAATTAAATGATTTTAGCAAATAGCTATATAACAAAGAGTGAAAAATTTAAGGGAGTCTGAATACTTTTTGTACCCACAGTGTATATATATATATATATGGTAAGCCAACTAAAAAGAGATTTCTGACAGAAATAAGGACTATTGTTTTCATGAGCAGTAACATAATGTTACAGTACACATAATTAAAGAGTACTGAATCTACAGTTTCCCTACAAAACTTTGCCACTAAACAAGGAACTGCGCCTTTGTCATCGAGAATCAGATGAATCAGATCAGAGTTAATTTAAAAAAAGTCTGGTGGGTTATTCGAGCGGTCTGTGACAATGCTTAACATTTTTTCCTGTCTGTCTTTGTTGTCTCTAACTGGTAAGTTCTAAATGTTTTTAGTTACATTTTAAGTAAACCATCATCAGTTGTGACTGAAACTGTTTCAATGTTTGTTCCACAGCTGTGTTTGGTATTACGATCGATGAAACACAGACCATGTCAGTGATGGAGGGTGATTCTGTCACTCTACACACAGGTGTTACTGAATTACACAGAGATAGTGTGCTACTGTGGACGTTTGGACCTCAAGACACTCACATCGCTAAAATCAACAGAGTCCATAATGAAACGTTTCACAATGATGCTGATGAGAGATTCAGAGACAGACTCAAGCTGGACGACCAGACTGGATCTCTGACCATCACCAACATCAGCACAGAACACAATGGACTTTATAAAGTAGAAGTCGTCAATGAAAATAGGGTCTCAGGCAAGGATTTCATTGTTAAAATCTATGGTAAGCAGAGCATTATACTTATGCTTATATTTGCCTCCTTTCATAATCTTATTTTAAATATAGTATTAAAAAATTAAAAATATGATGCGTTATGTTAAACATTTACTTAACCTTAACATGTCATTCATGGCAAAGTTTTCACTTTGGTATGTGGTATATTCTTAAATGTCATTTAAAAACAAAACAATTTGTGGTTAGTTACTTTTCATGTTTGTCTGGCTCTTTGCCTTAATTTTCAACCCAGAACGAACACTTATACACTTACTAGATTTAAACCACTGTAATTGAGCTTAAATACTTTCGATGAAGAAGTGGAGGATGTAAAAGTCATTGTTTCTCTGTTCAGTCATTTAGTGATTCAAAAAAGAGAACTACCAACATTGGATCCCATTTCTTCAAGATATTTGTTTCTCAATATTTCAGTCCAGCACCTTCTTTAAGCAGCAAAAAAGATAAATAAATATTGTTCATTTTATCAAAATGTAAACTTTTTAAGTGTATCTCACAAGTGCAATTTCATTTGCATTCGCCATCTGACTTAATGTTTTTTCTTGTGTTCTTCAGCTCGTCTCCCTGTTCCTGTGATCACCTGTCCACAAAATCATTCATCATCGGTCTCCAGATGTTCACTGCTGTGTTTAGTGTTAAATGTGAGTCATGTGACTCTCTCCTGGTACAAAGGAAACAGTTTATTGTCCAGTGTCAGTATGTCTCATGTCATCAGCAGTGTCTCTTTACATCTGGAGGTGGAATATGAGGAGAACAACACCTACAGCTGTGTGATCAACAATCCCATCACAAACCAGACCACACATCTTAACATCACTCAGCTCTGTCAGATACATTCAGCTGGTAAGATGAGAGATATGATGAAATCATTTTCATTTATTTAGGAACAGTTTATTTAAGTACAACTGCCACTCCTCTTTTAGCGGATTAATCTCATGAAGCTTTGACCATAATGATTTTAATTTTCCTTGAAAAAAACAAACAAACTATGCATTATATGTGTTGTTTTTGTTTCGACTCAGGTCGTAGCTTTGGTTTGACATCATTAGAGACAAAAACACAAGCTGCTTTCAAAATATAGCAAAAAAGTCACCCAATGTGCTATGAAAATAAACTGTACTCATTTTAAATTATAAATTAGTGGATTCAGTCACGCATTTTCCCACCTTCTTTGATGCAAAACACTCTAGCTGATAACTAGCTGTGCATTTGTCTTGTTAAAGCCAGCTTAAGTACTGATTAACCTAAGTCTAAAAATTAAAAAAAAAAAATGTTCTTTCAATCCTTAGACCACGTCCACTATTATGGGTTTACTGAAGCTGTGATTCGATTGGCTCTCTCGGCTCTGGTGGGCGTGGCTGCTGTTGCTGTGTTGGTTTATGACATCAGATCCAGACGGGTTTGACATGAAGGACAGAGCTGGGCCCATGGGGCATTTCATCACGCAGATGTTTGGGTGAATGTGATTTTATCAAGTAAAACATGTTCCTGGATCAACATGTTGATGATCTTGTTGATTATGGAACATCATTCCAGTCAACCAATCAAATCTGAAGGACAGTGAAAGTCAAGTGATTCACATTTATTTAATTAATTACCTCTGACTAAGGGATAACTTATACATAGGGATATTTTTTTTTTTTTGGACAAGTATGTTGTACAAACAATAAGAAAAGTGAGTTTATGCTTAGCTGAAAATATGACTAAATGTGACAGTAAATGTCAACACCAACTCCCAGGGTGAAACACTGTCAGAAATTCACAAGATGGCATATAGTAACAACCCTGACTGAATTTCTTTGTCAGATTCAGTTGATAAAGCATTCTCAGATGTAGAAATGCAGAAACCTTTTAAACTCATATAATGACCTGTCACCTTTTAAAGCAGGAACTGAGATATTCTCATTGTGACTGAACACGTGCACTTTACAGCCATGTTATGCAAGTGAAAGCTTAAGATGATCAGCAAAGCCTGTAAGGCACTCTTATTATTGATTTTATGCAGAATTCAGCAACAAGTGGAGAGGAACTTTAAACTAAGTGAGATTTGATTTCAAAATGAAAGATTTGATATTCACACAAGCATTTTATCTACTGAAAATCTTAGGAATAAATAATTAAAAAGATTTGTGGCTGTTTATATTATTATATATAATTTAAGTCTTATGCAGTGAGAATAGTGTTAAAGTTAATCTATTAAATGCACTGTAAGTGAGTCGATGTGAACCCAGCTGGGGTCAGAGGTAGATCTGAAAAGAATGCTTTTGTATTTTTGTAGGCAAATACTTGTCTGTTAGTGAATGTTTGTGCTGTTTCTGTGTTCAAAGAGCTTATTTTCTATTCACTGCTGATATGAAACTTTTAAACCTTAAACTGTATAAGCCTCTTTTTTAGAGTCCTAAAGGTGCAGCAAGGCTAGTTTTTGAACATGAAGATGTGTAAAACAGGTTTACATTTTGTCTTCTTTGTGTGGGGCCAAAATATCACTTTTAGATCACTTTTTTCATAGGTCATAGGTCATTATCTATACACCATTGAACAAAAAAACAGCATATGCTTGTTAGGTCTATGTTGCTGGTTTGAACTGGTTGGTCCTAAGTTGGTCATGTGCTGGTTCTAAGATGGTCTGAGCAGCCAACCTGATCTCACGGCAATTCGTACATATTTTACAAGGTGGCTAATTCGTACAAATTCATACGACCTCACTTCATACGATTTCTTCTAAATCGTACGTATTTTACGAGTTGCCAATTTGTATGAATTTGTATGAATGACCCATACCTAAACCCGCCCCTAAACCTACCTGTCATGTGGGTTATAGACAAATCGTACAAAATCGTATGAGTGAGGTTGTACAAATTAGTCCGAATTAGCACGAATTTGGGACCTCCTACGAATACGTATGAATTGGTTGTGAGACTGTGTTTGAGCAGCTTAAGACCAGCAAAATTGTTTTTTTTTATATAAACAAAACATATTTTGTCTAGCAATTCATCAATTGACAAATGAGAGAAAAGAACTGTGACTTTAAATAAAGTGTTTTATCAGGAGTTTAAAAGCTACATGAAAGATTCTTTGTGAAACTTTAGATTTAAAAAAAGAAAAAATGCAGAACAAAGCAAAGCCTTTAGAGACTTTAAATATCCTGCTGATTACTCAAAGCTTTTACTTCTACTGCCATCGTGTGCTCAAAAAGATGAAGGAGATTCAAAGTACTCTGTACTGTAGATTTGATTTTGTACATCAACCATAAAACACAGTCTGGAACAACACATTTCACACAATTTGGCTTTTATTTTTATTTTTGACAGCAGAGACCAGTTCTTCATTCACCATGCCGAATTGCTAACATAAAGCTTCATTTCCATTCTAATTAACTCAGATTGCGCAAAAATTACGATTATTTTAAAATGTAACTTACTTTAATTACAAGCACTTTATTTTGGAATCTGATTACATAATCCATATTTCATGTACTCAGTTAATACCCATCTCTGTTATTCCTTATCAAACATGGTTTGCTGTAGTCTATTGGGATATTCTTTAGTGGTTTTAACAAGCTACTAGTAGAAGGTGACAAATTACCAGCTGAGACCCACAGGGACCATTGCAGTTTCCATTTATACCAAAACAAAACAAGAAAAAAACAATTACACATTTTATCAGGTTTTCAATTCAGTTTATTTTTTTTATTTTAATTTGTTTCCTTTTTAATTTATTTACCAGCTGGAACTATTTATCTACAAATGAAACTCTATAGAAATATACAAATATAACTCGCATAGCAACTCTAAGATATAACTCGCATAGCAACTCTAAGATGCTATGTCAAAATTAGCCAAAGAGTTAAAGACATTGTACGACTTTTATTTATTTATTTTATTGTGAGGCGGTAATATACATTATTGGTCATGACTTAAGTAGCTTTCTTAGTTTCCACTTTTTAACGCATGCTTTCCCCCCCAACTCACACTGATACAGGTAGCTCTTTCTATCATGTTTTCATTAGTGTCATGTGTTCTCAGCATTTATGCCAACAAGTAAAGTTTTCTTTCTTATTCCATTAAATATGTATATTAAGTGGGCAGAAAATAAATATACTGTCAAGGACCTGTAGCAACTTGTCTACTGTTACTAGGCAAACAGTGGGAATGGAAACGCCTACTAGTGACTCAAATCTGTGCACGTGTGACATGCAGCCACAAAGTTACTTGAGCTGTGAACAGGAACGGGCAAGCAGCCAGAGAATATGATTTATCCATTTGTTTTGTTCTCGTTGTGCTTGTGGCATCTGGTTGGTAAGTTATAAACATGTTTTTTGTGGCTTGATGTCCTGCAGTTAAAGTTATGCGTAATAACCTTCAGGTGGAAACCAAACAGGATTTCCAACTGCGACATTTAAAAAACAAAAAAAGATTGTTTTTACAAAAATAGACATTTTGAAGGAGTTCTACATGTTATGTTATCTAAATAAAATGTATACTCTTTTTTTTAAACACTGATCATTAACACAAATTGACATCATTGTTATAATATTCAAGATATCTCAGGCATGCATTTAGGCCTTTAGCATTTATTTTTCTTCAGTATAAAATTAAATTAGTCTACCAGCCAATCAGTAACTGTAACTAGTTAGACCAGGCCTTCAAAATTAGCCTTCATGTTAAAACGGTGTCTTAAGAGCTAGTCTGACCAACTAGCAGTTAGCCAAGAGTAATCTGTTTTATTTTTTGTATTTACCTTAGGCTAATATACATTTTTATGGAACTTAATTTTTTAAAAACTGTGACCGGTCTTACAGAAAATATTAGCGGACTAACTTTTTAGACTATTTTTAACCTTTTATGCAACTACCTGGATGAATAAGCTTAGTACCACAGATCATGTTTCATCTTTCACTTCTGTTTACACATCAAAATGATTGCAGAAGAGACAACGCTGAAGAGGAACAATCAGTTCTGTAATACTCATCTGCTTTTTCCATTTTGTTTAGCAAGTCGACTGAACATGCGCAGGGTTTTATGTCATTTTTTCATTGGTATAAATATGATATTTATGTAATATGGACTGGGGGCCAAAGCTCAGGGGCCTGTGACAAAACCTGTTCCTGTGTGTTCTCCAGGTGTGTTTGGTTCAGATGAAGTGAAGACAGTTTCAGTGAAGGAGGGAGATTCTGTCACTCTAAACACTGATCTTACTGAAGCACAGAGATATTTGTTAATACAGTGGAAGTTTGGAAGCACACGAATAGCTGAAGTCAACAGACTCAAGCAAACTAACTCCACATATGATGGTCCTGATGAGAGATTCAGAGACAGACTGAAGCTGGATCAGACTGGATCTCTGATCATCACCAACACCAGAACCACAGACTCTGGACTCTATCAACTAACAGTTGTCAACAGAGAGACCTTTTACATCATTTACAGTGTTAGAATCTGTGGTAAGAGAGTCACAGCATAATTTGACCTGAATGGTTCTTTTATAGTAATTTCAGTATTCCTCATTTCATTAATGTTTTAATTCCATTGGAACAAAAAACACAAATTCAAAGGAAAAATTATGTCAAAATTGAAATTTCTATCATGATTTACAAAGTTATTCTAAGCATGTATATGAGTTTCTTTTTTTTAGAGTTTTTGAGTGTTTTGTTTAATTTCTGTTTCATTATTATTGTCCTCGGTTTACATCCAGTATTACTCAACATTCACTTCGGGAAAATATCTGCTAACACAGATTTAAGTAGCAATTTGGTCATTAAAAACCAACATAACGCCATTGGACAGTAACAAGAATGTTTGTGTTCGTTCTCCAGATGGGACTGATGAAGTGAAGTCAATATCAGTGCAGAAGGGAGATTCTGTCACTCTTAACACCGATGTTTCTGAAACACAGCAATATCTGTTAATACAGTGGATGTTTGGAAAAACTCGAATAGCTGAAGTCAACGGGCTCAAGCAAAACAACACCACATATGATGCTGACGGGAGATTCAGAGACAGACTGAAGCTGGATCAGACTGGATCTCTGATCATCACCAACACCAGAACCACAGACTCTGGACTCTATCAACTAACAGTTGTCAGCGGAGAGAGCATTTACATCAGTTACAATGTTACAGTCAATGGTAAGAGAGTTACAGCATTATTGGCCTTCATTGGGATTATATCTTTGTCATTGTAATATTTAAAAATTATTTTGTTCTATTAATTTCAGTATTCCTCATGATATTGATGGCTTTAATTCCATTTTAATAAATGACACAGTTAAGAGTGTAAAAGTTGAAAGGATACACTAAAATTCTGTCATGATTTACAAAGTCATTCTAAACATTCTAAAGTAATTTCCTTTCTTGTGTAGAACATAAAATCTGATATTTCAACCAAACAGACTGGTGGTAGCCCAGTCCAGTCTCACAGCAATTCATACATATTTTACGAGGTGGCCAATTCGTACAAATTGGTATGATTTTTGCTAAATCGTACCTATTTTACGAGTTGCCAATTCTTATGAATTTGTACGAATGACCTACACCTTGTACGAATTTGTAGAAAGTAGCACGAATTGGCCACCTCCTACGAATATGTACGAATTTGTCGTGAGACTATATCCAGTGACTTCCATAGGGAAAAACATGCTATGGAAGTCAATGGCTACAAGGAATTAGCAACTAGCTTTTTTGTTCTTAACAGAAGGAAGGTGTGTGTGTGTGTGTGTGTGTGTACAATCTACACTTCATTCATAATGCAGAAAAGAGTGCACAGCAATAAATCTAAAATATCAAGAGTTCAAAATAGACATACAATACCAGCAATAATTCATCCAAGGAAGGCATTACACACTAAAACATCAAGAGTACAAAACAGACACACACCCACAGACACACACACCGCACTATTGTACAGTTACAAATGAACTGATATGGCTGTAACAATATGGCAAAAAGGAAACAGGAAACTCAAATAAGAGACTAATTAATCTCTGATAAAGCATTCCTGTTAATTTTTGTTACATTTTTGATGAATTTTCGAAGTTAAGTGTAACAAAATGCCATTCTCTGTGTTCAGGTTTGACCGTAGTAAAAAAAAAAAGAAAAACATTTCAAAACAAAATTTCAAATAAAAAAATTCGACCTTTACAAAACGTCTTTGAGAATGTTTAAATATATATCCACAAATGAATAAAAAAAAGTCTTTATATGTCTGATCCACAGATGTGTTTTGTTTGTGTTTTGAGTGTTTTCTTTCACTTCTGTTTGCAAATGAAAGTAATACTAACTCACATTTAACGCCTAAACTGTAATTGTTATAGTCTTCGGTTTACATATCATTCAACATTTATATTAGGAAAATGTCTGCACTGATTTAAATAGTAATTCGGTCGTTAATAACCAACATAATGTCATTAGTCCATAACAAGGCTCTTTCTGTTTGCTCTCTAGATGTGATCGATAAAGTCAAGTCAATATCAGTGAAGGAGGGAGATTCTGTCACTCTTAACACTGTTGTTAATGAAACACAGAAATATCTGTTAATACAGTGGATGTTTGGGAAAACTCGAATAGCTGAAGTCAACAGGCTCAAGCAAACCAACACCACATATGATGCTGACGGGAGATTCAGAGACAGACTGAAGCTGGATCAGACTGGATCTCTGATCATCACCAACACCAGAACCACAGACTCTGGACTCTATCAACTAACAGTTGTCAACAGAGAAACCAGCTACATGGATTATAAAGTTACAGTCTATGGTATGGTTTGAATTATATCATTAGCGTTTTTAAAAATCTCTATTTTCTATTTAAAATTATATTTTATGACACTGACTGCTTTCATTACCACTATTTTTTATCATCAGAAAGATTATCGAGCACAGATTGTGTGTCGTCCTTCTGGGGACTGAACGGTTCAACTATAAATAGAAATGAGGAATCCAGCAATAATGAACTCTATCAGCAGAGTTCAGGTAAATAATGGAAACATTTGCTGCTTCCGTGATTTTGCAGGAACCGAAAACAGATGACAGATAAGTGACAGAGTGATAAAACTCTTGTCTAATGCTGCTTACTTTACCAACTTTACCATCGAGAAACAATCACACTTAGATGAAACAGACTGCTCAGGGGTGTATTCTAAAATGACTTCTGTAGGTAAAGCAATTGTAGATATTTGGCTGAACAGGGAAAGAGTGCAGGCAAACAATCACACATTAAACTTTCTTGATTTTTTTTTCATATCTATGATCGAAATAACCCACAAAATCCACACGTGTAAGTTGGTTAGAAAAAAAAGCTAACGTGCAACTGTGTTTAAGTGTTTTTTCTTATTTCAGACCACATCCACTGTTGTGGTTTTACTGAAGCTGTGATCCGATTGGTTCTCTCTGCTCTGGTGGGCGTGGCCACTGTTGCTGTGCTGGTTTATGACATCAGATCCACAAGAAGTGAGCCGAACAGGACAGAAGAGACTGGATATCTCTTTCAGATCCATGGAGTAAAATCAGACATAGAGTATGAACAGAGCAGAAGGTTAAGTTCCAGATATATCTTTATGTAAGGCAAAACACACATTAATGCTCTGCACCTTTTCTGTTCCTTATACATAGCTATTCATTAACAGATTATTTTGGCACTCATCTGTCATTTTTTGATTGTATCTGCATAGAATATGACTTTGAACAGTCTATTATTAAACATAATTACTATACACGAATGAGTAGCAACACAAATGATGACATAGAATGATCTCAAAAGCTTTTTTTGAAGATGTAGTAGGTTTCAGCTGATTTTTACATAAAATATTTAACCTTTACTAAATATAAAACACTGTTTTTCTTTACTAGTAGTTGTTCAGGCCTAGATTATATTGTGTTTATGATGGACAGGAGAAAAGCAGGAGGCAGGAGATGTTAATTTTATCTTTTCAGTCTTTAGTCAGACTTAAGTGTTATGATACCAAAGCAAATGTATTAGAAGATCGTTGCTTATCAACATTGTCCTATGACAAAAACAACAGTGAGGAGACATTGCATCTATGTTTGATCTGAGACAACATTAGTCGAACAAAAATAATTAATTTGTGAGTTTGTGAATGCACCTCCATGACAGAGATTTTAATCCAGTCCTGAGCGCCTATTTAATTGTGATTATTGATCCCTTTCCAGTACAATTTCATCACTGAAAGAAAAGAAAAACTGGCTTCAGCCTTGGAGAAAACCAACTGAAATAAAATATCTCAGCAGAGCAGGATCAAACAACTCCACACAGCAAAATCACAGAGTTAAATGAAAATGTGTATATATATATGTGTGTCCACACTATAGATTGTTAAGAGTAACACTGAAGCAGTGTTAAAGTTAACAAGGTAATTAAGAGCTTGATTGAGTGACGACTGACCATTATTGAAGACACCTGATTTTAATAAGCAGAATCACCGAGGAAGAAAATCACTATTTTTATATCACCATTTTAGTTGTTAGTGTTTACTTTAGTTGGCCTCTTGACCTTTTGACGTTACATTTTGTTTAGCTGCTGTAACAGTTATAACAGCAGCCAAATGAGGGCCATTTTAAGACCTGCACAAATAAAATGATTACTACTTGAGCCTGTTAGGGCAGGTTCTAAGGTGTTTTAGCATGTACAGTGGCATACGCACTATAAATGTGAGAAATAAATCACATGCCTTAACATGAAGGAACAAAGAAAAAGAAAAGGAAAGAAGACATCCATAAGATGTTTTATTAAAAATATACTTAGCATCATTCATTTTTATTTAAGTGTTTATTATGTAAATATGTTCAAGAATAAAGCATATATTAATCCTTTTTGCTTTATTATTTTTAGATTTACATACATTTTTCAAGCACCATAAAAAGAGGTTTGCCTTGTGTAAACTTACATTTAAATACATTTTACAATAAATATTTATAAGATAAAGAATTAATAATTATAAAAAATACACACACACACACGTAATACATTGCTTTTAAAAGACTGGATTAAAAACAGTTAAAAACTGATTAGTAACAGAGTAAGAATAAATACTTAAAATAAGTATATTAATATTGATAATTAAATAATAATAATAAAGTAGTAGTACACTCTCTTGTAATGTACATCACTCCTGAAAATACTTAATTAGTTTTCAGTGAATTTTTTTAATTTTTGTTCAGACTATTTTTGCACCACCTTGACTGTAAAGAATTATTTCCAAAATATCAAACAATGTTTCTTACACAAAGTAAAGGCTGTTTGGAATCTTTCAATTTATCGCCGTTCCATGACGAGCCTTTAACTACCACGAAACCACTCCACTCCACAGAAAGTTATCTGTAGTGGAAAAAAGGTTTTAAAATGTTCTTCACGTTAATAATATATATTTTTTTAAAGAACTGTGAACTGTTTTTGAAGAATCAAAAAAAGGTTCTTCAATGGCATCACTGTAAAAATACACTTGTTTTGATTCGTTATTGTTTGGTCACGCTTTACATTAGGGCTGTAAGCACCTTTAGTGATTCAGATTGTGTCTTTACAGTAACAAATAGGAAAATAGTGTTTCAATGTAAAATGACAAGATTAAAGTGACCATGTCTCTTCCTGCTCACTCCCTTCATCCACATCATCTGACAGCAGCATTACTGCAGTCTCTAAATCACTCACTTTGTTTCCAGTGGAACCTAAAACAAAAACCAGATAATCATGGAAAGAAAAATTAGAGAAATAAGCGTTTTTGCTATACACATCTGCTTATAGATTATGTTACAGCTACACTATCCTAAAAGGTTACTCCACCCCAAAATGAAAATGTTGTCATTAATCAACTACCCCCATGTCATTTCTTTGAAACTGTAGGATTACAAATATAAGAATCTGTCTTAGATCTGCTGATCCTACATCCTGACATAACATCATATAAGAAATGAAGGCAAAGTACATTGTATTTAGCATTTAAAGTAAAGTGTTAACATTCAAGTTTGCAGCCAGAGGTTCCTGCCAGTTCCAGTCCTCTTATTGTAAATCAAATGAGGCTGATTACTGAGCCTTTTGTCACCTTTTGTTTGTAACAGCTCTTGCTGTCTTTTGCTCCAGTATTTTATTGGTTATGCTGATTGGATCAGGACTGGTGTATTGGGTGAAGTTTCAATTGTCTCCACCTCTACTTCTCCCCCTTGAAACCTATATGAACTACAATGTAACACTGCCTCAGTCAGACGATTTAGATTATTGAGATTATTGATTATTGACTCTGCTTCAAAGATATCCTAATGTCTTCTGGTCTCTTGAAAAAAAATAAAATCTTTATGGATTTGGAAAGACAGGGGGTAAATAATCAATGACAAAATGTTTATTTTGAGGTCGAGTAACCCTTTAAGGATGACACAAGTTCCAAAACACAGAACAGTTCTATACAGTATATAGATAGTCATTATCATGAACGATGTTCTACTCACCGGTGACAGTCACAGTGATTCTCCTGAATGTGGTCTTTTTATCATTGATGATTTGCAGTTTAAAATGTCCAGAGTCTGTATTTGTGATGTTTGTGATGGTCAGAGATGCAGTCATCTTGCCCAACCTAAGTCTGCCTTTGAATCTCTCATTAACAGTAGTTGTTCCTGGATCTTTTTTAACAACGAGAACATTTTCAGGTCCAAGCGTCCACAGTATCAGATCGTCGCTCTGTATTGTAGCTTTAGTCTGGAGATGGACAGAACCTCCTTCCGTCACTGACAGTTTCTTCACTTCATGACACAACAGCACACAGAAACACAGAAATTAATATACTAACATAGCTGTTGTAGCAATGTAAATGTATTAGTAAACAAAATTAAAGTAATATTTTTTTTGAATATTTTCAAACTAAAGTTGCTAGACAGGCATAATCATGCAATGTTAAGACTTTAATCTCCTAATTGTGCACCTCATTTTCATAACATGGTGCTACTTAGAATGAAATGTAACTGAAATCTAAAAGTGATAACCATTTGAGCACTTTGAGAATTAATTAATTTCAGATCATCAAATCACACGATGACTTAGTACTCACCATTAATGGTAACAATGTATTTCTTGTAGTTGTTTTTTCTGCCTCTGCAGAGTTTAAAGAGTCCAGAGTGAATGGTCCTGATGTTACTGATAGTGAGATCTCCATTCTCTTGCAGCTTCAGTTTGCTCCTGAATCTCCCATCAGCACCATCATGTGTGCTTCTGGTTCCTCTTTCCATTTCAGCTATGAGATTGTCATCAGTTTCATAGAACCATTTTATTGTAGCATATTCCTGTGTTTCAGTAAGACCAGCGTGTAGAGTGAGAGATTCTCCCTCCGTCACTGTCTCTTTCTTTTCTTCTACTTTCACACAGAAACATGACGATATCAGATCAGAGGTGAAAATATCAGTTACTGTTTATTCATACAATCACACCAACCAGGTCTATATGACTATATGCTATATTTTAGGTCTTCTAAGGGAGAAATGTAAAACATGCCACAGCATGTCAATGCTTTTGGCAAAACATTGGCATTGAATCAAAAATTTTAGTCGGTTGTAGTTATGTTATGACTTTAGGAGATCTCACTTGACATATACTCTACGGCAAGAATGACTTGGACAGCATTACATGACAATTTAGAAATTAAATGTTGTGTTCAGTATGAATTGTATGGAAAAGAGCAGTGTGAACAGCATATGTTTGAAACAACATGATGTGGGGTATCTTTAATTTTAATAACAAATACATAAAACATAATCATATATGCAATTGTATGTTAGCAACACATTTAATGGAGAAAAACTTTAAAAAAAGGCTAAACTGATTCTGTTATTATAAATACTTTTATTATAGTACTTGAGTACCTTTTAAAAATTTTAAAGTATAATTAAATTGCGGTACTTTTACTTGAGCAAATTAAAACTAAAGTATTCAACTTCGCAATATATTTATTTTTTACCAAAAGTACAAAGTACAAAAAAAAAAATTTAAGTAATTTTATCAGCAGGGAGGACTCGGGTTCACCTAGTTTAAGAGAAACACTGAGAAAAATAGTGCATGGATCCCGTAGGAGCGGCGCAGCAAGCCGGCACCAGCCAGTCCTCTCGCTCACCTGCTGTCCTCAGTGAGGACGCGAGAAGACACGGCCTCTACGTGGAGGTCGTGAAACCTGGCGAAGGTGTTGGGTGTCGCGCAGCCCTACAGATATCTGCGTTCAGCGATTTTCAGCTGCTTGTTACTTCAAAGGAGCAGATGATGGGCGAGTTGTGACATATGGATATGCCAAAGCAGCTGGACACCTGTGCAGGGGCCTGAAGCTGCCTACAAGATGTCTGGTATAGCCGCCCCGAGAAACGCTGTCAGACGAGAGAGCAGGATCGCAGGAACTCTTTGAAGGTAGGACGCTTCCTCTATCATTCTCCAGAACTCGCTGAGGGGGTCTCCTAGACAGCTCAAAACGGCGAAGGCTCTGAAGCGAAAATCTGCATGTGCACTTCGCTCGTGCCCTCGTATACTCATGCAGTGGTGAGGTGCAACTGAGCTCAATTAAGTGCACACCAATATTTATTGGCCTTTTGTATAAAGCTCAAAGGTAACTGGTCTCTCTGGCGAGTTCCCATATGTAACGTCGAAGTGATTCGACTGAAAGGGTAATGGTTACTTCCCTGCATATTTCGGTCAGTTGCATTTTGTATTCTTTTATATTCATATAACTTATCGCTTATTGATAAAATGCTAGAAATGCATATTTGGTATAAAATGGGTATAAATATGAATATAATGGGCATTAAAGTACTTTGGACTTTGTACTTTTGTACTAAGTTTTTTTTTTCTTGTACTCTTACTTGAGTCATATTATTTTTTAGTACTTGTAAATTATTCCCTAAGTAGGAATACTTTTATTTAAGTACAATTTCTTACTATTTCCACCACTGCTGGTAAGTGGTTTGATTTTAAATTAAATGGAAAAACAAATGACTCAAATCTAATACTATAATGTACACAAAAAAGAAAGAAAGAAAACCCTAGCAAGTTTGTAGGAGATGGTTAAGTATGTTATACTTACCTATTTTCCTTTTTAATTTTTTAATCCTGCGGTGGTAGTAAATCACAAAGGCAATCAGGATAAGCAGAAAAGAAACAATAAAACTAACAACTATTCCTGCTGTAGCACCTGAAGAAATAACAGCATCTGGAAAAGGTATAAAGAGAAACAGTGAAATGTGATGTCAATGTGATGATCTGAAATGCTAAAAATACCATGTGATGTTGTAATTAGAATAACGCACTCACCACTTACAGAAACCAGAAATCTCTGCAAGCTCTCACTGCCTTTGATCTGTAGTTCATAAAGTCCAGAGTCTGTGGTTCTGGTGTTCTTAATGGTCAGAGATCCAGTCTGATCCACCTGGAGCCGATCTCTGAATCCCACATCATCATCGTTTAATAAGGTCTCATTGGTCTCAACATCAATTTTAGCCAGGAGGATGCCTTTATCTCCAAACCTCCACAACATCAGAGCATCTTGGTGTATTTTAGAATCAGTATGTAGAGTGACCGGATCCCCCTTCATCACTGACAGTGACACTGAGTTGACTCCATCCATCTTACCAACCACAACTGGAAAACAAGCAGAACAATCATACAATGAATCAGAATAGAAATTCTGAAAGAAAGCCATTATGAAGAAATGGGGTCAGTTGCCTAAACTTGGGCACCTTGTTTAGACGGTGTTTTATAAAACTAGTTTGAACATCTAGCAGTTTTTCAATACAATATGACCATTCTACCTTCTCATAACAATTAAAAATTAAATTAAAAAAGGTTATGAACAGTCTTGATGAAAAAAATAGATGCATAACTTCAAATAAAGGGGTCAAATGATGTTAGCTCATAGTTCTGAGAAGCAAGGTGAGCTCTTGTGAACCATCTTGTGCATTTTGATTGGCCAATCAAACTGGTTGTTTGTATGGTGTAAAATCAGGTAATTCTTATTTAATAATTTAGAAACTGGTTCATTAATGGAAGACTTACCAAAGACAGTAACGTGAAATATCTTGACAGAGTTCTTTTCTCTAGAAATGGATAGTTTATATTGTCCAGAGTGTCTCTTTCTTGTGTTTCTGATGGTGAGAGAGCCAGTGTTTTGATCCACCTGCAATCTGCCTCTGAATCCCACATCCTCTGTCACCAAAAATGAGGTCAGGTCACCCGTTCTTCGGATTTGAAATATGAGAGCATCATTATGTCCAAACATCCATAGTATTGTATCATCATTCAATATTTCAGAAAGATCAGATTGTAGAGTAATGGCTTCCCCCTCTGTCACAGACATATTCACACTTTTACTTGTCTCTGCACCAGGTTTACCTACAAAACAAACAAAAAATTACACAACACTAACTTAAGCAAACAGATTGAACTGAAATCATACCAAACAATACCATTCTACCCATGAAGATGCAAGATGCTCTGCTTATTGAAATCAGACAACAGTCTTTGAAAACAAGAGGACTATGAAAATAAAAACTTAACAAGCGTTTACCTATTTAACACTCCAAAAAGTAAGGAAAACTAGAAATCATATGACAGAAAATGTAAAAGGCTTTTATTTCCTGAACGAAAGCTGTACAGCTGTTAGTGCATATATAAGATCCCTAAAGTTGCAAAGACAAAAGTCTCCAAACCAAAGAGATTTCAATTAGATTTTGCATTTGGCAGTCGATTTTTGTCATCAAAATGATCCCATGGGCAAAAAGCTTTCCCGATGTCGAAAATGAAGGAATTCACATTGGTTTGACCACGTAAATTAACAAATATGTAAAACAACAACAACAACAACTAGCAAATGCTCTTTTTGTTTTTTGATCGAAAAACTGAAAGTGAAAGTAACCAATACTTTTAAAAACTTACCAGCCATTAATAACAGAAAGACCAATAACATGTTTCTCCTGTTTTTGTTAACGGAGGGTCGGTTGAACCAGCTGGGAATTACGACTCTTCTCAGCGATATGTAAATAAGACGTAAAGACGTCCCAGCAGGCTACTTCCTTGAAGAATATGTACACTTAGAAGTGTGACGCAATCATGGGCAACCTATTGTGGGCGTTTCCCCTATCAGCTGTTCTGTCAGCAGCAATCTGTTTTCTTAACCTCATTGTCTAAACGAAAATGAGATGAATTTCCGTTCAAATGTTCAAAGACTACAGAACAGTAGTCAGTGCATACAGACCTTAAGAATTGGAAGGCAGCCACGGTGCAGTCAACAGAAAGACGCACAGACAGTATCAAGGACGTGATATGATTTTTAGTGAATGACAAATAGCCACTATGATTAACGTTTTTATTTTAAGTTTGTGCTTATGCTGTCTGGTTGGTAAGTTATATGCGTTTTTACTTATTTTCATTAATAAAATACCATTACAATACATTACATCATGGTGGTTCTCAGACAGTTTATTATCCCTGCTAGTTTACGGCCATCATTTAGCCTGTTACAAAAATGTTCCTGTTTGTTTTCTAGATGTGACAGAAGAAGTGAGGACAATATCAGTGATGGAGGGAGATTCTGTCACTCTTCGTGTTAATGAAATACAGAAATATTTGTTAATAAAATGGATGTTCGGAAACACTCGAATAGCTGAAATGGGCAGGCTTACACAAACCAACTCCACATATGATGGTCCTGATGGGAGATTCAGAGACAGACTACAACTGGATCAGACTGGATCTCTGATCATCAGCAACACCAGAACCACAGACTCTGGACTTTATAAAGTAATAGTTTTCAGCAGTGAGACCAGCTACGTGAGTTTCAAAGTAACGGTCCATGGTGAGTACTAGAGAATAACAGTGTAAGTTCTTGATCGATTGTTGTCTTGTCATTCAAATTGTTTTTTTTTTAGTTTTTTTAAGTTTTTTTTTTTTCTTTTACTGTATTAAAGGGATCATTTACCCCAAAACAAAAATAATTGATTATTTATTATTATTTAAAAATATATTTAACCACAAATTGTTCCAAACCTGTATGAGTTTGTTTCTTGGAACAGTTAGAGAGTGAGTAATGAGGACAGAATTCATTTTGATCTACATAATCCTATTTAAAATATGAATCTCTCGTGTATAAATATCAGAACTCTGTTTGACAGCACTAATATCACAGTAACATTTCATTTTCAGAGACTCCACAAAGTTCTGTGTTACCAGAAAGTTCAACAAGCTCATATTTTGTGCCGTCTAATTTAACCAACAACCCGACAGAAGATACCAGTATCACTGAACTCCCTCAGCCACGTTCATGTAGGTGACTTATTATGTTAGTATGGCTACAGAACTCTTGTGTTAAATGTGTTAAGTTGTTTTGATTCTGAAATCCATTGTTAGTTCATAGTGTCTTAAAGACAAAATTTGCGGTCACATTTGAGCAGTTGTGACCAAACACAATACCAATAAAGTACATCTTTATACTGTAGGTGTTGTGTCATGTTACTGCAGATGGGTGTGAAATAATCAACCACGTAAACCCATTAAAACTGCAGCATGTTGTAACTTTGTTTACTGTATGCATTCAAAAGAATATTTTATCCAAAGTGCCTTCTGTTGCATTCAAGGTTTACATTTCATGCTTTCACAGAAAAAGAGTTACATGTTTGTGCACATGAGGGTGTGGTGAAATTGCTTCTTTTTTTTGGTTTTACCGGAACAAAGAACAGACCACAGATGAGCATCAGAGGCATAAAGTGGGTTTCTAAAGAGTAATGTGCGGGTGTGGTGTACCATGTTGCACCAAAGCAACATTAGTGCAAAGCAAAAGAAAAAAAAATCTAGAAGAAGAAATGACATAATATGACATAACATAACGGACAGATTATAAGAGAGTTACTAGATTAAATCATTACATTGGATGAGATTAAAGATGTTGCCAAAGCCTTTAAAAGAGTCCAAAATCGCTTATACTGAATAATCCTAGCTAATGTTATTTGCTGTCTCATGGGTGCACTTTTTAGCAAGGCAAGAAACACGTACCAATAAGCACATATCGCTGCAGTTTCCAAAAGAAATAAAGGCTAGAGTCAGTAAAACTCATTTTATTCCTTTTCACACAAATTTAGAGAGTTTTGATTAATATTGTGTAATGTTGACACAATTACTCAAAGAATATCATTTTATGACTAAAACAGTTTTAATATGCTGGGAGATTTGAAAACCGTTGCTTTTGAATGTTAGCATTACACGTACCTCTGAGTCTTTTACATTTACGTGCATTATTTTAACTCAGTGTCTTTCTTTTTGTTTTAGACCAAGTCCACTGTTGTGGTTTTACTGAAACTGTAATACGATTGGTTGTTTCTGCTCTGGTAAGCATGGCTGCTGTTGCTTTTCTGGTTTATGACTTCACATCTACAAGAAATGAGCTGAACAGGATGCAAGAGCTTAGACGTCACCATACGACCCATAGAGTAAAATCAGACCAACATCAGTGGAGCAGAAGACTCAGTTCCAGATATGTTTGGTGAAGGATCCTGGTAAAATCCCCAAAAGATACAGATTCATTTTCACTCATTAAAATGTTTTGATTTAAAACAATTACTAGTCCTCTATGCATATTATTTTCTCCCATGAAATATCATCTCGTCTGAATCACGAGTCTGAAACAATTTTTGTGTGGATTTTTGTGAGAGGACAATAGAGGTTGTACTTTTGGATTATGAACAGAAATGGCAGCATAAATGATGGGTTTGCTTCTTATAAACACATAGTTTTTACTGATGGACTGGAGTCTGATTACGAGAGAAAAAGAGCATTTCATTATCCTGCTGCAAATAACAAAACAATTTTTACTGATAAATTAGCCCTCAATTTTAGTTCTGTTCCATTGCGGTCTGTTGATGGAGGAACATGGACGGAATAAAATGCTGTAATGTGTGGAGACAGTACGTTTCAGTTCCCAACCACAGTGCTTTCACAGTCACCAAAAAAATCAACTCAATATCAAAACCAAGTTTATTTTAAAAATGTGGGAGGTTTTAAGAGAGGCAGAGGACAAAACAACAAACATACTGTAGCCCCTCTAACCTTTAACTGAACTATCAAAGGAAAATAAAAATACAACAAAAAACTCCCAAACAGCTTTTGCACAATGCAAAAGAAAATGGCACCCGCTCTATAATAATTAATTCCCAGTAAATTAAGTACAATACACAAATAGTAGCTTATTAACCTACATACTTATTAATATTAAGTATTTCCTATCAAAAACCAACTACAACATGAATGTAAACAGAATAACACTGAGGAGAAACCAAATCAAGGCATACATTCCTCAAATCACAGTAGACAACCAATTATTAGAGTCAGTTTTCTGTTAAATGAAAGAAAAATTAATACACTCTAAATTAATTTATAGTTTGATTAAAGGATGGAGAAATAGAATTTCTGTAAAATACATACAATTTGCATAACATATTTAAGTATTGTTATTTAATATAGCATAAACATACAAAGTTTTCAGTTTAAAAGAAAGTTATTGTAAATAGTAAAAAACAGTAACTTGGGTGACCAGTTATGCAACAAAATGTCATAATGAATACTGTGTGTATTTTATTACTGTGCGTAGTCTTAGAAAAACGTGATTTTTTAATGTGGTGTAATATTAATACAGCTTATGACACTGTTTCATCAACACATGTCTCTGTTCACCTCAAATCTTTTTATACAAGGCATAAGGGTTCAGACAGAGTTGAAATGTTGATGTCACAGTGATTGATGCTGGTGGGCGTGTCTTATCTCACTAAATTTAACTCTTCTATATCTACTCATTTGGTCCATCCTCTTTCTTTTGGCTCATTAAAGGTGTTTCTTCATTCACTGCTTTCCCCGTTGCCTCATTTTTCAAAAATCAGAAAATGTACAAATTAGCCATTTCATCTGTCAACTGTTTACTGACTGTATGAACGGATCAGTGTAAGATGGTGTTTGAAATCTGAATGAATCAACAGAATAAAGCCACATCACACATCGAATCATGATCTAGACAACAGAATCTCACCTTCTTTCAAGTCTTTCTGTTCATTATCAGGAGCTTTTCCATCTGTTTTAACAACAGACACAGATGAATGACAGTTAATTAGACAATGAAACATTTACATTTATTAGATTTGCTTAAAGGCCAGGTTTAAGTGGCAAAATGATTTGAGAACTTAAACTGATATTTTCACTGAATAATGAACTACATTTGACTTGGAAGATTTAGATTACAGTGCAAGACTTATGATCTCTACTTTTTGATTGTTTTTGTAGATCATCAACAAATTGTTAATTTGGACAACATGCTGTTTTTACTGGGTGGTACAATTATTTATAACATTATTTTGTTATTTTACGTCACCTTTGCAGGAGGACCATGATAACAAAAATAAAACAAAAATATTACATTAAAACTACTTACCATGTGTTTGTACTGCAGGGTCTTCAGTATTGTTTTTACGGATTACAAGACTCTTTCTGCCCTGTTTGTCTCTCGTTATGTTACCAGCACCAAGTATTTTACTTATGGCAGTCTCTTCAACAATAATGCGCCGTTCCCTTGTTTCTTCTCCAATCTCTACTCTCGGTGTCTCTTCTTGAGGGACATCAACACCTGGAAACAGAGACTTGTAAGAAGCTGTCATTTTTGACATTTACTGACTAATCTACAGAACTGAACCCTATTAATCACTACTTTTCCATAGTTTTTTATCAAAAAACATTTTGAAATCCAGAAACTCGGATTTCAACCACATATCTCAGATACAATGCTTACATGTTTCCTGTTCAGAGATCTTCACATCTGTCAAACCTGCACACAGAAACAGAAATGATATTTTCGTGATCAACATGTTTGACGAGGTACTAATTCATACAAACTGATTTGAAGGACCACACCTAACCCCGCCCCTAAACCTACACAAATCATACGAACACGGTTGCACAAATCTCTACGATTTAGCCACCATGTATGTACAAACTGTTCGCAAAACAGTGCTGGATTCTTCATGTGCTTCAAGTAATCATGTCATCACCTGCATGCGTTTTTATTATTGAACAATAACAATACAGTGTAAATGTGTGAACATTAGTTAAATTCATCATTAATGAAAACAATAAACAATACATTTTATACATATACACAGACACACACACATCGCATCCAAAGTAAAAGTTTGCGTAATATATATGCACTTTATATATATATATTTATTTATTTATTTATTATGTATATATCAATATATATATATATATATATATATATTGAAAATATTTACACATAAGTACTTCTATATTTATATTCATATAATTTAGAATATATATTTTTAACATACATTATGTAAACAAAATGCAACAACAAAAACAACATTAATTAATCATGATTAAAGAGTTAGTTCATCCAAAAATGGTAATTCTGTCATTAATTACTCACCCTTATGTCATTCCAAACCCAAAATAACTTTGCTAATCTTCAGAACACAAATTAAGATATTTATGATGAAATCGTTTTTTTTTTTTTTTACGGTAATTATACGCCCTATACGTATACAGCATCACAACACAAGTGTACGCTTTCTTCTAGGCGTAAACAGCCGCAGATTACGTGCATGCATGTGCTTTCACCCAAATACATTAAAGTATGCATTGCATTGTGATATTCTCTAAAATAGCAGAAGACATAAGTCAGAGGAGAAGAATGGTATGCTGAGGGTATTATATGCTACTTTTGTTTTGGTTTTTTTTTGTGCAAAAAAAGAATTCTCGTAGCATTGCAAAACTGAAGTTGAGTCACTGATGTCACATGGACTGTTTTTACCACGTTTCTGGATCTGGGATCATTTCAGTTTGCTTCTGTGGAGGGTCAGAGAGCTCTATGATTTCATCAAAAATATCTTAATTTTCCAGTGAACCAACCCTTTAATCATTCAACATTAAGAAAGTTCAGGAATGAAAACAATAAAATCGCACCTTCTTTCAGCTCTTTCAGTACATTTTCAGGAGATTCTTCATCAGATCCTGGTTTAACAATGATCACATGTTGATTAAATAATAAAACTATATGTTTATCAAACATGATGGCCACATGTAAACTAACTTTTGTTTTTGTACAAAATCAGTCAGCTGTTAAATCTACTATTCACTGACATTTGACTTGTCTGGACATTAAGTGAGTAGAACTTCAGCTAATGGGATAATTTTAATTAATAATGATATACTTCTAGGTCTGTTCCTCATAAAACTATTATTCAGAAAACGTGGAGTTTACATGTTAAACATGATTTTAACTGAGGGAACAGTACACTTACATAAAGCTATTACAGTAAACTACTCACCAAGTGTCTGAACTTCATCCTCTTCAGGTCTGATTGCGATGCTCTTCCTGCCCTGTCTGTCTCTCAGGATGTTACCAGCATCAAGTATTTTACTTATGGGAGTCTCTTCAACAAACATGCGGTGTTCCCTTGAACCTTCTCTGATCTCTGGACTTGGTATCTCCTCTAGAGGGACACCAACATCTAGTAATTGAGAAATAAGACAAATGTAATAAATGTAATAAAGACAAAGCAGACGTCAGATCAAACGTGAACATCAGAGTTTTAACATGACTGTTTTAGTGTAGTTAAGTAAATGTCAACTAAATACAAAAATACACTATAAAAGTACAAAATGTTTACTTAAACACAGTAATGAAGCATTTGCAAAGCATTAAACCCCTTTAACATTCTTGTTGCTCAAAAAAAGACACTTGCTGTATCTGTTAGAAATACTTGCATATTTCCTGTTGAGGCGTCTCCATTCCATCTATCAAAAAAAAACGGGAAATTAGATTACAGGTTAATGAACAGATGAAAAATACACTGAAATAAATAATATGTGATGCTTCTTGTGCTTCTAATAATCACTGCATCCTCCAGATTACTTTTTATTAATGATCCAAAATAACTACTGTAATATTAAAGCAATAATTTTTGCAATCATTTGTTATGTATATTTTTAAGATCCATGTCGTTTTTATATTAAACTCTCCTGTCGCATATGAAGCTTAATTTTTCTCTCTTATCAGATGTAATACTTACTCATTTGGTTTACTTGTTCAGAAATCTCGACTTAATGTCACACCAGCACATAGAAACAGAAATGAGGAGATTATAATTGAGTTTTGTAAATTCAGCAGTTATAATATATGAAGGTAATTCAGCTTAATATTCAACAATCACAAACTCATTCACTGCACTAAATCAAGCACAAGCTGTAACATCCATGGTTCTATGTTTCATGTTCTGTCATGTTTTGTTGGTGATCCCCATGTGCTCTGTGTGTCCACGTG
>JAUMHI010000068.1:764773-784666 GCA_032359435.1 Enteromius unitaeniatus | reverse complement strand
TGGAATATCAGGAGAACAACATCTACAGCTGTGTGCTCAACAATCCCATCACAAACCAGACCACACATCTGGACATCTCTGAACTCTGTCAGCCAAGTTCAGGTACAGCAGAGATGAAATTAGCAATTACACATGCGCATACATTATTGTTTCTCCTTAACTTTCCTTCTCATCCTTTTAGACTCTGCATCTCACATTGTGCTGATTTCTGCTGCTGCTGGATCTCTGTTGATTGTCGCTGTAGTCGTGATGTGTTGCATCTGCAAGAACCATAGAAAAACCAATAGAGAAGGCAAGTGTAACCTACTGCTTTTAAATGTGACATGAAAAATATGCTTTAAATATTTGACTCCAATAATAGCACAATTATAACAAATTAATTATGTTGCTAATGCCAGTTTTCTGTTATTTCTTGCATTTGAGTCTTGATAATAATACATACGCTGTAAAGTAACAGAACTAGCTAAGATTCACTGTTTGGTTCATCTACTGCATCTATTGTTGCAGATCAGACTTGTGAAGAAACGATCATTTATGTTGAGACAACGTTCTCCAAAAGAAAAACACAATTGGTAAGATCTCTGTATTTAGTCTCAGTCTATATTAACAGTATCAAAAGTATTTGTTTGTAATTTCACACGTGTAAATGTTTTTATAAGATTTGCATTTTGCAGCACGATATGCATGTTGCAGCACCGTAGTGTGAAATTCCACATGCTACTTCACAACCTATGGTTTACAGCTCTGTTCAAAGGTAGTCACACATCTGCTGTTGTTTATACATCTGGAAAAACTGTCGCATCACATTTGTATTTGCATACTGGTAGGTCTGGGCAGTTCATCGTACACTCACAATTGTACCATAAGTTTACTTGTTTCTCTTATTTATCTAAACTAAGAGTAAAAAATCAAAGTTGACCATTTTGGAGGACCTGGACAATAGCATATCAGTCGATGTATTCCATTAATAACAAACCACAACCATCAGTTGTAGAAACCCTTAGGCTGGCAAGAGCAGACTCTAAATCTTCTATACTTCTCTTGGTGGATCTATCCACTGCTTTTGAGATGGTCAACCACCAGATCCTCCTGTCAACCCTTTTGGTGAAGGTCATCTTAGGGACCACACTCCAGTGGTTTGAATCTTATCTCTCAAATAGGTCCCTGGAGAAGTGAGGTTTTAAAGTTCCAACATCTAACTACTGGGGTGCCTTTTGGACCATTTCGTTTCTCTGCCTACAGGGCATCACTAGGCTCTGTCATTCAGAAGCATGGCTTTTCATATCACTGACCTGAAGATCTGAAAATCTCAGCTTGTCTAACAGACATTTCTTGCCAGATGATGCACCTTGCCAAGACAAAACTGGAGGTTCCAACTATCTTATTGTTTTATCACAATTTCACCATCCAGCTAGGCACTTTAACCACAACTCATTCAAAAACATCCAGAAACCCTTGAGTTGTGATTGATACCTCAGTTAATTACTTCAGACTTATGTGCTGTCACAATAATGCACAATTGCACAAAATCACTTTCAGAGACTTTTAAATGAAATGTTCCCTGTTGGAGGAATGACCTGCCCAACTCAAGCTGAGCAACTGAGTCCCAGTAATCAAATATGTTTTTAATGATTATCCATAATATTCAACGGCAACAATAAATAGTATCATATTGTTTTTCCACTATTAATAAAACAGTAGTGCCATTTAACATTTAATAGTGGCACTATTTGCAACCCTCAAACTTATGTAAATCAAACAAATGTCAACATCTTATAACATTGTGTGCCTGCTAGGACCTTAATTTAATAAAAGGAGCTTAATTTGCTTTCATTGTAAGAATTTATTATTATATATTATAAACTCCAATCACTGATGCATTAAAAAAATGCCATACAAAATATTATTATTATTATTATTGTATTGTTTATTTTTGTTATTCATTGACAGACTTATTTATTTTTATTTGTATTAACTTTTACAGAAAATTGAAAAGGAGACCGAAGTGGAGTATGCATCTGTCGCCATTAGAGGATGATCAAAGCTTTTTCAAGTACCGGATCCAGTAATAACTTGCTTTTACATACATACATTCATTAAAAATACATAGACATCATTATATCAAACCCACAAGACATTTATTCACCTTCAGGATAAAAATGAGATTATTTGTAATGTTCTATTATATTTTTATTGGGTCCATCCATTAAAAAGTCTATTGTAAATATAGACTTGATGATCCTCACTGCTTTTTTGTGCATCAAACATTTAGCATATTATGTGCATAAGGCAATCTTTATATGTGAATTAAAGCCCAGTGTCTAAACTGTCAGACGCCTGATCATACCTTCAAATGTTGTATGGATTTGAAACAGTGTTAGGGTGAGAATCTGATGACCATGCATTTCAGTTTTTAGTCAAACTACGCCTTTAAAAATCTCCAAAGTATGTAAAGTAAAGTGCAAAACGTAGATGCAAAACACAAGTAGCGAAAGTGGACTCCGCTTCATTCTGTACAGACATGTTTTGCATGAGCATGTCTGCTGCTAGACGTTGGTGTTTGATGTCAGTTTGTGAGGGCATCTGAGGTGTCAGCGTCTATGTGAAATACGTGTGGTTGAAGGTGTTTTTTTTTCCATTCTTGCTGATGATACTCAGAAAACAACTTGATTTAAAACAGGTTTAAGTTTAATAAACCATTAGTTAAAACTGTATTTTTCCCTATTCTGCTAACAAAAGTTAGCCAATAACACAGATGAATTAATCAGCCAGTCTATATATATATATATATATATATATATATATAGGTCTACATATATACATATATGTATACATGTCCCTCAAACTCCAGTCGACCAAGTGAATTGCTGCTAGTTAACATTTAAAATCTTAAGCATGTGTCTAAAATCACATGACTTGCTAGAAGTGACATCATTTCCTCAGAGGGAAAGCACCTCCCAGCGAAGATTTAGTCATAAACCTTTCTCACATTTCCTCATTTCAGAAGGGTTAAAACGTGGCATGTCCATCTGGTTGTAAGGGCCTCCATTAGCTTAAACCTCCACCCTGATGAGCAGATCTTTAAACAAAAAGCAGTAAAGGCAAGTCTTTATATTCTAGATGAAACAACATGATTTGAAGCATTATTGTTTATCAGATGCCCCACAGATCTTCATCTCGCAGTGGCAACAGATGAAACAACTTGTTAGCCCAACACAGTCTCACTCCAACTCGTCACATTTTGACGCTTGCTCAAGACCGCTTTTTGATGCTCAAGGTGTCCATTTTAAGTCACTTTTCGACGTAAAGGGCTCTCCATTGTTTTAAATAGGAACCCCTTAGCATCAATATGCCAACACTTTTTATTTTATCGTCATAATTAAAAAATATATTGGGTAAAAACATTAACATTATTGCAAATATGTAGGGGTGTGATTGTTCAATGTAAACAGTTAAAACAGTTTTATTTAAAATGATATTATTTACACATTTATGAGCACATAACCCAACCCCTGACCCTAAACCTGCCATCTGTCAATAAAACACAAGATATAGCAGGCAGATACAACCACCATCATCATTTATTAGAAAGATATTAATATTAAAAAAAGATATTAAGATATTAATATTCCAAAAACGATTGATTTGTGAGAGGAATAGGTCGCTGTCTCTGTTTTCTGTATACTTCCTGTGTGCTGCTGCAGTCTGTGCTTGATTTGAAAAAATATTTAGTCATTAAAACCTTGTGTTTTACTCTCTTCTTCACATAAATACTTTGTATTGCATCAGAAGGCTTGGAATGTAACACGACTTGTTTGTAATGTATTTATACTGCTTGTTTATGATTAGTTTGTGCAATAAATACCTGTACAGTAACTGCATTCGCCTGTGTGTGTGTGTGTGTGTGTGATAGATATATACAAATTTAAATTTATATATTCATGCAAACCATTACATTAAGCAAAACAACTGAAATCAATGAACCCTTCACGTAAAAGGGAGTTTTGTGAGCTTCAAAAAGCAACACAAAAGGGTCTTGGCACAGCATCAAAATGTGACGAGATCACTTCATGAAATTTCACAACTTTTGAAATGTTCACGATTTCACATTTTCAGGTAAAATGATTCAGTTTCAAGCAAAGGATGGGTTTGTTCATAATCAAACAGCACCATGCTTTGGTAAGAAAGAGTATACATTTAGCAGTAGTGATTTATTCTCTGTTTTTAGTGAGGGATCACACATTTTTACATATTGAGTGTTTTTATGAACTCATTGACTTTTTTTTTATGCACCAAAACGTTTAATATAATGCAACTGTTGTAGGTCCACAAAACTGTAAGTGCATAAAATATGTACCATTTGGGACAGGGCCTTACCATCATGAATCTGTGTAGTCAGAGTTAAGTGTTTGTTATTTAAACTACTAAAATGAATTATATGAAGTCAGTTTTTGCTCACATGCTGCATATAAATTTGAATGTCAGTGAAGCCATATACTGAAATCTAGGTTTTGTGTTAGTTTCTCCGAGATCCATGACAGTTTCTCAGAGCCAGTGTTTCTCTTCTCAAGTGTCTTTATTATTATTATTTTTTCATTTTCCGTTTCAGTTAAAGTCAAAATAAAGAATGATGTTATATTATGTCTGATCACAAATAATGTGACTTGTAATTTTGCATTTGAAAATCCTAATTCATCTTCCTAAACAACATGAACATCTAAAGTGCTTCAAATACGTTCAAATAAGTATCTCACCTGATCAGTGCACTGCCTCCTGCTGTCTGTATGAACTATAACAAAATTAAACACACATTACTTTGGCTATTTTAGTTATTTGGATAGAAATGCACCTTTCAAAGATTGCTTTCAAGCATCTTGTTAGCTGTATGCTTTACTCACCTGTTTTCTTTGTGTTTGACGCCTGCCATAGTAAATCCCTGCAATGGCTGCAGCAACAAGCAGTAGAACAAAAATACATATTGCTGCCACAGCAGCAGAAGACAGAGCAAAATCTGCAATGATAAAGATAAGCAGTCTCTATTAAAGAGGTAATCAGTTTTAATGATTTACATCTTTCTACTTCGATCAACAGTTTTAGATATTGATTAAAATGTGGGTATTTGAAGGACAGCAGTTAAAACTTGATTTTAATTTGTGTTTAAATGTGTACATTTTAATGAGCACATGATGGTAATAGAGATGTTCTTAATCATATTTTAATATTTAGTCAACGCTCTCTTTTTCACACATGCCACAATGCAAACATTTACTGGGTTGATTTAAACATTTCGAGTTGTATTTTAAAAATCTTCAAGATCAAAGGCCACGAAGGACTAAATTTTACTTACCAGCGACAGTAAGAGTAAATGTTTTCCAACTGGTGATGCTGATGCTGTGGCGAAGACGGTGGATGCTGCTGATGAACTGTAGTTTATAAAATCCAGAGTCTGTGGTTCTGGTGTTCATAATGGTCAGAGATCCAGTCTGATGATCCAGCTTTAGTCTGTCTCTGAATCTCTCTTTACACTCATCATCTGTACAGATCTTACTCTGATCTCCAGTATTTTCAGTGATGAGAGTGTCATTAAAATGCCATCTCATCACATCATTTGGGTTTTTCTTTAAACCAAGATCTAAAGTGACAGATTCTCCCTCCATCACCGACATTCTCATCATTTCATTTCGTTCAGCAGCAGGAACACCTGAAATGCAAACCAAACACTACTGGAGGATCTTTTCTGGATGGGAACTACTGCATACATCACGAGAGAACTGTGGACATGAAAGTGACTGCACAGTATCATTTTGGACATTTGGAGTGAAATGCAACATTTGTGCATGTATTGTGCTTGGTTGCATAAAAATATGTACCACTGTGCACTTTTTGTACAACACAATTTTACTTGAAGCATGATGTGTGTGATGGCAATTTTCAAATATACCGGCATATTAACATTGTTTTGAAGTCATAACATAATATTCTTCAAGTAATTGTGGTAAAATTATTAATCTATTCTAAAATGTATTAATCTGTAAATTTGTGGGAAAAGGAATAAAAGGTGTTAAATTTTACTGCCTCTAGTGTTATTTTATTTTGGCAGCTGCAGTGAAATGTACCTATTGGTACATATTTCATGTCTCGCTAAAAAGTGCACCCAAGTATGTTTATGACTTACCAAGAACAGTAAAACTGAAGATCTTGTCAGTGATGCTGCTGCTATTGATGATCTTTAGCTCATATACTCCAGAGTCAGTGGATCTGGTGTCTGTGATGGTCAGAGATCCAGTCTGATGATCCAGCTTCAATCTGTCTCTGAATCTCTCAGTGCCTCTATTACACTGAACATCAGTACAGATCAAACTCTGATCTCCATTAATTTGAGCAATACGAATGATATTGTAATACCATTTAATATCTTCTAGGTGAATTGTTTTAACACCAGTCTGTAAAGTGACTGAATCTCCCTCCTTCATGGTCACTGTGTCTGTGTCAACACTGAAAACACCTGCAAAAAAAAAAGAAATTATAAATAAAAAATATATATATAAAATATAAATATATGTAAAAAAAAGACTTAATTACAAATGATGCCTGGAACAGTGGAACAAAAAAAAGTACTGTGATTTTTTTATCACGAATATTGATAATAGAAAAATGTATATTTTTTATAGAAAAATATGTCTAAATTCATAATGTAACACATACAAAAAAGAGAAAAAAAAGAACAAGAACATTAATTTAAACATACACTTATTCACTTGTTTAGTTTGTTTCATGGAAAGCTTGGGTAATCAGACAAATACATCTGAAAAGTTAAAGATACAAAAGCTTCTGTGCAATCTGAAATTTTCTTCTAAAATTAACATTTTTCTCATGCTTTGTTGATTGTGTTGTTTATCGTCACTTTATAAAATACACACAAACAAAAAATCAGTAAATCTTTTGGGATGTGGCAGAGCCTGTCCTCCAACAAAAAATGACTTTATGAGTCATTTGTGCAAGCACCTTATTATGACCTATTTTTACGTTTTAAAGTTAAGCGTCCTCTAGAGGACTTAAAAATTCATCTGGGAGCTCTAAGCATGATCATTTTTGGGCCCTGAGTTTCAAATAACATCTAAGCCTACCTTTTATTGCTATTTTTCATTTTAAGAATGACATGCTGGATGCCACAGACTTTTTTTCTTCGGATTAGGCCTGTAAGTGTTATTTTTACATTAATTTCATGCAATATAACATGATTTTATTATGGTATGGTAATTAATGGTAAAATGAGGCCAGACCACCTGCCGGTGATAGATTTATAGGGAAGATCTGAGCCAAGCATGTTTGAAATGTCATATTAGCACAGGTAAAGTGTACAATATCAGTGTAACGAAGGAGAATATAGCGTGCGAATCCATCTGCTTTGGGAAACATGGTCAATAAACAGGCACGGTCGAGAAACCAGCAAACAGGTATGCGGGCGAAACACAAGAATAGTCCAGATAACAAGCAACGTTGATCGATCGGCAAACAGTGTCCAGAAGGGGGCAAAACAGAGACAAGAAACAAGGTGGAGGTCGGTACACAGGGAGAAAAACAACGGAAAACACGTCTGGACAAGGGAAACATGAGATAAGTCAATATTTGTCAGTGAGACTAAATACGAACTGGGCTTAAGTAGCCGGGTAACGAGATAACAAGATAACAAGGGGGGATGAGCTGATGAATTACCATGGAAACTATCAAGGTGCAAAGGAGTAAGGGAACACAGAAACGTCTAGGTTACAGACGTAACCCACGTTCCCTAAAGGAGGGAATGAAGACGTTACATTTGGGAACTTGGCAGAGAGACCTATCTCCTTTGAGCTTTTATTAAAGGCCAATGAATAATTGCGTGCACTTATTGCGCTCAGGTGCACCTCATCACTGCGTAAGTATAAGAGAGCACGAGAGTGACGTGGCAGGAGAAAGTGTAACGTCTCTGTTCCCACCTTCAGGGAACGTGGGTTACGTTCGTAACCAAGACGTTACCCTTTCAGTCGAATCACTTCAACGTTACATATGGGAACACCCATGGAAAAGGCCACACTCTAGGGCCGCGTTACGCGGAGATCCCCTGCCAACTGGCGAGACATTTTTAGCTTTTCCAGTTCGTTAGCAGAGGAATCTGCTCATAACCTTCTCAACCTCCCCACGGCCCGTATGAGGAGCGACAGAGTTGCTTTCAGTGGTGCTGAAACAAGCGGTTGAGGGAGGAGCGCATTATGTTTTTTTTAACTAACGCATGCGGAACAAGAATTTTCAATATATCAATAAGAATATGGATATAAATGAAGGGAAACACAGCCTTGTGTTGACCGTGGAGCTGTTTTTTGCCACACCTCTGGCGAAGGAGACCAGAGGAAGCACAGCCAAAGCTACTCCGCTCTAGACCGACTGCGGGGCAGGGAGGACTCAGGTTACACACATTGAAGGGAACACTAAGATGTTAAGCGCGGGTTCTGTGGAAGCGGCGCAGCAAGCCGGCATTAACCGGTCTTCTCACTCACCTGCTGTCCTGATCGAAGACGCGAGAAGACATGGCCTCTAAGCGGAGGTGGTAGAACCTGACAAAGGTGTTGGGTGTCGACTAGCCCGCAGCTCTGCAGATATCCGCTAAAGAGGCGCCACGAGCCAGTGCATGGGACGAGGCCATACTCCTTGTTGAGTGAGCTCTCAGTCCGATGGGGCAAAACTCTCCCTGGTATAAATAGGCCAGGGATGGCTTCTACCACCCAATGAGCCAACCTCTGTTTGGTGACAGCATTCCCTTTCTGCTGACCACTGAAGCAGATAAAGAGCTGCTGAGAGCATCTGAAGCTCTGAGTATGGTCGATGTAGAGGCGCAGCACGCCTAAAGGACACAATAACTGTAAGGCTGGGTCTGCCTCCTCCCGGGGCAGAGCTTGCAGGTTCACCACCTGATCACAGAAAGGCATGGTGGGAACCTTGGGCACGTAGCCGGGCCGGGGTCTCAAGATAACGTGTGAATCAGCCGGCCCGAACTGAAGGCACTCTTCGTTGACAGAGAAGGCTTGCAGATCCCCTACCCTCTTAATGAAGCCCAGCGCGATGAGAAGCACTGTCTTCAGAGTCAGAAATTTTATTTCCGCCGACTGAAGCAGCTCGAAGGGAGCCAGCCGCAGCTCGGCTAGGGCAACCGCTAGGTCCCAAGAGGGCAAAAGATGTGGTCTCGGGGGGTTCACCCGACGTGCACCTTTGAGGAATCTGACGATGAGCTGATGCTTCCTGAGGGACACGCCCTCTACTGCGTCATGATATGCGGCTATGGCAGCGACATATACTTTGAGAGTTGAAGGGGACAGCCTGTGCTCCAACTTCTCTTGCAGGAAGGAAAGCACAACTGAGATTGGTTGCCCAGGGAAGACCCAACACGGCAACTCCGTGCACTCAGGGGTCTATGCTCACTGGATATATCAAAGACTGGCACAGCCGGCCTTGAAAAAGGCCACCAGCTCGCAGGATCCGCTGACAGCCGCCCAGAAACGCTGTCAGATGAGAGAGCAGGTTTTGCGGGAACTTCTCCAACAATCTCCTTCACCTTTCTTGCAAACTCAGACGAAAGCCCACGGATCTCCAGCTCCAAAAGCAATGGCTCTGAAGCGAAAACCTGCATGTGCACTGTGTGCGTGCCCTCTTATACTCATGCAGTGATTCATATGAGTTCCCATATGTAACGTCTAAGTGATTCGACTGAAAGGGTAACCATGGGGGACACATACATTTCACAATAAGAATCCTGAAATCAACACAGAGAAACACAGACAGGGATAGTATAGATCTGACAGTCCAGGGTGGAGGGCCCTCAGATGGAGTTCTTGGGGACTCTAGCTGCGTTCTTTGTGGAGAGAAACGCTGTGCTAGATACTCTTCTCCACAACAAACTGCATATTTATGAATTTAAAATATAAGAATAATGTATACACTGAAAAGAATGTCTCCATTCATCCAATAAAAAAAAATACATTAAGAAAAATGCTTTCATTCAGCCAATTAAAAAATATATACATTAAAGAAATGGTTCATTCATTCGATTTTAAAAAATTAGGATAATGATTCACATCTTATTTTATAACTTGAGTGACTGAAAAATAAATAACTTACACTAAACAATATTATCTATGCCTATGAAATCTATTTTATAACACCTTGCACAGATATATTTTTCTTGTTGAAGAAAGCTGATTTATTACATTTTTCATTGTTATCTAAATAAAAGGATATAGATTAAATCAGAACAAAAATTCTCATTTAAGAAACAATATTACAAATTATAATTAATACTACTGAAATCAACTGAAATCTCAGCATCATCAGCTTCACTCATTACTAACCACATTGACTTCATTTCTGTCATATGTCTAAAAGCGTTTTTTTTTTTCTCGAGAACAGTCACCATTGATGTGATCAGTGTTTGTTTTAGTTGAGCTCTTGACCCTTTTGTTTTTACTATATAAAATATATAAAATACTTCCTTCCTTTTAAATATGTCTTAAACCAATTTAAAACAGTCCCAGTTAAACCAATATATTCCTTTAGACGATTTAAAAGTATATCATGGTCAATTGCAATTGCAAACGCAGCACTTAAATCAAAGAGGACAACTATAGATAAGGTAAACAATGATTTTATATTTTCAGTTTCTCATAGCATTATACTTTTATATTGTTTGTTGTGTGATCAGCATTTGTATATGTAGTAGATATTTTAAGGAAGTGACACATAACCTTTTAATTATGTTTTTCTAAAAGGAACAAAATTAATGAAATCAGATTTGTTCATTTTGCTGAATGAGACTCAAAGGTCAGAGTCTGTAAAACTTCCCATCACTAAAAGACAACATGGTCAGCTGGTTTTGGCTGCTTGTTAGTTGCATGTTATGGCATGATACAATTCTCTCATGCAGAGTTTAAATTAAAGAAGTGACCTGTAGTTCTAAACATCAACACCACTGAAACTGTCCCACATCACCATTTATTTTGACCATTTACTGCATTGCTTCTCAAATCTCCAGAACTTCACATTTTGTACGCATCCCTTATCTGACAAATTCAGGGTTTGCAGTTTCTCCTAATGAGCTGATGAGTTGAATGAAGTGTGATAAATGAGGGAGACATACAAAATAAGCAAGTGCCGGGGTTACCCCACCAGCGTGTTTGAGAAGCATTGATTTACAGGAAAAGATAAGGAAAAAAATAAAAAATGTATGTCAAAAATAGATGTCTTACCAGACACAAAGAATGCAGTCAATGTGATTAAAATAAAGAATATCATTATCACCACTTTTCTGCTAAAATTAAATTAGTCCAAATTCTGATTAAACCAGTGTTTAGTCCTTAGTCCCTGTGTCGACTCCATTGGATAAAAATGATTGGATAAAAATGAAAGTACTTCTCAGCTCAAGTCAGCAGATGGAAACTGTCCGCCTCTTCCTTTTTTTTCTTTTCCTTCTTCTTTTCCAAAATCAATTTATAAACTCAAGTGGGGAACAATAAAATGCAAAAAAAACTTTTTTCAATTAATCTCCATCATGCATAAACTACTTAATAACAACAATAAAATACACAAGTATCTACTTTAAAATGTAAAGAACTGCACCCGTACCACAGAAAACTCAGTTTCCATGATTCTTCCCTGGATTGATTACACTTACACCTGGACTAATCACACACCTGCAACTCGTCACCACACCCAAACATTCATTACACCCTGCATATAAGCCAGAATCAAACACTCACTCTCTTGTTTTCCCAATGATTCAACTCTCAGCATTCTTTCCCGTGTTTGTTTTCCAGTGTTTTGATCTTGGACTGTTTATTGATCTTGGACTTGTGATTGTTTGCTGCCTGCCCCGACATCTGTCTGATTTACCTCGACCTTGATTCTGTCTCATCCCTATTGCTCTGTGTGCCGGTGTTTTGACCCTGCCTGTCTGACCAAGAAATAATGCTTGTAATTGGATCCGCATGTTTCCACCTCATTCCTCACAGAAGACCTCGCCACAACAAGATCCAGCAGCTTCGGCCAGAGACGGTCAATAGACATGAATCAGGCTAGTCGGCTCATCCTCGTTAGATGAAAGACTCCGCTAGACCCAACGCTCAGGTTGGCCATCATGCTTCAACCAGAATCAGCACACAAAATTGCCGCCATTCCAGATGGCATCCAGCCTGGCAGACTCACATATGAGGTCAGTAAGGACAGCCGGCATCTCCAGACCCACATCTAAGACCGTATTTTCCCATGAGTGGCATTGGATCAGGCCGTAGATTCCCCAGAGGTTCCGCCAGTGGCTGCTCAACCTCCGGATATGTCAGTTTCGATTGTAGATTCTCCAGAGGTTCCGCTGGTGGCTGCATAACCTCCAGACCCAGTAATTTGCAGAGTTCCATTTCCGAGTCACAGCCAGGAGAGTCGTTCTAGAGTTCTGTTCCCGAGTCACAGCCAGGAGTGCCATTCTCAAAAAATCTTGAGATCTTTTGGGTTTTACTCTGGCAAGGAAATAAATAACATTTTCACAGAAACTCTAAAGGGGTACAAACCCCCTTCCCTGCAGAACACATTTCTACAAAAGTTTTCAATCTTTCTCATAATTCAAGTGACTGCAGTAAAATTGAGACCAACTGACCTATCACACACTGAGATCTTTAAAATGATACCAATCATGAAGGGGTTATGATTAAGAATTATTTAGATTCTTATTTAGAGTAGATGCATGATAAAAGGATAGTTGAGTTTTTTGACACTCCTCAAGTCAGCCTTTTGTGACCTGGACTATAAGCCCAGGATGAAAGGAGGGAGCCAGAGGATAGGTGAAGGGACAGCTGAGCAAATGATTGCATGGTATGTGAGCTGTGAGAGTTCCTGAGTTTTTGGCTTCACAGGGAATTAATTTCAAACAAAAATAATTTATATTTCCTTTTAGAAACCTTAATTTGTATTAAGTTATTTTTATTTTTAAGCTATTTAAATTTTTCATTTTGTAAGCTATTGTTTCATTCCATGCTATTTATCTCATTGTCACCCACCCAACCATTAAACAAACAATAACTTCAGGTTTAACCAGTTTTTGACAGAATAGGGGGCAGGCCGCTTTTTACATTATGGCTATAAAATCACATGCGCCTCCTTTAGTTGTCGCCTGCATTTTGATTCTTAACAGGAAGGTAAGACTATGCGTGAATTCTGTAAAGAATTTTGTTGCCTTATAAAAGTATATCTAACATAGCATGTATATATTTAATCAATAGTGCAAATTAAATCACTAACTGTATTTTTTTAATTTGACCAAACATGTAATTTCCTACTACTACTACTGCATGACTGTATAATGATCAGAGCACACATTTATTTTAACACAGGTGTTGGTATCTATGGTTTTCATTACGTTAACTTTTTTGTACTAATTTGTAAGACAGAACATGACGCAAGAATAGTATTTTTCTACAATATGATCAAATAAAACTGTAATCAACTGAGCAAGAACGATTGCTCACTTCACATTTAACAAAACAATTTTTTCTTTCTACAACACATTTAATTTGGCAAATGTGTATAGGTGCAGTTGTTAAATGTCACTTATCAAGATCATTGAGGTGTTTATGTGTAAATGGAGTATGCCATTGTTTCCCTGTGTCCTTAACAATCACTAACACCAAAACACATCCTAGCAACCATTAATGGTATGACAAGCCAAACTGATTTTGAATCATTCTTAGGATATGAAGTTTAGACATCAACGATTATATTTTCACTCTAAAACAATTATTATTGCATGAGATCAGGAATGACATTTTTACTAGTAGCATTGGAATTTCTTGATGCCAGGTAAATAATTTTCACTAGTAAAAATTTAATATTGACTAGTAGAAAATATTATTTGTAGTTTTACTTATTTGTAAATATCACAATTATCTGCTGTTCAAATTTAATTGCAGGCATCAAAATGAGTTTCTTTCTAGTGAAAAGTCTGGGTAAACACAGCAATATTCAGATGATTTACTGCATAAATTTGTATTTAAAACTTGCGAAAATGTAATTCTTGAAATCAAGTACTATTCTGGTGACAACATTCATGCAAAGTCTATTGTACCCTATATGTCATAATAATGATTTTCTATTTTGAAAGATATGAAACAATTTCTTTCTTATTTTTTTTCATAGCCACAATTAGGAAAAGAATACGTGTGAGGGATATTTGTCAAGGTTTCATCTGTAACTGTCATGCAAATGGAGTATTTAGTCCCAAACAAACATGGTGCTCAGATTCCACTCCAGACTCCAGTAAGAGATAAACTCTCAAGTCTTGATGTTGTTTGGGGAAAAATGTTTGAAGGTGAGGATATTGATGATCGGCTTGTCTCAGAGAAAGAAGCAGAGTTCTACAGAGGTGCCCCACCACAATGGCTGAACTTCTACTGTGCCGAGAAAAAAAATACACATTTTGTCAAGAGGGACATATACACAAAAATAACAGAGCTTATCCAAAAGAAAAGAGAATTGAACCATAGCATTTCCAGCATTAACCTCTTTCATCAGCCAGGCAGTGGAGGTACCACACTAGCAATGCAAGTTCTCTGGGACTTGAGGAAAAAGCTCAGATGTGCTCAAGTCATTGATTCAGTATCAGATTCAAAAGCAATTGCGCAACAAGTTATAGATCTGTTTATCGCAGGTGATTCACAAAACCAGAACACAGTCCTACTATTTGTGGACAACAAAGAGACAGAGGAAAATGACAAAATGCAATTTAACTCCCTGCAAGACGATTTAATTCAATGTGTAAAGCAAAGCGATATCAGCGCAAACGCTCCTGTGGTCATCCTTTTGAACTGCCTTCGAAAAAAGAACAAAACAGGAAAGGAGAAACTAATGTTGTGTTCAAGTCTTTCAAAAGAAGAGCAGGACCGTTTTAATGCCATGCGTACAGAAGTTATTCAGAGACACGCCAGACACAACAAGTTTCATGGCTTTAACATAATGCAGAGCAATTTCAGCCAAACTTACGTTACAAAGGCCTGCGGATATCTTAAACCTTTAAAGACAAAAAGGAGACCTCCAAATGCTCAAATGCTGTCTTTTTTGGCTTTGATTAACTCATATGCCCCAGGCTCATACCTTCCTGAGAACTTTTGCCTAGAGTTCTTGGATAAGAAAAATCACATTTATGGACGTCCCACTTTGGAAGAACAAATGGGGGCCTTTGCTGATCTTCTGGTCATATACCCAACATGTGCTGGAGGGGCCAAATCAAAGGACAGATGCATACGAATGGCACATCCAATGATCGCTGACGAGTGTCTATCGTTACTAAGCGAAGCTGGTGTAACCTTGAGTGATACAACTATAAAGATTCTCTCAGAGTTGTGCCATCAAACAGTCCAGCCTTACATGATGAAAATAATTCAACAACTGCTAAAAAAACGAGAAAAACTTAACTTCTCCAAACTTATCCAGGATATTAAGGAGAAAGAAAATGTATCAACATGTGTGGGACTGTTCAGATATGCAGCCAAGAAGTTTCCAAATGACCCATTTATTCCACAAGCTCTTGCACGTTTTTGCTACATTGTACTTGAGAATTATGAAAGTGCTGTGTTCTGGGCAAAAACTGCAATTGAGATGGATTCAAATAATTCTTTCATCAGAGACACACTTGGACAAGTATACAAAAACCAACTGAAGAACCGAAACCACGCAAACGGTTCTAGAAAGATTTTACAGATTGCAAATAAAGCATTCACAGCTTTTGAAGAAGAGGCAGAGACCACAGAAAGAGAACTCGAACCAGAGATGCAAGATGTCGGTGTGACTAACATCTCCAAAATTTTTAATTACAGGGGGATTTTTGGCTACATACAGGTAGCTAATACTATTTCCTGGAAGTTAATAAATATTAACCCAGAATGGTCTAAAGTGCTCAGACGGGAAACAAAGTCTCACAGTTTTATCCACTCTGAAAAGTGTGGGAAATACCAATCTCTCCTCACAAGTTTAAGTCAAAGAATTGAAGAGAAATGCAAATTTTTTGAGACCTTTCTAACGTACTCAAAGCTAAAGATTGATCAATTTGATCCACTCTACACTTTGCGAGACACTGAGAATTGTTATGAATGTTACATTAATGAAGAGAAACAATTCTTCAGGTCATTTGCAGGTCTGTTTTCCACTTTAAGCAAGATCCCAAGTGTTTATGACCTGGAACGAATCACAGAACAATGGAAAGAGATTTATTTGTTTTCTCAAACTGAGAGTGATGCTCATAACTACATTCTTGCCAACATCATCTTGAGTCACAAGTCTGCAAACTCAGAAATACTCAGAACAGTACCTGAGCTCCAGGGTATATTACAGAGACATTGGGAGAGACAGAACGAAGATAGAAGCCCAGAGTTTTACCTCTTGGTCCTTTTGCTGTTTTGGCCTGATGGTGCAAAGAAAACAGGCAACACACCAGACCTCAAAGTGTGTCTCGAAAACATGCGTAAGTCTTACAAGAGGACCTATCAGAAATACCTTCGCTCTCGCTATCTTGTTCCTCTCTTTGGCCTTGGGAAGGGTACAGGTTTGCAGAGACTGATTCAGCAGCCCGAGTTTACCAGTCCTCTTGTTGACGAGCATGAGCCTGCTGAAATTGAAGGTCTTCAGCGTATTGAAGGGGAGGTCAGAAACCATAAGGTGTTTGCTTTAAGAGGCACAGACGAAATTGAAGTTTCTCCTCACAATCCAGCCAGTGTTTACAATAAAGACACGGTCTTCTTCCACCTTGGCTTTACCATCAGAGGACCTGTTGCCTACAACATCAGATATGTTAAGAAATGTACGTTATTATATTCATAGAACCTTTTTCCTAGTAGCAAAAATCTTAACCACACACAGCATTCATTTGTGTCTAAAGTAAAATATCTGATTCTCTATTGCTCAGTTTGTGGACAAGCACAAGAGGGATATCATTCAGCGTGTTGAGAAGGTGGATTTCATCATAGATGACCTTCATCCACTAATTGGCACTGAGCAGTACTCAACCATCATAGCAGCCTCAACAAACACTGAAAAAATGGAAAAAATATACTCTCTTCTGTCAGCAGGAGATGAAATAAAGGACAAATTTTACCAGAGCCTTTTAAAAAATGAGCCATACCAACATTTGATTAAGTTTAAAAATAATTCCAGTTAGTTGTACTATGTTTTAATGATGTAATATAACATTTGATTGCACTGCACCGTGCTCAACAAATATTTGACATTAGCCTATAGTTCTAAATCAGTCTGTTTTTGATTTTTGCTCTGCTTTATTTAACTATCAGTGTATTTTTTTTATTTGCCTGGCATGGACTGAAAAAACTTATAAATTATAAGTTTCCTTTCATGGGACATGGGTTAATGGAACTTTTCAGTCATTTTATGATGCTCTTTTGCGATGATCAGTTAATAATTTTCATAGTCATTTGCTGTAGTAAGACTGAATGTATTCCAATAAAAGCAAAGTTCAATAAACTAAATTCTTAGGGTTTTATTTTAAAGCAACAACAATAATCCAGTTTGACATAAAATCATGACAAGGACAAACTGCTTAATATCTCTTAAAACCATTACAGTGTCATGCAGTGACGGACACAGTTGTGAGAACTTACTGTAGGGGAAAACTGTTTGCTTCTTTAAATCAGTCTTTTATTCTGTGAACCTGGAGTCTTTTTTCCCGCATGATTTCCGCATCATATGGGTATGAAATACAAAATCTTGAATCTGGGGGTAGAGAAACAAATCAAAATATTGAGAAAATTGCCTTTCATTTTGTCCAAGTTAATTAACAACAGTATATTAATAAATTATGGTAGAAAATTTGGGAGGGAAAAAAAATATCTTTATGGAGCATACTTTTGATTTTTGGCACAAAAAGTTGAAAGCTGACCCATACAATATATTTTGGGCTATGGCTACAAAAATTTTTCATATTAAGATTGGTTTTGTGGTCCAGTGTCACAAGCTGAAAGTATTTCATATTGTCAGCATGACAGCTTCCTCTTTTCTCAAAGATTGTACACATCCTGTCTGAAGACAAAGAAAAACTCTGACTCTGGGAAGTTTTCCATAATTCTTTAACCCCCAGTGTTACACACAAACCTAGTTCTAGACTAAAATGTAAATCTGAGCTGTTTCAACTGAACGAAAGAGTCTTTGTTTTGTCTTAAGATGCACACCTGCAATGTTTTTTCCTAAAGCATGTTTATCAGAATTACTTAAATGTCCTAATTGAACTATGGCCTAACCCCGGTCTGTATAGGACAGTACTTGATAGATCTCAAAGCAATGCGAAGCACAATTTTCGAGTATGAGACCATACTTGGCCACACCTTACTTTCAGTTTCAGTTTTACTTTCACGTTCACATACAAAGCATCTCCTCTGATAAACTGCATCACAGTGTGGTCTTCTGTACCACATTAATACAATGTTTGAATGACCGCGTCTACAGCATAACATTTAGAATATTGCAAACAATTTACAAAGAATTGTGATGGTTCTATTAAAAGGAATAACAAATAGAAAAAACACAAAATGTCACAAATAATAAATATCAAATGTCACAAATATTATTTTACACATAGATTGTGATATATGTGATTACCAATTCATCATAGATGTTTTATAAGAACACGTTAATCACAGATTTCTATCATTAATCAGGTATGATGAAATGAGGAATATATCATGAACACACAAGGCATGCTGTGTTTATACGCTATACGCATTCAGAGACAGATGTTTTTTTTTTTTCTTTAAAAAAATGCAAGAATGACATACAAACAACATCCCATTAAAGAGCAATAAAATATGTGTTCAAAAAGTGTTTATGATAACGATACATTGAGCAATAATTAAAACAATAAAAATGTCACTATGACAAATAACAGTGTATTCTGAGTATGTCTTAAGCAGTAACATAAGCAGCCTTGGGCAGATTCTCTGTTAATAATCTCACATTGGAGAAATACTCGGAATATACAATGTTTTCATTTTATTTTTAGTGTTATAGTTTTATTATTGCACAGTATTTGGTCTACTATTCATCTCCAAATTATATATACAGTATAATGCTATTCATTGCACCCAAACCCAGAGGATATGTCAAGTTTGAGATAGTAAAACCAGTTATTTTTTGATTGCTCTGGAATGAAAAATATGACTATATTTGAACAACTCCAGTTTGATCTCATACGTGATGATTGTAGTCTGAAAGTAAAGTAAGGTCTAAGTACTAATCTTTCATTTGAACAGTCTTTAGTCGTTGTTAGAAGGCCCATATTAAAGAAGGAAATTAGTACAATTCTTTACAAATTAGTATGAAAGACGTACTTAATGATCATAACAATGAAAGTCAATAAAAATATCTAAGAAGAAGAGGCTAATAGACCAAATTTAAAGAAGAGAGGGATGTTTTTTTTGGTTGGTTTGGTTTTTGTTGTTTTGTTTTTGTGTACATGGTATTTGGGAGGTAGCTGCCTCCAGTTGTGCAGGAATATACTGTTGGGGTATCTGACCAGTACAGAAGGTGGCGGTAATGCATAAAACACACACACACACACAAAAAAGAAAATGGCGATCGCCTTTTAAAAAACAAAGAAGAAAAAGAAGAAGAAGAAGTGGATAAACTGGCAAAGAGGGCTCTAAGACATGAAAACATAGAAATAGATCTCCCTCTGGGAAAATCGGAAGTCAAGAGAATAATAAAAATGGCTTTAAATCAAATTTGGCAAGAAAAGTGGGATAATGGACACAAAGGACGACATATGCACAACATACAAAATAAAGTAGGCTTAATAAGAACTAGCTTTGGCAATAGAAAGGA
>JAUMHI010000068.1:753102-764673 GCA_032359435.1 Enteromius unitaeniatus | reverse complement strand
TCAGATAGACAGAATCTCCCTCCATCACTGACACTGACTGTATTTCATTTGTATCTGCCCCAAACACACCTGAAGAATATGGAGGGGGCAGATTTACAGGTAGGCTGTTGTTTTGCACATCAAATGTATATTGAAATGTTTAACCCAAAAAAGGGCAAAACCAGAGACGTCAGAAAGTTAATTTAATGCTATTTAATGGTCGTATCCTTCAGGATACGTTGCCCCTTTGAAGGTAATAATACTTTTTTTATACCTATACTTCAGTATGAAATTACTAAACTAGTAGTTTACTGAGACTATACTTCAAAATGTACTAAAAATGCTACTACGAGTATGTAATTAGTAAAATATCGGTATAAGTTACACTATGTTCACTTTTAGTAAAGTTGCAGTACATGCTAAAAACATTGATGTAAACTAGTTGTGTACTCAAAGTTTTCTACTGTTATATCTTATACACAAAAAACGCTTTGTTCGCTAAACTTGAAACTACAGTAGGTTAAGTTACAGTGAAACAACAATTTCACATATAGTCTTCCTCATTCAATTGTGTTGACACAATGCAAAGTGGTTGCATGAATTCAACAAATTCCATTTATGTATACCCCCCCCCCCAAAAAAAGACCCAACAAAAACAAACAAAAACAAAACACAACAATTTAGTTGTTGTCCATAATTACATAACTGAATAAAGTTTTGCATAGTTACTGCAAGTGTTAATTAAAACATCAACTACCAAACATTTAGCCAAAGTAGAAATTAATGTAATCTGAACTGTAGAAGCAGCTTTCTAACTCTAAAATTTTAACTTACCGATCAGACTCCAGCAGCACAAATAGAGCAAAAAAAGCATGTCAGGGCATTGAAGGGTCTGAACCAAAAAGACGGTTCACTGACACACTCAATCTGGTGTGTGTGAATCTTGGACACTCCTACAGTTCATACACGAACACTCTAAGCATGTTCTGAACATAGACTTTAATATGAATTCATAATTGTGGAAGACATTCTTTATTTTTCCAATTATCTGTTTTTTCTTTTTTCAAAACATAAAACTAACAAAATGTTGTTAAATTGAGCATAACCCCTTATGATTTACAAATGTTTGTATACATGAAGAGTTTGTTTGCTAATCAAAAAGTTTTTTAAACTTTTCAAATATTATGCTTTCTGGTTCTACATTAAAATCAAACTACAGTTGGGTTGTTCTGAACTTAAACTAATAATTAAAGACGGAATAAAATTACGTTGCAAATACTTCATATGCAGTTGATATAAATGCTAGAACCATCAGATACCTCACAGTACAAGTTTTACTGAAGTTACTCAAGTCAAACTGAAACCTTCAGTGGTTTGGTTTTCTTCAGAAATGTTTGATCTGTAGGGTTTGTTAGAGAGAATGGGAATTTAGAGCATGTGTGCTTTGTATGTGAAGGCTTCTTCCTGCTTCTATATAAAGACTCTTTAAGAAAGGTTAAACCAAGATGAGAAGCTATTTTTAGATTTAAAAACAAAAAATAAGAACAACAGCAAAACCCAAGTATACGCAGAAACCTCCAAACAATTGGAGACTGATTACAGCCGTGACAAATGAGCAGTTATCAGGATCAAATAAATGCAGGATTTTCAAAGTATGTCACACAGCATAGAGTATTTTTTTAAATTAAAAATATGAAATAAGACATAACAGATGACAGCAGAAGAAAGCAAATAAACACCAACCTAAAGGCTAACATTATGGGGTTAAGTTAACTTTAATAGTCATTTAAATACCTTTTACTCAATTATATGGACTACGAAACTTTGGGAGATTATTTTTGAATGTGTGTTCTGTGAAATTATCTTAAAAAAGAAAAATATATTTATTAATCGACCTGTATCTTAGAATTCAATGCTGTGCCTTCCGACTCATTTCGCCAGAGCGGGTCACAAATGTGGAAAAAATACAAAATAATAAGAAATAAAATTCTGTCAGGACCCCTACTGACCCCTTACCCCACAGACTTCTAGAAGGGGAAGTCAACTCAAGCTTGAGTAAAGGTAGCAGGGTGCAGAGCCTGTGGCTATTCTGTCAGTGTCACGCTCCTCACAGTCTGGAGCCTGGATCAGCAGACTGTATGACAATATAATAATAATAAAATAATAATAAACATTGATTTCTCAATTGGTCAAACAGAAAAGCATTTGGCATAATTTTGCTTCAGAACATGAGTGAGCCTTTTTTCCTTCAGCAATTAGTACAACAAACTAATTGTACAAAGTACAACGAACTTATATCTGTGTCATGCTCTCCAGACATTGTGCTTCGGTGTGGGTCTGTCACATTAGTCATGAACCACACAAGAAAAGTGTTTTTACTTTATTTTATTCGTCCTTGTGTTTTTGTGCAGTAGATACATTTCAGAACATAGTCCCGCAAATAATTATATTCTTCCACAACCAGCACTAACATGAGGACCTACCGCCCACAGTCATCCATCAAATCTTGTCACGCGCTGCACTTGATGCGTTGGGTCCCGCGGGAGTGCAACTTTCTATTCATACACCAAGAGACTTGGTCTCAAAAATGAACACAACTTCTGCAGTTTGGCAGTATTTTGAGTTTCGACCAAACAGGAATGGTGAGGCGGTAAATACAGACGACGCAATTTGCACATCTCTGCGTGAAAACTGTTCTAGATGTTTATTCTCGTTTAAGTTAATTCTGTTTGACTGTTGTATTTGCACCTTTTTTATAAACTATTTGTTGCTAATAAAAGTTGTTAACATTGATGTGCATGTTATTTTGTAATTGTTTCATTATTAGTGTTTGGTATTCAGTTTCTGAATGGTTTAGGCACAAGCCAACAGTTTGGTGATGCTGTCTCAGTCTTATGTCATCATTATTCACGGTAATACCGTTTACCGAGGTAAAAAAGGGAGGAGGTTTGACGGTATCAAAATGTGGATACTGCCCAAGCCTAACATTTGCATTACCTGAGTTCACAGAGTTCCACTCTCTGACGTTTCTGCCCGCCCACCTGCACCGAGCACCTTAGTGCCATGGATCCGGCCAGATGTATACTAATCTGTCCAATTTTCCTGAGTTAAAGGAGCCGGGTTGAACGATAGCGATCAGCAATCACCCACCTGCACCAAGCACCTTAGTTCCACGGATCCAGCCCATCCTAAGATACCTACCGTGTATACAAACCTGTCTTATTTACCTGAGTTTACAGAGCCGAGTTTAACGAATCTGGAGATCGCTAGCCTGCCTAAGTTTAGTTACACCTAGTATCCACCTGAGTTAAAGGATGCGAGCAAACGGACCGCGGTCAGGAGATCACCCACAGATACTTTCAGTTATCCTCTGATGCAGCATACTCGACCCAATCCCTCAGTTCTTGTTTATTCTTTCTGTGGTTTAATAAAACCTGTTTGCTTTATCTACCCGAACTGATTCCAGTGTCCTCAGTCTGACATTACAATCACCAAGCAAACATGAACTTGATGCTAGCCAATAGAGAGATAAAGAGATATGTGACGTGGGCTTCCTTGGGCTCATTGAAGAGCAGTGATGCTGGTGTTTCATGATACAAGATCAAGTAGTAATTGGAGTACTAGATAAAAGAGTGAGGATGCAACTGTTGAAAGAGATAGACCTCACATTAGAAAGGGCAATAAAAATTTGACAGCAGAAGTGGATGCAGTTCAAAGAGCTTCAGAAAGATTTCCGATAAAGACAACATTTTAAAAACCAAGCCAAGAAAACAGGGGCTGTGGAAAGTGTGTCAGCAAACATGTACAGAGAAAATGTTGAGCTTACAGTAAGGACTGTAAAAAAAAAAAAAAAAATAAATTGTTTAAAATCAAAATCGCCAAGTGATTCAAGTGAGGTAGGACAAGCTTCAGCTTATGAGTGGATAGTACACATGGACGTGAATGGTACAGATGTCTTATTAAAATTAGACACAGATAAATCAGAAAACCAACAACAACACAGAATAGATGACCTCACTTGTAATGGTGGAGAAACTGTATGGAGATATGTGTATAGAGAAGATTGTGTATAGAGCAAGACTTTCAAAGAGAGCATTATAGATGTCACCATCTAGTCAAAAGGCAGACGTGAGGATTCAGATTAGTTTTTTTCAGAACTCAGGAAAACTAGTAATTAAACACAGCATCAGAGAATGCTGTGAAAGTCTTAATAATAAGGCTTAAACTGAGAATAGTCAAAAGTCTTCCCGTTTACAGAGGGAGCAGCAGGCATAGAAGCTCTTAGGCAGGTAGGTGACCAGAGATGAGCATGTGTAACCTTGAGACCAGCTGACGAGTGAATGAGGTGAGCTTGTTTATAAAGGGGAGCAGGTATGTGAATGCATGTGCGGTTAATTTGTATTCTGGTGACGGGGATCGTGTGCAGGTGACTAGGTGAGTGAGTGTGTGACAATAGTTGAGGACTATGTTTAGCAGCTGAATAAAATCACTCTGACAAAAGTACTAGATGTTTAAGCCTCATCAATACATACTGGACAGTAGGAGTGACTGGAGAGATAAGAATCTGTCTTTGCTAGGTGGAGCTGCAAAGTCTAGGTGTTCATCACTCAGTCTGGGGATGGAGGAAGTCCTGAGCAGCACGATGAAAGCAGCCAAAAGGAAACAGTGATGTGTTGCCAACTGAGTGACATGGCCTGCTTGATTTATGAAATATTTGTATTGTATTTGCATTGTATTTCTTTTATTTCTCTTCCTTAGTGCAAACACTGTTTCTCAATATGGTGTATTGCTTCTGTAGAGTAAAGAATCATAATAGCCAGTCCCAAAACAGGAAGATGCCCTTTATCTATCTTTGAACGGCCTTTCTAATGCACATGATGCTTAAACGAAACAACTGCAGACAGTTTCAGTTTGAATCAGAAGCTGAACGTAAGTAAAACTGGTACTGGTACTGGAACTGTGATGTGGTACAGTTTTAACTTTGTATTTGTATTTTTTTTATTTTATTTTTTTCTCCATATACTGTAAGCTGAATAAATATATACAACCTAATAATCACTAATAATTTCTAATAATCACGAGTGGATCCACTTCACAATGAAATTCATTTAATCTCAATAATTATAATGATAACAACATTTTAACCAAAAAATGTTGTATAAAAATGTTACTTATAATAATGATAATTATTATTAATGAGAATTAAGACCAAAAAGTTCTATCTTGGTCTCATCAGACCAGAGAATCTTATTTCTCACCATCTTGGAGTCCTTCAGGTGTTTTTTAGCAAACCACACACAGGCTTTTACGTGTCTTGCACTGAGGAGAGGCTTCCCTTGGGCCACTCTGCCATAAAGCCTAGACTGGTGGAGGGCTGCAGTGATGGTTGATTTTCTACTATGGATGTGCCAAACAAAGCTTTTGAAGCAGTGAGGCTTTTACAACAAGCTGTGTTGATGCTTCAAAGCTTTTGACACAGTGCTACTCTGCTATCTTGTGGTCAATAAAAGTTCTTGCAACTGTATCAGTTAGATTTGTTGTTCATTGGGATATCATTATTGTAAGTTTCAATTGTCTATTTAATAAGCCTTTGTGTCCTTAGCAAGACGGTCATGTGTGTGTTTTGTGTCTTCCTTACAAAATTCCTTAAGTATCCTTTTTGGTTAAGCCCGCAAGGTTGTTTAATTTTCATTCAGTTATCGTTTTTAGTACTATATACTATATAACATGTAAAAACATTGCATAGGCACAAATAGGCTAAAGGCATTTTGAAAGCGCAATCAACACATTTTGCATTTGAGCCAAGCGTGACGTGTTAAGTTAGGTAATGAAGCTTCATTCTCATAGGTCACGTGACAGCCTCATTTCATGCAATGCTTAGGAACACTGCTTCCAAGCACTAGTGTGTCAAAAACTCGAAATGTGTATCGACACTAGGTGTTGATCTACCCATCCCTACTTTCTACAACTTTCTGCCATCTCCCGACTGCATCTCTGGAGCTCAGACACAGTGATCTTTGGGTTCTTCTTTACCTCTCTCACCAAGGCTCTTCTCCCCCCATAGCTCAGTGCAGCTTTTTGTTTATTGTCACCAATGTTGAGATTCAGAAGCTGATTCTTGATGAATGCTACGCTCCATCTGACTAGTAAGTACATTCTCAAATGATTGCTACTATGCCTTTTGTTCTGAACGCTTAGACGATACCTGCACTGTCAGTGTATAAAGACTGTGTCTGTTCCCCAAATAGTGAGGTCAATATACAGATTTCCTTAAAGAATTTGCAGAATTCCTTTGCGAACTATTGGTTAGTTTTGATAAAGCACTAATTGTCGGGGATTTTAACATTCACGTTGAGACTTGCGTTTACTGACCTGATAAACTGGTCAAATGTTACTGGGCCAACTCATCATTTTAATCATACGCTAGATTTAATTATGTCACATGGAATTGATCTTACTGATATAGATATCGTACTTCAAAGCGATGATGTTTCTGATCATTTTCTTGTATTGTGCATGCTGCGTATCACTGATATTAACCAACTGGGACTGGCATCCTTTACAATGGCAAACTCATAGAGAGAAAATTGAAAAATGAGAGTTTAATAACTGAAAAAAAAGGGGGAAAAATTTGAAAAAATATTATTATTGACCCCATTTTGGAAAAACAGTTTCAAGCACTAATAAGCAACTGTTACAGTAAAAGACATAATGTGCAGCATAGATCTGTCTGGTGCCAGAGTGGTTGTGGCTAGGGATACAGCTCCGTTCCGAAGCGAACAATGAATTTTATTTTCTACAAGCTTGTGTTTTATTAACGTCTATACCTATCCCACCTATCAGATTCCACTCCTGCCCTGATTTACATCTGTACAGTAGGGTGCAGCTCAAACACCCCTTTTGGTCCCTGTGATTTTGCCAAGACACGGTCCTGGATTAACATTACTGTCCAAAAATACAGATTTATCCCAATTCCTACACCTAAACCTAACCCTACCCAAAATGTATTCCTAAAATCAGTGGAAGAAGCACCTATCCCTGACCATAAGCCTAAAACATATATTTCCTGAAAATCCCTTAAATCTGATTGGTTGATTGGAATGTTGTTTCAGGATCAACAAGAATGTTGAACCTTGTATTTGGTGAAATGATTCAGTAGTAGTTCAGTTATTTCTGATAACAAGCTAAAATCATGACAAACAAATGAACACAATTGCAAAATTTTATGGATGATTTCTCAGTAGCATTTAAGACCCGAAAATCAGTATCATGATGACTTTTTAACATGTTTTAAAACATATCTACCTTGCACTGATCTCTGTAGTTGAGTGTTTAGAGAAATACTCTGATATGTTCTGTAGAAAATATAATTTTTTAATAGAATCAGATTTTATAACCATTTTGAAACCTGGAATCTGATTACATTCAAAAATGGTTTTCCAGGATTTTGTCAGTATAACAGACAAAAACACTTCATAAATACAACAGAAAGAGACATGAGATGGAGAAAATACTTACAACAAATAGATTGTTTGCAGGATAACCAGCTTCGCAAATGCTGATCATTACATTGATTAACATTATTACAAATAACCTGAGTAACAGTACCATAGCAGCTTAAGAAAAATGTGCAAACAAGGACAAAACTATAAAAATAATAATAATATAGCATGGAAATAATGCTTCAGTAGAGCAAACTACCAGAGTAAACTCAGAAAAAATAAATATTGACACATAAGAGAGAAATGTCAAGGTAAACATAAATAGCCCTTCTTTTTATGCGATAGACCACTGAAATTGAATCATCTAGGAAGCATTGTGCAGTAATAACAATGTACGTTTTTTTGGCATAAATACGTTTTACAGCTGCCTTACACCCCATTTGTATAGTTGTGCACATCCTCACACACAATGTATGACACTGCCTGAAAAGGCCTATCTTGGTGATGTATTCAAGTAAACAGATAAGAGAATATAATCAGATAAGTCTATAGGTCTTATCATAATCTCTGTTAATGACTGGCTCACTTTAGCAGCTGAAGTTAAACATTCTGTGAAAGGTTTAGTATAGTACTTATTGTTCTGTTAATGTGCTGGTTTGTTCCTCATTTTATTACTAATATAGTGTATTTAAGTATTAATAGTGTGTTTATTAGGACTCATTTTTTGTGTTTAAATGTAAAGAATATTAAAAATCACAGTTTAACTTAAATTTTGATGTATAAAATGCTGATAATATGGCAATAATTATTTGATTTGAAGTTCTAACCTTTTAGTTTGTTCTTCAATTGAAATGTTAGAATTGCACTGTTGGAGGATAGAGGCAGTTTGTTCTATGTCAAGGCAGTTTTCTGAGGTAAAGACAGGCAGCATCTTGGAATGTGTAGCCCAGGGCTGTCCAAATGCATATAAGCTTATATACAATATATATAATATAATTTATGGTGGTATGATTTAATTTTTTTTAAAATACTAGGCCTTCCTACTATAACGATTCTAAGGGAAGAAGAGGAGGCTTCAGAGGGGAACTCCAGTGACACTTAAATGGTTTTAAAAAATTGAAATAAAAATGGTTTTAACGGTAAAACACAGTGAAAGTGCTCCAGTACAAACCTGTTAAATGGTTAAAAAACGTAAACTGACATTCCCCCGAATTACTTGGCAAACTGTGTTTAGTTTATAAAGCTAATACTATTCAGTTTTGAAATGCTGTGTTATAAATCCTATTTTTACTGTTTTAGGAATATTTTGGTCATTAACGGCATAGAACTTAGTGAGGAGCCTTAGCCTTACTGGGGAGTTGTTTTTGATCTTAAAGTTTGAAGAGTATTACCAGTGTTACAGATGTAAAACCATGTAGAAATGTCATGAAACGAGCTGGCTTTTGGTAGTTTCCAAAATGGTAAATATAAAGCTTATACATATATCATTAAATACTTGGTCTCCGAAATAAACAGCAGTTAATTAGAAAAGTGAGGTATCTTCAGTAGGCTCAGTCAGACATCTCATTGGTTGTCTTCTTGATTTACAGCCTATTAAGAAGACAGATATTTAAACAAAAAAAATAAAAAAATAAAAATAAAAATTAATAATGCTTTAGTTACACTAACACAAGAGACCAGAAAATGCTACTTTGTAAGTAGTGAAAATATGTTTTACCTGAGTATTTAGCTTCCCACAGATGTCTGTTTGCAAAAAAAATAAAATAAAAAATTAATCATACATTATTTGGTTTCAATAGAATTAAAATGTATATTTCCATAATTGCACAAATCTCTTCGCACTTCATTTCATTAAATCAGCTTTAATTCTCACCATTTCTTTTTGCAAAAGCAACTGCAATAATAATGAGCAGCAGAACACCACATACTCCTCCTACAGCTGCTGCTGTACGTGATCCTGCCTCTGGAACAGCTGTAGAAAGACGGTCATTATTACCAGAGAGCAGGGTTGTAGTCAAGATTACCTAAATCGAGACATGAGACAAGACAAGAGCCGAGACCAAAACCAGCACTTCTCTATTTTAGCATCTTTTTTATTAAACATTTATATAAAATCAACAAGTTTGCAATTGTGCTATTTTTTTCTTGCCTTTGTGACATTGATTAATTATATAATATACTATAAATACTATAATCTCATACAAATATTTGCATTAATGTTGGTAAATATTACAAATTTATTGACTGCCTTTGAAGCAGGATGTTTTACATCCAATCATGAATGTGGTCGATACACAGAACCAACTGAGTACAAGTTATGCAGGTCCCAGATATTACTTATATTGCATAATCCACATTGTTTGCATGTGAGTACACACTGTTTGCATTTTGACATTGCTTCTTAAAATTACCTTTATTTTGAAGCATCTTTGGATCATGCTTATTTGATATAGTATGATAAAATATTAATGCTGGAGTTTTTCCTTTAAGTCTTTACGGTATGTAAGGACAAAACGCTTCTGTCAAGTTTTGAAAGGTACTTTTCATTTATTTTTCCTTGTCTGGTGAAAAAATGATGTTGTGTGATATTTCCTTCTATAGAAGGAGTGTTAAGGGCTGTTTTTTATATTAACTCTGCCCTGTCAGTGGAAATGTGGCCCTCCCAGCTCAAGTTGTTATTGTTATTGGGTCAAAGCTCCACTAAATAGACATAAAACACAGAAATGTGTTTTAAAATGCACTGAAATTGACATAATTATGCTCACCAGTGACAGAAATGCTGAAGCTCTTTAAATCGGTGACACTGATGCTGCGGCGGCGACGACGACCGCTGCTACTGCTGTTACTGATGTGTATTTCATAAAGTCCAGAGTCTGTTATTCTAGCGTTTGTGACGGTCAGAGATCCAGTCTGATTGTTCAGCTTCAGTCTGTCTCTGAATCTCTCTATACACTGATCATCTGTACAGATCTGACTCTGATCTCCAGTCATTTTAACAATTAAAGTGTCATTAAAATACCATGTCATCACATTATTTGGGTTTTTTGTTACTTCAGGATCTAAGGTAAAAGATCCTCCTTCCACTACAGACATGGTCTTCTTTTCATCTTTTTGAGCAGCAGGAGCACCTGAAACACAAACCAACAGCTGCTGATAAAATCTGCACAACCCAAGAGAAATGTAAACAAGATGAATGCAATTGCATTCATTCAATTGTTCTTTTGAATCTGACGAACAACATTAATCCAAATCAGTGCATAACTGCATATCTAACTGTTAAAACTAACTCAATCCACAAATTCAAATTAACAATAAATGTGTTTTAAATAAATGTTCTACATCATTTATGTGAACATACAGGTAAGTGGGAAAACACATAAATTATGTACTTAAAACATGTATAACCTCCCTATAAACATTCATTAAAGTACTTACCTTGAACAGTAACTCTGGAGAAATGAATTTTGGTGCTGCTGCCGATTAGCACCAGTTTATATTCTCCTGAGTCTGTGGTTCTGGTGTTGATGATGGTCAGAGATCCAGTCTGATGATCCAGCTGCAGTCTGTCTCTAAATCTGTCAGTGCCTTCATTACACTGAACATCTGTACAGATATCACTGAGATCTCCATTCATTTTAGCAATGCGAAGGTCATTAAAGTACCATGCAATTTCTTCTTGTTGGTTTGTTTGAACATCAGTGTTCAGAATAACTGAATCTCCTTCCTTCACAAGAGCTGACATGACGTCTGCACCAAGATCAGATGAACCTGAAGAAGAAATGAACAGATCATTATAAGCCAAACAAAAACACAAACATGAAAATGCAGTGGAAATATTTTTTTAATACATAACTTAGAAATATAGGGAAAAAAAGCAGCAGAAAACTTGCTCATCACTTCCTTCAAAGTTAAATAATAATTTCCAACAATGTTTTTCTTATCTGCAAAAGGTACTTGTACAAAAAGTGCATGCACAATAGCCTATGTGAACATTGATTAACCTCCTCTGAATAAAAAAAAAAATATTATTGTTATTATTATTTTTATCATCATGATGATTAACCTTATATATATTAATATGCATTACACCTTTGTTGACTATTATTATGAATTAAGGTATAGGTAAAACCAAAGATATCCTAGATATCTA